>CM067373.1:14132393-14732393 GCA_034401795.1 Chaetoderma sp. LZ-2023a
GCATGACACGTGTGTTTGGAGTAGAATATACTAAGTATATGAATATGGTAGATATATCGTTATAGCCGTCATCGCCATTACTGGTGGTGTCCCTGCTATTGTAGTGAAGTCGGTGCCGTCCTTGAGTAGTTAGTGGTTGTATTCCTAGGATATTACAATTTACTTTATGTTATTCTTTAGTTTACAGGTTAATACTATGTTCACTTCTTTTGCCAAAACAATAACATCTGGTAAATAGAGGAATACATTTTAACTCATCTTTAACTACGCTCCACCCACACTTCGCCCGTGTTGGGATCGATCGATCCCTACACTCCCTGACTATCAATTTCCAAAGAATCATGCACATAAGCTGTTGAGGATTTTGAAACTAATTTGACTGGGTGCAGTTGCTGCTTATGGCAAAATATTCAACAGCATGTTTATTAAATAGTAAAGCCATACAATTCGTACAACAACGCTTAGTCTGTCATCAATAAGCGTTCGTGACGCTTTTGCTGTCTTAGTCAGAAATGACTGTCAGTAAAGTCCTACGCCATTCATAACGTACTTCATTATGATGTCAGCCTACTCTTCACGTAGTTGATTATGACATCATATGATTGACTGGGAAACTGAAATTCTCCATTGGTCCGGGACATTGTGATACGTTCTTGTAAGGGTTATTTGTTATATCGATCCGGGATATTTTCAAACATTTTGGTGTGAATTTTCGCCATTAAGTACGGTGCCTGTGTGTTGAATAACACTAGGTACGAACAAGTCTTTTTTTTAATATAGTTCTCTGATATTGAATCATAGGTTATATTTTGAAACATTTTGTCGCCTAGCAATCCTATCCGTAACAAAATCGAACAAATCCCTTTAAATATAAGATGAAACAATATACATCATTACATTTAAAACCATTGCGCCAACTTTAACTGAATTTTGGTGTGCAAATACACTATTTTCCGAATTTAAATATATAAAAATTATTAATATTACGCATGAGTATTCATGAGTAATATTTTTGTTGTTAGTTAAATATTTCAAGGCTGAGTAATTGCAGTTCTCTAAATTTAGCTATATTTAGGTATATTTGTTACTGTATGGACACTTTTCCAGCGCGAAATATGCTAACAAAGGTCTATCAGAGCGTGCCTACCGTGAATATAATATGCTTTCCTCCTAATTGACAATAACATGAATACAATTTTCTAGCTTATCTGACACTGGGTCTAAATTCAGTAGTTTTCCATGCGCTTGTTAGCTAACAAAACGGAAAGCCCGCGGATTACGTATTATTCTGACAAAGACTTAACAACGCTTTTGCTGTGTTAGTCAGAAATGACTGTCAATAAAGTTGCTCGACATATCTTCAGCAATTAAGTCTTACAACGTAGGCTGCCCTGCTGATTATTTTTAGAACAATTGACTGACAATTGTTGCGTCTACGATTTTCAGCAAAATTATTATCAAATCATTACCTCGTGACAATTGTATTATCAATTGATTGTTTTGACGGAAAGCTGTTGCTGCTATATGCAGCAACAGTTTTCAGTAAACTTGTTATAAATGTATTTGTTGTCAGTTGCACCATAGCAAACATACAACTGGTATTGCACTATGTTAGCCACTTACTGCGCGCCCACTGTGGAAGCCAGCATAAGAGTGACTAGCGTTAGCATTACGAGAATGGTTTCTCCGAATTGCTCGCCGGCAAAGACAACAGAGTCTGAAATAATGGCCCCAGAAAATATATATCTAAAATGACGCTACAGCTCTAGAGGGTGGGGTGGGGGTTCGAACGAAATTTGTAATATCTGTGAATTGAATTTGCCTATATTTGATATAAATATGAGTCAGATATGACTGTTGATGTCATCTTTTTTTTTTCATGCCTAAATTTCGGGAAAACGCACCATTTTACTTTCAGAAATCCGCTCTCTCACGAATCCCCCTTTCAGAATCCCACTGTACGGGCCTGCGTAATATGAATAATGAGTTTATTTCCCTATCTTCACGAATACAATTGTACGGCAGACATATCAACCATATGGCTGATAGTTCCAGAGATATAATTTGTCATAATTACTATCTATTTTAGACAAAAGCTGTTGCACGATACGAAGCATCCCGGACCATGTCAAATACTTCTTTTTGAAGCATAGCCTCCAATCCTTCACCCCTCACTAAAGCCCCCCCCCCCCCACCCTCGAGCCCGTAACAATGATGACGGGATCACACTGGCCGTGCACTCAGATATACTGTCTAACATCTGTTTGTCTAGTAGTAGTAGTAGTTGCAGTAGTTGCAGTAGTAGTAGTAGTAGTAGTAGTAGTAGTAGTAGTAGTAGTAGTAGTAGTAGTAGTAGTAGTAGTAGTAGTTGCAGTAGTGTAGTAGTAGTAGTAGTAGTAGTAGTAGTAGTAGTAGTAGTAGTAGTAGTAGTAGTAGTAGTAGTAGTAGTAGTAGTAGTAGTAGTAGTAGTAGTGGTAGTAGTAGTAGTTGCAGTAGTAGTTGTTTGCCTGTTTATTTGATTTTGATTGTGTCGACATTTATCTCATGAATTACATGTATTATTACCCGGGTTATAGGCTTACTACTTGTCATTCTGATTCATCTCAGGTGAGGTCTGGGTGTAATTGTAATACAGAAAATAAAATAAACTCAACATTTATAACTACTATTGTAACGCGGTAACGCACACAAATAAGACAAAGATAGATAGTATTGTTGAGTTGGCGTTAACACGTGATACAGATGTGACACATTCTGGGAATCCCTGGTGATTGGCTCAGCTTTCAGGGTTTGGCGATATTAACAACATGCTGCGCAATAAAAGGGTCCATTTCTAGATATTCCCCGCCCATTTCTAGCTAAGCCCCGCCCGCTTGTTTGCACGTGTTCGGATCGATCTATATATACTTTGAACCATGAATTCCCAGAATCTCAATTTCAAGGTAACTATATAGGTAAGCTGTTGAATAGTTTGAAAGTAACCTGACTGGACTGCTGGAATACTAGCATTTTAACGCGGATTCTTATATACACAGCCACCCAATATCCACCCAATATCCACCCAATATCCACCCAATATCCACCCAATATCCACCCAATATCCAAGAAGATACAAATTATAAATTCAACAAATACTAACCCTTTAACACTCAAATCAGCCAAAAAACGGTTTTTGCAGTGGTCTTGAGAGATGTTCACTTGCAGACCAAGAGAAGAATATTTTTGAAAATTTACCACTGGAATGACTGGATCGATAACCGAGCCAGTCATTCCAGTGGTAATTTTTCAAAAATAGTCTCTTGGTCTGCAGATGGAGATTTTCTATGAGAAAATTGTGTTTGTTAAACAAATTTGAGAGTTAAAGAGTTAAAAACGCAAATCTGACTGTGGAATCCTTCACGGTGTTGCAGAGATAACACAATGTAGGCTATAGACTGGAATCCTTCGCGGTGTCGCAGAGATAACACTATGTAGGCTATAGACTGGAATCCTTCGCGGTGTCGCAGAGATAACACTATGTAGGCTATAGACTGGAATCCTTCATGGTGTCGCAGAGATAACACTATGTAGGCTATAGACTGGAATCCTTCACGGTGTCGCAGAGATAACACTATGTAGGCTATAGACTGGAATCCTTCATGGTGTCGCAGAGATAACACTATGTAGGCTATAGACTGGAATCCTTCATGGTGTCGCAGAGATAACACTATGTAGGCTATAGACTGGAATCCTTCGCGGTGTCGCAGAGATAACACTATGTAGGCTATAGACTGGAATCCTTCACGGTGTCGCAGAGATAACACTATGTAGGCTATAGACTGGAATCCTTCACGGTGTCGCAGAGATAACACTATGTAGGCTATAGACTGGAATCCTTCACGGTGTCGCAGAGATAACACAATGTAGGATATAGACTGGAATCCTTCACGGTGTCGCAGAGATAACACTATGTAGGCTATAGACTGGAATCATTCACGGTGTCGCAGAGATAACACTATGTAGGCTATAGACTGGAATCCTTCACGGTGTCGCAGAGATAACACTATGTAGGCTATAGAGCGGAATCCTTCACGGTGTCACAGAGATAACACTATGTAGGCTATTGACTGGAATCCTTCACGGTGTCGCGGAGATAACACTATGTAGGCTATAGACCGGAATCCTTCATGGTGTCGCAGAGATAACACTATGTAGGTTATAGACTGGAATCCTTGACGTGTCGCAGAGATAACACAATGTAGGATATAGACTGGAATGCTTCACGGTGTCACAGAGATAACACTATATAGGCTATAGACTGGAATCCTTCACGGTGTGGCAGAGATAACACTATGTAGGCTATAGACTGGAATCATTCATGGTGTCGCAGAGATAACACTATGTAGGCTATAGACTGGAATCCTTCACGGTGTCGCAGAGATAACACTATGTAGGCTATAGACTGGAATCCTTCACGGTGTCGCAGAGATAACACTATGTAGGCTATAGACTGGAATCATTCACGGTGTTGCAGAGATAACACTATGTAGGCTATAGACTGGAATCCTTCACGGTGTCGCAGAGATAACACTATGTAGGCTATAGAGCGGAATCCTTCACGGTGTCGCAGAGATAACACTATGTAGGCTATTGACTGGAATCCTTCACGGTGTCGCGGAGATAACACTATGTAGGCTATAGACTGGAATCCTTCACGGTGTCGCAGAGATAACACTATGTAGGCTATAGAGTAGGATCCTTCATGGTGTCACAGAGATAACACTATGTAGGCTATAGACCGGAATCCTTCATGGTGTCGCAGAGATAACACTATGTAGGTTATAGACTGGAATCCTTGACGGTGTCGCAGAGATAACACAATGTAGGATATAGACTGGAATGCTTCATGGTGTCACAGAGATAACACTATATAGGCTATAGACTGGAATCCTTCACGGTGTGGCAGAGATAACACTATGTAGGCTATAGACTGGAATCATTCATGGTGTCGCAGAGATAACACTATGTAGGCTATAGACTGGAATCCTTCACAGTGTCGCAGAGATAACACTATGTAGGCTATAGACTGGAATCCTTCACGGTGTCGCAGAGATAACACTATGTAGGCTATAGACTGGAATCCTTCACGGTGTCGCAGAGATAATACTATGTAGGCTATAGACTGGAATCCTTCATGGTGTCGCAGAGATAACACTCTGTAGGCTATAGACTGGAATCCGTCACGGTGTCACAGAGATAACACTATGTAGGCTATAGACTGGAATCCTTCACGGTGTCGCAGGGATAACACTATGTAGGCTATAGACTGGAATCCTTCACGGTGTCACAGAGATAACACTATGTAGGCTATATACTGGAATCCTTCACGGTGTCGCAGAGATAACACTATGTAGGCTATAGACTGGAATCCTTCACGGTGTCGCAGAGATAACACTATGTAAGCTATAGACTGGAATCCTTCACGGTGTCGCAGAGATAACACTATGTAGGCTATAGACTGGAATCCTTCACGGTGTCGCAGAGATAACACTATGTAGGCTATAGACTGGAATCTTTCACGGTGTCGCAGAGATAACACTATGTAGGCTAATGACTGGAATCCTTCACGGTGTCACAGAGATAACACTATGTAGGCTATAGACTGGAATCCTTCACGGTGTCGCAGAGATAACACTATGTAGACTATAGACTGGAATCTGTCACGGTGTCTTGAGATAACACTATGTAGGCTATAGACTGGAATCTGTCACGGTGTCGCAGAGACAACACTATGTAGGCTATAGACTGAAATCTGTCACGGTGTCGCAGAGATAACACTATGTAGGCTATAGACTGGTACCAAAGCATATAGCACATTGCACAGTGCGATACCTAGTTGTTTCACTTGATTTTGGAGCTTTGATGTGTTCTATTTACATATCAAAATGATGACACTTTGGTACCTTTGGGGAAATTGAGGAATCCAAAGAGGCATCCAAGATGGGCGGCACAATAGGAAATTCGCTATATTTTGGCCACTGGACAGGCCATTAAGATAATTCTGGTGTCTATGACTTCGTTTTTAGGGTCAAAGAATCCATATACATTATCCCAGATAGAGGCTTAGTCAATCAGCCATATGCAAGACGGCTGCCGTAATGGTTCCTGCAAAGCTGAAATTGTGCAATATCTTGGCTTCCAGATTTTGATGTAAAGGAGTTTAGTTTTTACATGTTACTAACTCATGAAATCACTTTTTGCTAAGCCTACAACCTTATGCAGTCTGTCTTAATGGAATACTTACAGCCACCATGTTTGATTACTTGCGTACCCGGATTTTCATATTCCAAGTCCATAGATATGGCTCACGTTTGTCATATAGCATTTTCAAATGCAATTAAAGATTTAAAAAAATAAAACTCATTTGATTCCACTGATCAATCAACGTTTGGCAAATTATAAATTGTAATTGCAATAATTTTCATCTGACATTGATTATAATATTAAATTGAGACAAAGTTCTTCATCTTCAGCTTCTTGTCTAACAATCTTTGTCCAGCGATTAAGACATGTTAATCTATCTGTGGAGCATCCTCAGAAGATTGTGCAGGCAAGTTGATCATTGTAGCAACACCATGTCGCTGCCAGCTGTATTTATCAGTGCTGTACTCACATCTAATCATCTTTAGAATTTCAGGCAGATTTTACACTAGATGACATGGTCGCTGGTATAAAGGACTTTGGGGGTATCATCCGTGAGTCACCCATAATTTTGCATATCAATATTTCGTGGTTTCCTTTTAATGCTGTCCTCCAAATAGAAACCTGCGGATTGGTACGTTTGCCATTTGCAATAAATGCGAGTGTCACATCCTGATATTGCATGAGCAACCACGACATGCAGATTGATTGTAGCATGCACTGTAGCCGTTATATCCACAAGAGGTCTGTGTGGACTGTTTGCTGCCACAAAGAGACTACATATCAGGTTATATCTACAAGAGGTCTCTATGGATTGGTTGCCTCCACAACGAGACAACATATCAGGTTATATCTACAAGAGGTCTCTGTGGACTGTTTGCCTCCACAAAGAGACTACATATCAGATTATATCTACAAGAGGTCTCTATGGACTGGTTGCCTCCACAAACAGATTACATATCAGGTTATATTCACAAGAGGTCTGTGTGGGCTGGTTGCCTCCACAGAGAGACTGCATATCAGGTTATATCTACAAGAGGTCTCTATGGACTGGTTGCCTCCACAAAGAGACTACATATCAGGTTATATCCACAAGAGGTCTGTGTGGACTGGTTGCCTCCACAAAGAGACTACATATCAGGTTATATCTACAAGAGGTCTCTGTGGACTGGTTGCCTCCACAAAGAGACTATATATCAGGTTATATCCACAAGAGGTCTCTATGGACTGTTTGCCTCCACAAAGAGAACACATATCAGGTGTTGCTTATTCCCTGTTCAAGACTATATGCTCGGTCTCAACGTTGCGCAGAGGTGTAACCCACTGGGTGTCAATCCAGACATTTGGATGGGCTAACCAGAGCATTATGCACAACGCTAATGAAATGACACTTGGAGATCGAATCAACCGAAATGGTGCTCGCCCTGTGAGGATCCGCCAGGCATGTGCAGCGCCGGGCTCCGTGCCTCGAAGGAGCCCACCCTCAGCTACTGGAGGTCCCATCAACTCGTCTTGTGGAGCCAGGGGACATAGATGGAGAGTTACTGGCCAACTGAAAGAGAAGACCAAACCCAAAGAGAATCCCAGTATCAACATCATGCACTGGAAGGCAGAAGGGGTTACCAACAAGAAATCAGAACTTGAACAGTTCCTGTACGAAAACAACATTGATATCGGCTGCATTCAAGAGACACACCTGCAAGAATGAAACCCATTTAAGATCAGAGGTTACGAGATTTTCCGGTGTGATCGAAGAGGAGGAAAAAAAGGCGGGGTGATCACCTTGGTCCGAAATAGCGTGAACGCCAGCCAGATCAAAACCTTTATGGAAGAGGCAGAATATATCAAGATCAAGGTAACAACCAGCAACTCTATGATTGGCATTGTCAATTATTACTGCCTTAATGACAAGAATCTCTCACTTGACACAATCCAGGCCCCGGACTGCCACTTCCTCATTTTTAATAGCCAGTCCCAGAGCTGGGGATACAGCACACTTGACAAACGAGGAGAAGACATTGAAGCATGGCAAGGTGAAAAGCACCTTTTACTTGTCGACAATCCCACAGATCAGCCTACCTTCTACTCGCGCCGGTGGCACTCGACAACAACGCCAGACTTGGCATTTGTACAGAAGACATTCACAGAAACCTCAGTAGAGTGGTCGGATCGCAGTTAGGAGGAAGCAACCACCGCCAAGTCCTCCTCTCTCTTTCTGGAAGTATTTCGACAAGTTCACCTCAACATCCAATGTGGAACTACAAAAAGGAAAATTGGAGTCTGTTCGGCATTCGTTACAATGAGCTTACCCAAATTATAGCAGTAGAAGGGAGAAACATCAACAATGTGGTCAAGGAATTTAATTCAAGTATCCTCAAGGCTGTCAACGAAGTGATTCCTCGAGGGTTCAGGAAAAACTACCGCCCCTACTGGACAACAGAACTGCAAGCAGCACATGATAAACTAGACAAGGCCAGAGAAGATGCAGAGAGTAATCCCTGTCATGAAAACCACTTCACGCTACAACAAACTAAAGCCAGGTATCTAAAGGCCAAGCTGGAGGCCAAAAGAAGAAGCTGGAGGGAAAAGACGGTAGGGTTTAATTTAGAGAGAGACACCACAAAGCTATGGAGACTGACTAAAGCACTGAATGATGAGGGTGTCGGGGGAGAGAAGATTACTCTTGAAGAAGATGGACAAACACTGACAGGAAAGATGGCTACAGATGCCTCTGCGAAGGCATATGCAAAAGAAACCAACATTTCTATACCACGAATGCATCAAAAAGAGGTTAGAAAAGAGCGAAAGGAAAGAACACACACCAACACTCACGATACAATGAAAGTTGACATTACTTTAGCAGAACTGAAGAAGGCTATCTGCCAATTGAAGAAGAAGAAATCTCCCGGGCCAGATGGCATTACGAATGAAATGATCCAACACCTTGGTAATGCATCACTCCGCAAGTTGCTAGACATCTTTAATCTCAGTTAGACCAATGGAGAGGTTCCTCAGTGCTGGAAGGAAACCGGAATGACTCCTATTCTGAAAAAATTGAAGAACAAGGCGAAAGTGCTGAGCTACCGTCCTATCAGTCTTATAAGCTGCATATGCAAGACCATGGAGTGCATCGTCAACCAGCGGTTGCAGTGGTACCTGGAATCGGAGAACGTTATAGTTTCAGAGTAGGCCGGCTTCAGAAGATACAGGAGCACAGAAGATCAAACAACACATCTTGCACAGGTCATAGAGGACACTTTTCAAACCAAGAAGGTGATGCTAGCTGCCTTTATTGATCTGCAGAAGGCATTTGACAAGGTGTGGAAGGATGGCCTCCTCGTGAAGCTCCGGCACACAGGCATCGGTGGCAACATGTTCCGATGGACCAAGTCATACCTACACA
Source organism: Chaetoderma sp. LZ-2023a (assembly GCA_034401795.1). NCBI lineage: Eukaryota > Metazoa > Mollusca > Caudofoveata > Chaetodermatida > Chaetodermatidae > Chaetoderma > Chaetoderma sp. LZ-2023a. The sequence goes on from CM067373.1 coordinate 14,141,977, forward strand.
ATCGCAGAGCTAGGGTGCTGGTGGGTGGACAATCTGGACAGAATGTATTGCTGAGACAAGGGGTGCCACAAGGCGGAGTATTATCACCAACTCTGTTCATACTCTTCATTAATGACATTGTAGCAGAGCTGCCCAATGGGATCCAAGCAGCCCTCTATGCAGATGACCTCATACTCTTGTGCACCGAAGAGTAGACAACGACTTCCATGTACAGAATGCAGCTCGCCTTGGACAGAATTACAGCTTAGGCCAATCGCTGGTGTATGACCATCAACAAAGAAAAATCATCAGCCATGCTATTCTCACTGTCCACCATAACCAAGATTGGCAATCTGATACTGGGCGGTACTCCACTCGAGTACGAGGACCAGCAGACATACGTGGGGTTCACCTATGACAGAAGATTAACATGGAAGGAGCACATCCAGAACGCAGAGGCAACGGCCAGAAGAAAGCTAAACATCATGAGGAAGCTGGCAGGAACAAAGTGGGGTGCCAATGAAAACATCCTCAAGACCATCCACCTAGGTGCCGTACGACCACACGTTGGGTATGCATCCAGCTCATGGATGACAGCAGCTAAATCTCATCAGCAGAACCTCGACAGAGTACAAAACCAGGCACTGCGCATCATCACTGGTGGAATGAGACCAACACCAATAGAAAAAATGGAGCGAACAGCAGGCATCCCCCCACTTAGAAAAGGAAGGGAATGCAAAGCACTGATCCAAGCTGCAAAGTTCAAATCGTTCAACAACCACCCGATGAAGATCAGGCAAGCACAGCTGTCATCAGGAAGACTTAAAAGATCAGGTTTTGTGAAAGAGACAAAAGCACTTCAAAGGAAACACCAAGAAATGTTGCCATCACAAATAGAAGACCCAAACCACACCCTTGATCCTCACCCTAGGAAAACAAACTAGAGAGCATAGCTATTCGCACCACAGTACCTCATCTCGCAACCGAAGATGAACATAGTGATGTGAGCAAGAAGGTCCTGACCCTAGCCATGCTGGAAGAAATGTAGCCTCGGGAGACATGGATAAGGAGCTACACAGATGAATCAGCCAAAGATGCAATTAGGAGCGGAGGTGCCGGACTGCACATACAGTATCCAAATGGACAACATGAGTCCGCTGCAATACCGACAGGCAAACACTGCACAAACTACAGAGCTGAAGTCGAAGCACTGGTTCATGCAGCTAATACTATCAGCAGAACAGCAGCCCCTATTGCACAGATTGTCTTTTTATCTGATGCCCGCTCCGTCCTTGAGGCTATCACCAAAAGTAAGCTGCCATAACTTGAAGAAGCACTACAAACCATCAAATGCTTTCGGATAGCATTGCAGTGGATCCCCTCACACTGTGGAATCCAAAGAAATGAGGAAGCAGACAAGATGGCAATGGTGGGTGCAGAAGAGAATCAGACAGAAAACATGGTTACCCATACAGAGATGAAGACTATCATCAAGTCAATCTATAGAACACCTCAATCAGAAGATGCCTACCATCATCTCTCCAGGCCAGAGCAAGTGACCATTTTTCGTCTCAGAACTGGACATAACAGACTAAACCAACACATATACAGGCGGTTCCACCTTACGACATTGCCCGCTTGTCTTTGTGGAGAAGCAGAACAGACCACAGAGCACATACTTCAATGTTGCAGTACGTATCAGCTGCTGAGAGAAGAGATCTGGCCTTTGTCAACGTCTTTTCTTGAAAAGCTGTATGGGCCTGTGGAAGAACTGCAGAAAACCACAGATTTCATCTTGAGAACGGCTCTCCAGTTGTGATACCAGCGATCGAAAAGAAGAAGAAGAAGAAGAAGAAGAAGAAGGTGTTGCTTATGTAGATATACATAAGGAGGATAAACACATCGGTATCACCACATTTCGTAACGGTGCTATTTGGTTTTACAGTCATCATTTGCAGTACAATGATGACATCTGCCTCTTCGTGTGTGGGCAGCATGCCATCTCTCTGTAGCAATAGTCACATTTGAACCTGATGTGGGATAGAGCTGTAACTACGAGTCTGTGGTCGTGTGCAGTTAAATCTATAGTTGTATCGATACATCTTAAAGTTGGGAGCAAATGGGATAAATAATCTGGGACATTATTTCTTGTTACGATGTAAGATTATCTTCTCTACTCGCCAGCTGGTGTGCAGGGGGAACTCCGGGTTGTACTCTTAATGCTGTAGTTGTAATATCAATCAAAGATAAGATACGCATCATTTTGAACAAGTATGTTGACAATATACCCAGATACGAACACATAGACACGGACACATAGACACGGACACATAGACACGGACACATAGACACGGACACATAGACACGGACACAGACACGAACACATAGACACGGACACATAGACACGGACACATAGACACCGACACATAGACTCTGACACATATACCGGGACACATAGACACGGACACATAGACACGGACACATGTACACGGACACATAGACACAGACACATAAACACGGACACATGGACACGGACCCAGATACGAACACATAGACACGGACACATAGACACGGACACATAGACACGGACACATAGACACGGACACATAGACACAGACACATAGACACAGATACATAGACGCGGACACATAGACACCGACACATAAACACAGACACATAGACACAGACACAGACATGAGCACACAGACACGGACATATAGACACGGACACATAGACACAGACACAGCCATGAACACATAGACACGGACACATAGACACGGACACATAGACACGGACACAGACATGTACACACAGACACGGACACAGAGATGAACACATAGACACGGACACATAGACACGGACACATAGACACGAACACACACATGAACACATAGACACGGACACATAGACACGGACACATAGACACGGACACAGACACGGACACACAGACACGGACACATAGACACGGACACATAGACACGGACACATAGATACAGACACATAGATACAGACACATCGCCACTGGTACATAGACACAGACACATAGACACGGACACATAGATACGGACACATAGACACGGACACATATACACAGACACATAGACACGGACACATAAACACGGACACATAAAAACAGGCACATTGACACACACACACACGCACGCACGCACGCACGCACGCACGCACGCACGCACGCACGCACGCACGCACGCACGCACGCACGCACACACACACACACCACACACACCACACACACACACACACACACACAAGATGGCAATGGTGGGTGCAGAAGAGAATCAGACAGAAAACATGGTTACCCATACAGAGATGAAGACTATCATCAAGTCAATCTATAGAACACCTCAATCAGAAGATGCCTACCATCATCTCTCCAGGCCAGAGCAAGTGACCATTTTTCGTCTCAGAACTGGACATAACAGACTAAACCAACACATATACAGGCGGTTCCACCTTACGACATTGCCCGCTTGTCTTTGTGGAGAAGCAGAACAGACCACAGAGCACATACTTCAATGTTGCAGTACGTATCAGCTGCTGAGAGAAGAGATCTGGCCTTTGTCAACGTCTTTTCTTGAAAAGCTGTATGGGCCTGTGGAAGAACTGCAGAAAACCACAGATTTCATCTTGAGAACGGCTCTCCAGTTGTGATACCAGCGATCGAAAAGAAGAAGAAGAAGAAGAAGAAGAAGAAGAAGAAGAAGAAGAAGGTGTTGCTTATGTAGATATACATAAGGAGGATAAACACATCGGTATCACCACATTTCGTAACGGTGCTATTTGGTTTTACAGTCATCATTTGCAGTACAATGATGACATCTGCCTCTTCGTGTGTGGGCAGCATGCCATCTCTCTGTAGCAATAGTCACATTTGAACCTGATGTGGGATAGAGCTGTAACTACGAGTCTGTGGTCGTGTGCAGTTAAATCTATAGTTGTATCGATACATCTTAAAGTTGGGAGCAAATGGGATAAATAATCTGGGACATTATTTCTTGTTACGATGTAAGCTTATCTTCTCTACTCGCCAGCTGGTGTTCAGGGGGAACTCCGGGTTGTACTCTTAATGCTGTAGTTGTAATATCAATCAAAGATAAGATACGCATCATTTTGATCAAGTATGTTGACAATATACCCAGATACGAACACATAGACACGGACACATAGACACGGACACATAGACACGGACACATAGACACGGACACATAGACACGGACACATAGACACGGACACAGACACGAACACATAGACACGGACACATAGACACGGACACATAGACACCGACACATAGACTCTGACACATATACCGGGACACATAGACACGGACACATAGACACGGACACATAGACACGGACACATAGACACAGACACATAAACACGGACACATGGACACGGACCCAGATACGAACACATAGACACGGACACATAGACACGGACACATAGACACGGACACATAGACACGGACACATAGACACAGACACATAGACACAGATACATATACGCGGACACATAGACACCGACACATAAACACAGACACATAGACACAGACACAGACATGAGCACACAGACACGGACATATAGACACGGACACATAGACACAGACACAGCCATGAACACATAGACACGGACACATAGACACGGACACATAGACACGGACACATAGACACGGACACAGACATGAACACACAGACACGGACACAGAGATGAACACATAGACACGGACACATAGACACGGACACATAGACACGAACACACACATGAACACATAGACACGGACACATAGACACGGACACAGACACGGACACACAGACACGGACACATAGACACGGACACATAGACACGGACACATAGATACAGACACATAGATACAGACACATCGCCACTGGTACATAGACACAGACACATAGACACGGACACATAGATACGGACACATAGACACGGACACATATACACAGACACATAGACACGGACACATAAACACGGACACATAAAAACAGGCACATTGACACACACGCACGCACGCACGCACGCACGCACGCACGCACGCACGCACGCACGCACGCACGCACGCACGCACGCACACACACACCACACACACACACCACACACACACACACACACACACACACACACCCTCTCACACACACACACACACACACACACACACACACACACACACACACACACACACACACACACACACACACACACACACACACACACACACACACACATAGATTCGGACACATAGACACAGACACATAGACACAGACACATAGACACAGACACATAGACACAGACACATAGACACGGACACATAGATACGGACACATAAACACAGACCCAGTCACATAGACACAGACACATAGACACAGACACATAGACACAGACACATAGACACAGACACATAGGCACTGGAATTATCGTCCTAGCCAAGTATAGCCAGTTTCGTATTATGGCAGCCAACTTGGACGCCATCTTGGATTTCTCAATTTCTCCAAATGTGTCAGGTTGGAATTATTCAGATCTGTAATTATAGGACACCTCAAAAGTACAGAATCAAGTGAAAACGACTAGGTATAGTATAGGAATTCAGGGCTGGAGGTCCATATTTGCTTTTTATGAATTTTGAAACAGAAATTGGTTTTATATAGGGTTTTAGGTTTAGTTATTTCAAACTTTCCACTTTCGAAACCGTCAGACAAACGGATACGCGGCCATCTTGGACGTGTTTCCCGACAAAACTCCCATAGTAAAGCAATGGGAAATTTAAGATGTATTCTAACCAATGGGCTGATTTAAAACAAATTTGGTAGGATTCACCCATGTTCTTGTTGGAGTTCTGTCAAACCTTCGGGTTCTACTTATTGGCGATGACCTTACTAGTTGAAATGCCTATGTCCAAGGTGAGAAATACAATCTTGTTTCTAACTTCTTTCCAATTGAAATGTTTCGTAAATATAATACTTTCCTAACTTTAGAAACTTACGCGCACATAATAATTTCCAGAATAAACAACAGATAATAACAAATATTGGTCGGAATTTGTGTATAAACTTAGTATGCAGTAATAAAGCACCAGTCCTGTTACATTACGACAAAAATATAGAGTAGTCCAAAATTACTTTTTATCTCGTTATTTTGTGTAGATCTTGCAATACAGAACAGCTCAGAAATATCATTAGAAACTGAAATATGTTTGTTAGTACAATTTTGAATACTATATAAGAAATGTTCTGCTGAATATTTTGAACATTGGCCTGATTGGATTTGAAGACATTGCTGCCTTAGCCGTAAACTATTCAACACTATGTCCTAAGTTATTTCTTGGTTGTACTGTAAAGCCTGAATTGGTGTAAATGATAACGGGTGGCCAGTGGGATGGGGTGGCCGGTGTGAACTACACATTGAACTGTATCTCATGACATAATGGTGATGATTCAATCTCATTTTATGCCATCCACATATAAATGATGTCTGCTGACTAATGGTGCTGATTCAACTCGTACTGCTTATAAACGATAAACATACTCATAAAGTCTAAATCAAAATCGATTTGTCATAAATGTGTGCGCGCGTGCGTGCTTGCGTGCGTGCGTGCGTGCGTGCGTGCGTGCGTGCGTGCGTGCGTGCGTGCGTGAGACGCGTAGTATTTTTCTTTTATTTGAAACAAATTTCAAACTCCCGAAATGTGCTTATGATCTATAAGCGAACATAGAACATAATTTTTAAGAAATCTTTTTTGACACAAATCTAGCCTATAATGCTTGACCCGTGTGCACACGCTCATCTAAACTGTCTTGACCCGTACGTGTGCACACGCGCATCTAAACTGTCTTGATCCGCGTGCACACGCACATCTAGACTGCCTGGACCCGTGTGCACACGTACATCTAGACTGTCTTTACCCGTGTGCACACGTACATCTAGACTGTCTTGACCCGTGTGCACACGCTTATCTAAACAGTCTTGACACGCGTACACACGCGCAGCTAGCATGTCGGATTTCCTGTTGTTTGTGTTAAATTTTGCCACTGTTTGGAGTACCTCAATAATTAGGTAACAGTTACATTATCACACTCTGTTATCAAGGTGGGGAGCGAACTCCACCCCCCCCCCCACCCACCGAACACCATATCTGCAGGGTTGTAGGATCGTATTTTGACCCACCGGCTAAATTACTCTTACCCTCAACCTGTTCCTACCCCATAGGTCTGTAGATTCTAACGTTGTTGTGGTGGTTAGTGTACTGTGGCAGCGGCGGCGGAGGTGGTGGTGGTTGCGGCGCTGGTGGTGTTGGTGGTGGTTGTGATGTGGTGGTGGTGGTCGTGGTGGTGGTGGCAGCGGATGACTTATTGATTGCTTAAAACAATCTGCAGAGACAGAGAGAGAGAGAAAAGAGAGAGAGAGAGAGAGAGAGAGAGAGAGAGAGAGAGAGAGAGAGAGAGAGCGCGAGTTGGCTAAATAGCTATAACCGACCGCTCAACATAGCAACAGGTAGCGGTTCTCCTACTGGCGGAGGATTTACACACGACAGTGATAGCGCGTCGCGCTGAATGAGTCATCATCCTAAGTTCCACGTCAGCGGGGTTTTGCGCAATGAATCAGGTCAGGGACACCGCCGTTACTTGTAGTGAATTATTGATTCGGGGAGCTATGCCATGTTACTCAGATTACAGGTCGACCTTATATACACTCACTAACGCGTTATTAACAGTATGCCCCCGTTACAAATTAAAGGCCCACCTTGACTATAAAAGGCACCAGATGGCGCTGCTGTCACATCTATCAAAATCTAACCACCTTTCACATCTAGGTAGCATATTACAAAAAATAAGGTATGAAACCCTTACAGATTTCTTAGATATTTGCACAGTACATTCTTGGTATAGCACTGGTACTGTCATATCGAAGAAATTGTTTGAAAATATTCATTTAAATGAGAATTAGCTCAAATAAACATGAGAGCTGAATGAAATTCGAATTTAGTGGGCGGAGCTAAAGCTTTGACATCATATTGTGGGAAAATGTTCTCTGAATGATTTATAAGTGTAAACAGCTGATAGCAGCCACGTGTATTATTCCACATCATATGTGGAGAGAGAACATGCAGTAATAACTAAATAAACACATTATCTGGATAAGAAGTGGGGGTCTTATTGCCACCTATAACTGCAAATAAGGGTGGTGTAAGCTGTTAGGCAGCAACAGCCTTCAGCAACAGTGTTTGTAAACTGTATATTAGCCTTTCTAATACCGGCTTTGTAACAATTAATCTTTTGATATCAGTGTGACAAGTGTTGCAGGAAACTGTTGCTGCATTTGACAGTAACAGATATCCCCATTCCCATTTTCAAAATAACCACATTAAGAATACTACATGCATCACTATCTAATAAACCTTTCTAATACCTCAATACTGAGCTAAATGTATTGCTAGATAAATTGGCTTAATTGTTTGACTGCTGAATTCCTGTAGGCTACATTTTCAACAGCGTTTAAATCTGGATATATGCTGAATATTTTGAAAACAATTTGACTAACTGAGCTAAATGTATTACTTTCAGTCAAGTTGTTTTCAAAATAGTCAGCAGTTATTGTCAGTGGAAATTATTGTCTGATGGCTTGCAGCAGTCAGCCAGTTAATGATAAATGAATTAAATAAATCTTTTTGAGGGAGTATGTGAATATAGTACACATGTGTATAGTGTTACTATGCGGAGGGTGGACTGTCCTACTCTATAGTAAACCAGTCATCTAGGTATAATATAGGCTGTGTACAGCGGCCAGGTGCTGAGATGTCAGATGGTAGGCTATTTTGCTACTTATCACGCATGAGCCATACGCGTCATCATAGAAGCTCCGCCTCATAGGGTATTAATTTCATCTCAACCCAGGGAGTGAGAGTTGCGGCCACTGCCTGCACCATCCCCCAGACAGAGAGGCGCATCAATCACGGCTGTGTGAACCTCCCGCAGACCCGATGCTAGAGGATAGCTACAAGTCCAAACTTGTTCCGAAATCTTGAGATCATCTTCCTAAAAATAGCATTGCATTTCAGGAGTCTTTGTGGAAATGTAAATGAGAAACGCCCAGGGATACAATATTTATTAGGCATTAGTCCTATATTGTAAATAAGTAACGTTAAATTATGCTGTTAGTGCTGCGTTATTGTGACACGTATTATTAGGCCCAATCATTTGAATTTTGAAAACTCAATATCCCTCTTTTAAAGCATTCATAACCGTCTAATTATAGACATACAGGTAAGTGACGAATATTTTGAAAAAAAATATCACTGAAAGATGTTGCTGCTTAAGTTAACAACAGCGTTTAGCCTACTCAAATCAGTTTTTTTTAAAATAGTCAAGATGAAATGCCTTTCATCGTAAATGGCTTGATGCATCTGGTGTGTAGAGTTGACATGGTTTATGTCATGGCCCTTTTCATCCCGAATTCCAGGTAAATTCTATTCAAATGAGTTACTGAATATCAGCCAAGGTGTCGGAAGGTGGGGCGGGTGTGGGTGGGGAGGCACTTGCCAGTCTCGGCCCGCTAGTCGTGCTACTATTGCACACTAACTCTCATCTCACCGTCCCACATTTGCTTTACACCCAGATTCACAAGTTGACGCATATATAAGTTTTTGTATGCATATTAACCCTTTAACACTCATATCAGCCAAAACAGCTTCTGCACTGGTCTTGGGAAATGTCCATTTGCAGACCAAGAGAAGCCTATTTTTTAAACTTTACCACTTGAATGACAGGCTCTATAACCGAGCCAGTCATTCCCGTGGTAAATTTTCAAAATTTGTCTTTTCTTGGTCTGCAAAAGGACATTTTCTCTGAGAAAATTTAAATTTTCTTGAACAAATTCGAGGGTTAAAGAGTTAAAACCAAAATGTGACTGGATGTTTGTTGTTGCAAGAACTTTTATTTAGATTCGTTCAAAAATAATCAAACACGAGTTTATAATTTAACCATTACTATTCAAGTGTCTCGATTTCAAGGTAACTGCTGAACCCAATCTGTCGCTCAAGTACATGACGTCATAATCAACTACGCCACATGCAGGCTGACGTCACAATCAACTACCTAATGAGAGACGTATAACCAGGAACCTTTAACAATCTGTGAAGAGACGAGTTGTAGGGCCTATGTTTTTACTATTTAATCATGTTCACACCAACATGCTAAAAAAGATTTAATTATACAGACTGCCCTCCACCCCCTATCAAGGGTGTCCACCCCACCCCAACCTCATTTGGCATGGATGCACACTCGACATGCCATCCAATCCTTCTCCCATCCAAACACCCTTGGGTGAGATAAGAAAATTTTGAAAAACTTCAACCCTGGAGAGAGCATTTAGGCTGCAATGGAGGTGGGGGTTGGGAGGAGGGTGTATGGGGGTGGGTCCCTGGGTTAATACTCTGGATAATTAAGCTGTCCTAGGTCCTCCCCCGCGAAAATTCTGATAATTTGACTCCGAGAGGCCATTTCAGACAATATTTCTAATAAATGGGCTTAATAATGTGGGGTGGGGCACTAGTGGGGTAGTTGGATGCTTGGTTCCAACACCCATGTTTGCAGGGGCCATGGTTTTAGGGGTTTTTTGTGGGAGGGCTTGGGGCGGGGGCATGGTGGTGGCGGCGGAATTGATTTTCCCCCTGATTTGATGAGGATGCAAACTTAATCTCTGACCCCCTTTGTGGAAGCTCCTGAGTCCCCATCCTACACCAAGTGAAATAAAGGGACCTCTCCACCTCCCACCCACTCTTACACTGCATCCAACACTTACACCTACCAACAACAGTTCATTAGGCAGCAACAGGCACCACATACACCCCTAGCAACATCATGCACCACATACACCCCTAGCAACGTCATCATTTTTTTTACTTTTTTCAGTTTTAATGCTTGTTTATAGCAACCCTTCGGGGAAGCACCTCTCAGAGTGGGTCATGGCCCAAATACATCTCGGTGTAAGCGGCCAATAAAACCTACTAAACAAACATGCTAAAAATTAAATTGATAACGTTATATCCTTTTAGCGACTTAAATTCTGTATCTAAATATATCTTAATATATGATGGTTTCATAAATTAATATAATTTTTTTAGTTGTCTGGTTGAATTAGGGACCCGTGCCTCTGATTCAGTTTTACACGTGTTAATTTATACGTAATGAAATTATCAGATTTATTTAGTTTCATTACATCTAGGCACACAATTTAAGCGTCTATGTACTTTTGACAATTTGACTTTGAAGCATTTTGGTGTGAATATGCACCTTTGCCAGCGTGGAGTAGGTTACGTAATACTTGTTATCATTCCGTGGAAAAGATTAATAGGCGTATTGGCGTAGCAAGGTTGAGCAGGGCCACCTGCAAGAATTATTTCAAGGCACCCTCCAACAACTTCCGTTCAAATCATAACCAGAAATTGGATTAGCCGACGGTATGTATGTCAAAATTATGAAATCTATATGGCCTCAGATGGCCTCAGATGGCCTCTCGCATTTTCTCACTCCGGAGGTATGTATGGGATTTAGCAATGCTGTGCGTGCGTGCGTGCGTGTGTGGGGTCACCATGCCGCTCCAAAATAGGACTAGAGGAGCGGGTCATGGCTTTGCTTTTGAAGCATTTCAAAGTCAATCAAAGGTTAATCATAGAATTTGAGATCACTTGCGTCATCCGGGTAATGATTCGCTAGCTCACAAGCTGCTTTGAACAAAACATCATCTGTTTCAGACATTAAAACACTCGAGTCAAACATTTGAATGAATGCACTACCGAACGAAGACTATGGAAACGATGGTCCATCTGAGATGTTACAATATCCAAACAGGCCTTAAATACCGTAACCCTGAAATTTGCATCAAAGTCCTCTAACCGTTCAGCAAGAAACTTATTCTTTCTCCTTATTCGACACATCCGGAACTTTTCCACAGCTCCCCCATGGTGTTGCCAATGAAATAGCAGTGATGCGCATCTCGTCAAAGCTTTCTCTATATGAGGAGAGCTCTTTCATAGCAGTTTCCAAAAGTGTCACTGCGGTGATAAGGTGAGCTTGGTTGGACTGCAAAAGCTATGTCAGCTGCTTGGAGAATTTTGTCCATTAGAATTACTAGAAACACGAAATCAAACTGCTCTAATTATTTCTTAATGGCCAACGCTTCTTCTCTTTCGTCAGCTTTTTACTGTTCAAACATATTGTACTGACGGTCTTCATTACTTGAAGATACTGATGTCTAATGAGAGTCAAAGACTGATTCCGACTAGACCATCGAGTAGGGTTTAGTCCTTTCACGTTTAATGAGATGTGACCATGATTTTAGACAACATATCCACTGCTGTATGCTGTGGGCACAGAAAACATACACTTGCTACAGTGTAACAAAAAAGTTAGAAATTTCTGGAATTTTGTTCACTGCATAATTTAGAACTAAATTCAAGTTATGTGCAGTACAGTGAATATAGTGTTTGTACTCTAGTGTATACCCCACTCATTGTTGCTTCACCATCATATCCGTGCCCGCGATATTTTGAAAGCTACAACCCTTTGCAATCCATTTGCTGTAAAATGTCTCCTTCAATACCAACAGCAGGTTGGTCCGTCACCGGATAAAAAACAACAAGAAACACTTGTTACACCGTAATACCAGATGGGATTCCATTGTCATCATTTTTCAACCTAACATATCTATCAATCTGACTCAGTTGGTCTACCTTTGAATTCACCTTTCCAGAGTACCCACCCATCATATGGCGTCATAATGAACGGTGTGATGTGTACAATGACATCATAATGAATGACGTCATGAATGACGTCGATAAGTACGTCACGAACGCATATTTGAAGACGGTCTTTGCGTTGTTGTACAAATTGTTTGCTTTTACTATTTAATAAATATACTGTTGAATATTTTGAAACTAATTTGGCTGGGCGCTGTTGCTGCCATAGGCAGCAACAGCACCCAGTCAAATTAGTCACAAAATATTCAACAGCTTCTCTGTATAGGTTTCAGGAAATTGATAGCTAGGGCATATGGGGATCGATCAATCCCAACACAGGGAGGTGTGGGTGGAGCTTAGCTAGTGATGGGCGGGGCATAGCTAAAAATGGAAAGGTCCATTGTCATCCTGTGTTGTATCAACTATTATCGAGAAGAATGGGGCATTCTTAATGTCCTGAATTAAAGGCATTTATCAAGGTATTTGAAAATAGGTCAATAATTTCATTCTGAATTGATGGACTAGGATATTTCACTGAGTGATCCGGCATTTCCAGAAGGTTCTGAAGTGCAGGATCATATTTAGCTACCAGTTCTACTAATGTCAAGAAAGTACCACTGTTAACACTTTGTAGTTTCTCCCTTTGTCCATGTTAAAGTTATGTTCATGGTACGATCTAGAACCTGGCGCAAAAAGTCAATTTGTTTCTGGGCTTGTACCTGGGGAACACTTGCTATAGTTCTATTTCACTCTTTCGCTAATCAATTCCTCCTCTCCCCCCCCCCCCCCCAACATTTTGGTTTCCATATAATCACAGGGCCCCTTCCAAGCTTGGGCCCCCCTGCAGTCCCGGCGGTTTTGGAGGCTATCCCTACACCACCGATCGCGAATATGCGGCCTGGTGAAGTACAGTACAGGACAAAACTAACTTCTAATGTTTCCAAAACAAAAACGGAAACATGTTAGTAAGAAATGTTCTTTTTACTATTTTGAACATATAAGTGGATTGGAAGACATTGGTGCCTAAAGCAGCACGTAAAGCAGCACGTAAAGCAGCAGTCTTCCAATCCATTATGTTCAAAATATTCAATCAGTTTATTTAGTTTTGGAAGCATTTTATGTCATTTCTTAGCTGCACAGCCGGTACTGTATCTATGGGAACATTCGACCTTAATGAACTGATTATTTGACATCTATCTTACTACCGATCGGCTGATGTCATCAGAACGTCTAGAAGTTTCTAGTCAACTCAGCGCATCACCGAGAGCTTTACAACTTTCAGCCGAACGAGGCGACTTATGAAGTGTGTATTAATAACTTTAGACATGTTCTTATAGGATACTACATTGAAACACAGACACGCGGCGTGATATAATATTACTATTGGCCCATTGTCTAATTATTTGAGAGGCAGACGGAATATTTTGGCCACGTGACTTTTCCAATAGCCGCGATTATTTCTTGATCATCCGGGTATTTAGCTGGAAGGAATGCTGATACATACGTGTGTGACTGTAAGTCGTTATTAAAACATTAATTTTAACAAAATTTTATATTCAGACTATTAGTGCTAACATTTAGCGTATTAATATTAATTTAAATAAGTAAATCCCCCTCCCACGCCTCCATAATTCGGACAAAATCAGGTCACTAATCCAGATAACATAATTGTCGAACCCAGAGTCCATTGTAAGAGGACCTTATCGTTATTATTATTATTATTATTATTATTATTATTATTAAACATATTTTGCGTGGCGAAACCTGCCTATAGCGACCGCCATAAGGCAAGTGGTCGCTTAATAAGACTCACCTAGCAGTGTCTGGTCCCACGATGGAGAGTCTGTAATAATGTAAGCAGATTGACCACCTACTTTAAACAACCGGCATTCTGTGGGATATGGTCGTTATAGACAATGCACAGCAAAACGTTGTTGGAACGTATATATGTCGAATTGATCAGGGGAGGTAACCGCTACCACCTGTTCCCGTTGAGCGGGCTGGTGCGAACAACTGAACATGTCTGAACACGTCTGGCGCAGGAATACACAGCGAGCGCATTGATCAGATGTGTTTAGACAAGTCAGAGCGCACGTGGACTTGGAACGGGTAGGAACTATATGGAAACAAGCAGATCGATTAAGCAGGTAAATACACGATACTGCCGTAATCGGCAACACTTATTGATTCTTAAGTGAGGAATTTAATCGACAAGACGTATTAAACAGGTCTTAGTCAGTCTCGTGCGAGCCACGCGACTATGTTTACATTTTTAACAGGCGTTTTCTCTGTATCTTGCATCAATCACATGGCCCTAGAATTACGCAATCTAAATTTTGTGTTTGGTAATTTTGATTACCTGCCCGGGATTCCCTAATCCTAAAACAAAATTTTATTTCTGTATTGAAGGCGCCCATCATCGCCGTCATCCTCGTCGTCATCGTCATCGTCATCATCACCCAGGGCATGACATTTTCCTGCGATCTGGGAAACCAACTTTTGCGGGACACCCAAATTTAACAAAAAAATTGTTAATTGTCAGGGATTGCATAAACACTCATAGTAATAATAGGCTATTGAGTATTTATTTAGTCTGTTAATATAGCCTGTTAATACTGCTGAATAACAAGTTTCCATTAACCATTTTACTGCTGAATTGTGGCTCTTAATTAAACCTCTTTCTGCTAAGGTTCAGTTCTCCAGTAACCGAATTGCGTGGCTCAATTTACAATTTCACTGCTAAATTACAAGTGTCGACCCTTTAACTACTGAATTACAAGGTTTAACCCTTTTACTGCTGAATTACAAGTTTTAATTTATCCTTGTACTACTAAATTGCACAGCACAGTCCCATCTGGGATTTCTTCCTGCCAAAAACTCCCATAATAAAGCACTTGGAAATTTAAAATGTCTTCCCGAGAATCACTGAACAGATTTTAACCAAAAATAGTAGGACGCATACTTGTTTTTGTTACAATTCTGGCCAAAATCTGAGGGTTCTTATAATCGGTGACCTTTCCAGTTGAAATGCATAGGTCCCAGGTGAGCTGTACAAATCTCTTGGGCATCTTGCTTTAGAAATGATATAATAGGTTTCATTGTCGGCTACGATATGTGTATTCTGAATAGTTTTTAGATGTTGCTCATATTGATGTTGATGTTGCTCAGATGTTGCTCATATTGATGTTGCTCATATTGATTTATACGTTAAGCAATGGATTTCTACAGACTTGTCTCAAAAGCAACTGCTGAATTAAGATGGTTGGTAAATATAAGGCTTAACACAAAACAAATTATGCGTATTCCCTATGCATTATAAAATGTCTGGAAAGGTGAACAATTAAGAAAATGCTATTGGGGTTTTCCCCCGCCTTTCCCGCGTTGATTCTTGAAGGCACTATTGCACACATTGTCTAGGAGCGAGCGTGGGGTGGGGGATATAATTAGAGACTGATATTGTATACCTCACGAAATCTTAACATTTGATGATCTTATTCCGTATACATTAACCATTATCACTCTGATGTCAAAATCTTTAATTTTCAAATTAAACTAAACGGTGAACTGGTGTTTATTTTTCAAGAAATTTGGTGGAGGATGGAGCTGTCGTAGAAGTGCTGTCGTAGAGGTGCTATCGTAGACAGGAACATCTTCCTTCAAAAGTGTTGAAAAATGTACATCAGTTTCTTTGCTATTGACGCAGTAAAAGATAGAATACTGACATCAGAGTGGTAAGGGTTAATATAACCTTTTAGATGTGAAGTTGAATTAGAGATTCGTGTCCACTATTCGATTTCACAACATAAAAAATTATATTTAGGCATATATATATATATATATATATATATATATATATATATATATATATATATATATATATATATATATATATATATATATATATATATATATAATGAAATGATAATATGTTAAGATTTCTTATATCTCATTACCTGTAAGCACACACTTTAATCCTCTAACATTATACACTTAATAATGTTATGTTTTAAGCACCTGAAGTGTGGTGTGAATATTATGCAGGTTTAAGAAATTCCTGTTTATATCATTTCAGAAAGTGTGAATTATTAATCCGCGAGATGCAAGATCCGAGCGGCCCTGTTTTAGTTGCAGCAGCGACTCCATCTGAAAGCTGTGCGTTAACAGTTCCGGAATCAATACTACCGGTACCTGGAATGACTCTACCTGGAATGATTCTACCTGGATCGATGGACGTTCCAGGTGACTGGTCTCTGTCCGACTACTATGACTGGGAGCAGCAGCTGACATCCCAGTCTGAAAAGACAAACCTATTTCCGTTAGAGGATAAGCTTAGAGAAGCCACACTGGCTGTCATGAGGACGGGCAAGCTTACACCAATTATTAAAGAAGAACTCAAATATACCATTCAAACTAAACGCATGGCGATGGGTAAATGCGAGCTGATTCTGGAACCAGAACCACCCAAGAAACGAGAACAGGTAGGCTGCATTTCAATAGATGAATCCAACAGATCTGTCACTCAAGTATTTGACGTCATAATTAAATACGTCACATGTAGGCTGACGTCACAATCATAATTGGCAGAGAATACTCCGTTGCGAAGCTGAAATAGTCCGTCAGGTCAACGAATTGTATGCCTTTGATGCATTTACTATTTAATGTTGAATATTTTGAAACTAATGTGACTGCAGCAACGGCAACTAGTCAAATTAGTTTCAAAATATTCAACAGCTTACGTGAATAGTTATTTTGAAAATGGGATTCTGGGAATTCAGGGTTCAAAGTGCTAAAAGACCGCAGGCGTCTGCCTCCTAAAGCGAGTGTTCGTTATAGACAGGTTTATTTACACCTGTAGGTTTAATTCACTGTATGTCATGTAGGCTTCTGCTATTTTAAAATATGCTTCTTGAAACATTCTACCACTGCAATAAAAATAATAATAATAATAATAATAATAATAATAATAATAATAATAATAATAATAAATAATAATAATAATAAAAATAAATAAATAAATAAATAAATAAATAAATAAATAAATAAATAAATAAATAAATTATTATTATTATTAGTAGTATTATTATTATTATTATTATTATTATTATTATTATTATTATTATTATTTATCGTTTAATAGTTATTTATATTATTATAATTTATTGTCCTGAACATATCTTGCTTTACTAAGAGTAGAAATCAATAACATCAGACTGTCATCCAGACACCTCTATTTGACTAATAATGGTAATTTTATCATTTCCGGAGATGACTCATTTATGTCTGTTTTAAATATTGAAAATGTGTAAATACATGATGAACATCGTCACGGTTATTTACCTTGCGCCTAGAGGCCAGGTTCAGTCTACACTTTTATATAATGATTAATCACACCTGCCTATAACGGACACCTGCCTGTGAGGCCACGGGATTGTGGTAGAACTCTAATATTGCTGATCAGATGGTCGCAAAAGTCATTCCATGTGCTAAATTAGCTGTAGTATAATTAACCCTAACCTTGCCAATAGCAATGAAACTTGTGTACATTTTTAAACAATTCTGCTGGAAAATTATGTAGTGTCTCTGACTGAGTCGGACAGCAACATCTTCCACTACATCTTTTAAAAAATGAACACCGGCTCTTCTTTTAATTTAATTTCAAAATTTTGACATCAGAGAGGCAAGTGTTAAATGATCATACGCCTCTGCGAGCTGTGCTCCAGTTAGGGACCCGTATCGAGTAAAATACTGACTGTTTTCTTGTGATACTGGCCAATCTTAAAATTGATCAGCATCAGATACTGACTGAAACGAACATACACGGCTACTACTACTACTGCTGCTGCTGCTGCTGCTGCTACTGCTGCTGCTGCTGCTACTGCTACTGCTACTGCTACTGCTACTGCTACTGCTACTGCTACTGCTACTGCTACTACTACTACTGCTGTTGCTGCTGCTACTGCTACTACTACTACTACTACTACTACTACTACTACTACTACTACTACTACTACTACTACTGCTGCTGTTGCTGCTGCTAGGGTAAAGGCAGGGCCGTATTTAAGGGGGGGGGGGGGGTGGCAGGCAAGCGGGGCAAAAAACCCGGGGCCCCGACAAGCAAGGGGCCCCCACAATTTAAAAATGAAAACAAATATTATGCACTTTTTGGAAGTTCTAGGACATTTAAAGCAAACTTTATTGGTTTAGAACTCTTAATCATGCATTATAATTCTATTCTAATATTTGTGGGGGCCCCAATTCTTGTTTGCTGTTCGGCAACAATGTTAATTACGAAAATTTGCAAAATGAAAGAATTTTACAACGAAAGAAAGCGCCATAATTCACCCTAAAACTAGACTCTGGCCGTCTCAGAGCACCTAGATGTAACAAATTTTCTGGCGGAGGACCCCCAGACCCCCTGCTCATTCTTTGTCCCAGGGACCCCACATATCTAAATACGGCCCTGGGTAGAGGGGCGGATGGATGATGGATGGATCAACTATCTCGAAGAAAGCCAAATCATTCATAGAGGAAGGGAGAGAACTCGTTTCTACATATTGACAGCTACTGTCAAATTTTAGTTTCATATAATTTACAGCAATAAAATTAATACCTCAACCTAACGACCACCTTCTATTTTGGCCACGCAAGCCGGTACACTTATGTATATTGAGGCCGGTAGTGAAATTACCGCATTATTCAAAAGAGCCACTATCACGTAGTGATACATGTTAACTGCATTAATTAATTGCATATTCACAGCATTGGTTCAAAGTAAAATTGTTAAAATTATATACTTTTAGAGGCTTAAATTGTGTCTCTAGATGTAATGAAACGAAATATATCTTAGCATATGATGCTTTCATTAGGTATAAATTAATATATTTTTTTAAGTTGTCAAATTGAATTAGAGGCACGAGTCCCTACGAAATTTATTTATATGGAATGAAATCATCATATGTTAAGATTTGTTTCGTTTCATGACATTGAGGTACACAATTTAAGCCTCTTTAATTAAAGGTGTATATTCACACCAAAAGGCTTGAAAATTCTATTGTTGAAATTGTATTCGTTTAGAGGCTTAAGCTGTTCAGCCCAATGTATTGAAACGAAATAACTCTTAACATATGATGATTTCATTCCATATAAATAAATTTATTATTATTATTATTATTATTATATTATTATTATTAGTTATTGCCAGAGGAGGTTAGAAAGCGGGATGATAGGAGAACGAGGAACCGTGTGGCGGCTAAGAAAAGTCGGAGAAAGAAGAAAGTCCTTTGTGATGAACAAACTCTGGTAAGGTTTTCTATGGCTCACACACTTAACCATAGATACAGACAAACCTGTCTAGACCGACTACTGACGTTTGTGGCCAAAACATGGCGGTTCTTTATAAGACCTAGCAGATTATTTGACAATTATTCTATGCCAGTCAAAATAATTGAATATTAATGTATTTATTACACGTTAGATTTTTGTGGATTCTTTTGAAAGTTATTTAACTAATCATTAATGAAGCTTAGCATATGACAGCAGCACGTACCTTTCTTGTTCAATTGTTTTCCCAGTATCCGGATGCCTTCAAAATTATCTCATTTTGAAATGAGCTTTCTGGTTTATACATCCATTATATGACGTATATCAACTACGCGACGTGTGGGATGACGTCATAATCATTGACGACATAAATGACGTAGATAAGTACGTCATGAACTCATAATTGGTGACGGACTAAGCGTTGTTGTACGAATTGCATGCCTTTACTATTTAATAAAGATGCCGTTGAATTTGACTTGTCGCTAACAGCACCCAGTCCAACTAGTTTCAAAATATTGAACAGCTTACCTGTATAGTTTTCTGGAAATTGATAGTTCAGGGATCGAGCGAGGTGTGGGTGGGGAAATATATAGTGATGGGCGGGGCATAGCTAAAACCGGAAAGGCCCATTCAGCCTGAAATGGGTCGGAGGATTTGAGCTCGAAATATCAGATATGGAAAACCTATCCACAATATATGAAATATTGGCATACGTCGTATTTTAGTGGCGGGTCGGTCGGTCGGTTTGTGAAATTGCAATTTAATAAACATTCTGTTGAATATAGTGTAACTAATTTGACTGGGAGGTGTTGGAAGCAATATAGTTTCAATCTGAATTCGTTTCAAAATCTTCAACAGCTTACCTATGCCTATATAAAGTTACCTTGAAATTGCGATTCGGGAAATTCATGGTTCAAAGTATTACAATTTATTCAAACACGCGCACAAAGTGGGCAGAGCTTAGCTAGAAAGGGGCTGAGCAAAGCTAGAAATGGATCCATGTATTGGTGACTGTATTTACATTACTATTGTGTGATTCAATGCTAAAGGTTCATGTCTTATTCTATACATGTGCAGCTACTTCAACGGCTGGAGGAGAAAAACAGCGCCCTCCTGGATCAGGTGGCAGCACTGTCTGCCGAACGCCAGCAATTCTACACACTCTTTGGCATGGACATACCAGCACCCTGACGTCTTTATGTAACCCTAGGACGCCATAATGGACGCGCGAGTAGGTCTCTAATAGACACTCACTCACTACTATGTAATTGCAAGCCGATGAAAGATATCAGAATATCGTTGTGCATATAATATTACATTATTGTATAGCTCACTGTCGTTTTGTTGACGGCCAGGCAGAGGGGAGATTCCCGTGTATCGCGTGATCCCAATGTCACGTGATTGTACAGGAGTTGGTATTACCTTTGTATCGGTATCGCATCATTGTTATATACTAATAATGTTGATGATCGATATGACTATGTAGGCTATAGTGTGAGGGTATGTCAATCTGGTGGTGTTTGGGTGAATGTCATTGCATAATATGGAGGCAATAAAACAACAATCCACGGAAAGGCGATCTCGACAACGCTGATTTGTTGATTGTAGTCATGTGATTAGTGACATCATCATGATCATAGGTGTGAAATTTGAATTAGTGAAGGTATCCGCTTGTTGTAGTAGAGATATAAGGACATATTGGTCTGTTCACTCCATCATCGGTTTCTATTAGAGCGATCCGACCTGTCACTCAAATATATGACGCCATTATCAATTACGTCACATAAAGGCAAACGTCAGAATCATAATGAGTATTATATCTCTGTCATAAAGCTGAAATGCCCCTCAAGTGTACGAATTGTATGTCTGTGTTGAATTTGTAATTTAATAAAACATTCTATTGATTATTTTGAAGCGGGTGAGGCCTACCTGTATATTTATCTTGAACCAGGTTAGGCCTATCTGTATAGGTATATTGAACCAGGTTAGGCCTACCTGTATAGTTATCTTGAACCTGGTTAGGCCTACCTGTATAGCTATCTTGAACCAGGTTAGGCCTATCTGTATAGGTATCTTAAAATTGGAATTCTGGGAATTCAGGATTCGATGTATATAATTCGATTCCACCAAGCGTAAAACACGGTAAAAGTGGACGGCGCTTAGCTAGAAATGGGCGGGGCATATCTAGAAATGGGCAGGGCTTAGCTAGAAATGGGAGGGCCATGAATGGATGCTTTCATTTTGAGTACATTGGCTCCAGGCTGGCTCTCTCATTTAGCCAACAGTATGCATGTGTGCTGCTATGCATCATAAGTACTGTGCGCAAACCGAAGATGACGTTTACCCCCTAAGATTCTCCAGAAAAAATTCTCCAGACCTGTTATGACATGCATTCACGTGAATCATGGTTCAATTCAATGTATTGGGCTAACGTCGTTTAATGCATACATGTACGGACTGTACAACCTGCTCTATTGAAATTCAGTTTTTGAAATTTGTTATATCTCTCCACCTCTCCGAATTCTCAATCCCGGTGACAGCCCTGGTTTACATGGCCCTATTAAAGGTGTTCATTATTAACAGGTCTATTGTGTCCCCAAGCAGCAGCACGTGTGCGTTCTACCTCAAAGTTTGACAGAATGTTCTTGGAATTTAAGGAACGTAATATAAATCTCGCAGCCAAAATACAGATAATTGGCACATAGCGCTTTCCAGGTAATAAATATGTCATTGTATTTTAAAGCTGTCCTCACATGATAAATATGTAAAAATATCTATGTAATAATAATGGCGGCCATCAATGTTGTCCAGCTTTCTCAGGTGAGTATACCGATTACGGTTCAGGGGCCGTATTGAGAAACGCAGACCACGTCGCATTCACGAGGAGTCATCTAATTTAGGTGAATACAGACTTAGGTGTTTTAAAAACTTAACGCATATTTACGCATTTTGTCGTACTTAAGCGGCAGGAATGGTCCTTTCCATTGTTAACTGTGCCCCGCCCATCACTAGCTAAGCTCCACCCACAGTTTTTCGTGTTGGGATTGATCTATCCCCGAATGCCCTGACTCAATTACCTGAAAACTATACAGTTAAGCTGTTGAATATTTTGTAGCTAATTTGACTAGGATTCTCAACTTCATATTAACCTGTAATACTTGACATGCAAGTGTATGAATTTCAAAACAACTATGCAAAAAATGCCGTTGAATATTTTTAAATTAATTTGACCAGGAGCTGTTGTTGCCATAGGCAGCAACATCTCCTAGTCAAATTAGTTTCAAAATATTCGACAGAATATTCGTTACCGGTACATCATAAAGAATTTGTTGTTTCTTGTCTCTAAGGGTTAACACTGTTTAACCCGGTGTGGATGCACACCGTACTTAGTGGCCTGGATGTTTACTGTACGCCGGGTTTTCTTATTTAGTATTAAATGTATTTAGTTTGAATGAATGTACAAGTGACTTAAGCAGTGTGTGCGGTCAAAATCAAAGTTTATTTCAAGAAGTCGTCAAAAAATCTGCTTCATACTGAAAGCTAATCTGATTCAAGCATTGGGCATTATGCAATTTCAATTCTTGTTTACTTCATTAAAATGATTAACGAGCAAAATAATTTGTGTATAAATACAATTTTATTTTGAGGCATTTTGGTGTGAATATATTACCTTTGATTTCAAAACGATATTTAGATATTTGGAACAGGCATTCCAATCGATCAGTGTGTAGGAAAGTAACATAGGCCATGCTGATCCTCGAATTTATGTAACCCTGTTGTCCCAATATCACTATGAGTACTACTACTACTACTACTACTACTACTACTACTACTACTACTACTACTACTACTGCTACTGCTACTACTACTACTACTACCACTACCACCACTACCACTACTACTACTACTACTACTACTACTACTACTACTACTACTACTACTGCTACTACTACTACTACTACTACTACTACTACTACTACTACTACTACTACCACCACAACTACTACTACTACTGCTGCTACTACTACTACTACTACTACTACTACTACTACTACTACTACTACTACTACTACTACTACTACTACTATATTTCAGTGATACTAGAGTAGATTCCGTCAGGAACAACTACCTCTTAGAACTTACACTCCTAAAGCTTTAAACATGACGGATGCTGTTACTCGCTGTATAATTATTGCCTCTGTAGCAGTCCCGTTGACGAGATGCTAATTGTCCCGTAATTCACCTATGCCACAATGACTACACTCAGTAGTAATTAAGAGTATGCAATGATAATTTGCTGTTTTGTTTATTTTTATAAGATTTTATTATCATGTAAGCATCAGTGAACATTAAAAGAATAACATAAATTTACGATTGTTATATATATTGTTTGTATAAAACATGACGTTTTTACATAAATCATTATATACTCTTATATTTGGCCGTGTTTGTCGTCATTATTATTACTTAGTAGACTTGGTGTGCATTGAGTCGATTTATTACTGGATAAAATTTCAATTTTCGTCAATATATCGATGGGTTCCGCGACGCCATTTGTCTGACTGTTTCTCTGTATGTCTGTTTGTCTGTTTGTCTGTATGTCTGTTTGTCGGCGTCCAATCTCGGTTGAGCTAATATCCCGGCATGGCTTCGCCGTATTGGAACTAAACTTAGACACACGATTCCTTCTATCAAAAAGATGGAGCACAATGACATTGAGGTCACGAGGCCAAACATGAAGTCACTGTGACCTTGGTATAAATCTCTATCTTTTATGATTAAGGTTTTTGTCTAGGTCAACATATTGTGCTATATTTTGGAATGGCTTCACCTTATTGGGATTAAGTTTGGACCTCTGCTTCCTTCTATCAAGGGGATGGGGCACAATGCTATTGAGGTCACGATGTCAAACTTAAATGTCACTGTGACCTTGTTATAAAACTCTTTTAAAGTTTGTTTGTTTGTCGCATCCAAACTCGGTTAACTGTATATCTCGGCAGGGTTGTGCCTTAGTAGTACTAAACTTGGCCACCTGCTTCCTTATATTAAGGGGATCTAGCGCAATGAAGAGGCGGTCATGAGGTCAGTTCAAGGTAACTCTGTAATTGGTATATAACTCTAATTTTTGCGGTTAGTTTTTTTGTTTAGCTCAGCATCGTGTCCTATATCTCACAAAACTTGACCACATGCTTTCTCATATCAAGGGAATGTTGATGAGGTCATGACGTCAAAGGTCAAGGTCTCTGTGACCTTGGTATCAAACAAGTTTTTATGGTCAAGCTTTTGGTTCAGCTCAACATATTCATTGCCTTATATCTCAGGATTGGTTCCGTATATTGGGACTAAACATGGACATCTGCTTCCTTATGTCAAAGGGATGGAGCACAATTATATTAAGTTCATGAGGTCAATGGTCAAAATCAGTTTGAACTTGGTATAAAACTCTACTTTTTACAGTTAAGATTTTCGTTTAGCTAAACTTTTATCAAATTTTATATCTCGGCATGTTTTCATTTTACATGCCTTATTGGAACTAAGCTTGTACATATGCTTCCTTATATCAGGTGGATGAAGCACGATGATATTGAGGTCAAAGCTCAAGGTCATTGTACTATTTGACTTGTTTGAAATGCAGACTAACATTACCATTAGATTCATCCGCTTAGCTCATTTTGCCTTTATTTCAGAATTGGCCAAATAATTGGAACTAAGCATGGTCATTCAGTTACCTCAATCAATCTGAGAAGCACAAAGACATTCTTGACTTCTGAGATCAAGGTCATCGTGATCGTGATACAATTCTAGATTTGCATTTGGAAGTGCATAATGCCAAGATTTTCGCCAATATCCCGCCAGTGTATGACTGATGTCTTGTGTTACCATTCAATGTTTGTTGAAACATGTAAATCTGGCATGCGTATTCCTAACAACCATTATCCTACAAAAGCTGGAGCTGGAATTAGCTAAGAATGGAAGGATTTGATCTGTCACTCAAGTATCTGACGTAATAATGAAATACTTCAGGTGCTAGTTGACGTCACAATCAAAAAGACGTTGGTGCCTCACATTAGTGACAATAGTCCATCATGAAAGTGTCTGAATAAACAGTCTGCCAACAAATTTGGCTGGAAAGATGTGCTGTAAATGACAGCCAAATTAGTATCAAAATATTCAACGGCTTACTTGTATAGTTATTTTGAGATTATTTAATTAAATTTTCAATTAAAATTTTCGCCAATATATTGATTGGTTTGGTTGCTCTGTCTGCCTGCCTTTCTGTCCGTCTGTCTCTGTCTGTCTGTCTGTCTGTCTGTCTGTCTGTCTGTCTGTCTCTGTCTGTCTGTCTGTCTGTCTGTCTGTCTGTCTGTCTGTCTGTCTGTCTGTCTGTCTGTCTGTCTGTCTGTCGGTCGGTCGGTCGGTCGGTCGGTCGGTTGATCGGTCTTGGTTAAGATTTTGGTTTAGCTCAACATATCGTCGGATATCGCGACATGGCTTCAACCTATTGGGATGAAACTTGGACGCATGCATGCTTCCTTATATCAAGGGGGTGGAGCCCAATGATATTGAGGTCACGAGGTCAAAGTTCAAGATGACCGTAAAACTATTATTTTTAGTTAAGTTTCTATTTTATCTCAACATATCTTAAATCTCGGTATGGGTTCACCAACTTAGGACTAAACATGGACACGTGTATTCCTATGTCAAGGAATGGCGCACAATTATATTGAGGCCAGATGTAATGGTAACTGGAACCTTGGTATAAATTATTTTTCTCAATAACATTTTTGGTTTAGCTCAAATTATTGACTTACGTCTTAGCATTGGTTCACCCTATTTGAACTAAACTGATATGTGTACATATATCAAACGGATAAAGCACAATGATATTGAGGTCAAATGTCAAGGTCATTGTAACATCTGTATAAAACATAGATTTTAACAGTTAGGTTTTCTGCTTAGCTCACATTGCCTTTATTACATAATTGGCAAAGTTATAGGACGTAAGCATGGTGACATATGATGGGCTTGGGTGGGTGGTGCTGCTGGTGGGGTGACGGTGGTGGGAATGGAGGAGTGGTTTATGTGTGCGCGTTTGTGCGTCTGTTGTGTGTGTGTGTGTGTGTGTGTGTGTGTGTGTGTGTGTGTGTGTGTGTGTGTGTGTGTGTGTGTGTGTGTGTGTGCGTGTGTGTGTGGGGGGCGGCCGCTCGAGTCAGACCTCATGAAATATTGTTCAAGGGAACTTGATTGGCCAAATAGTCTGGCGGCCATTTTGGATGAGCTAGTTTTTGTGAAAATGACTTCTCCAGAACCAATGAATGGATCGGGTCGAAATTTTGGAGATATGACTAGGGACTAAGGGCAATTAAAGTCTGTTCAAGGGAAGGTGATACGTAAAAAAACATGGCCGCTGTGGGCCAATCAAAATGTAGAAAGTTTGGCGGCCATATTGCATTTTTTTTATTTGATGGATTTTGAAGCCAAAATTGATTTAATGTCGGTTTTGGGGTGTTTTAATTCAAAATTTGCTATTTTGAAAACGGTCGTACTAAAGCAATGAGAAATTAAAAATTCTTCGTATCGAAAACCGCTGCGCCAATTCCAATCATATTTGGCAGGAAGCATCCGTACAGCATAGGGATCTTTGTTCAAAGAAAGCTGATCGGCCAATTTTATTGGCGTCAATCTTGGATTTTGGTCGATTTTTAGAAATGTCTTAAGATCTACGAAACCGATTACGGGATTGATTCTCAACTAATGAAACATCATCTAGGCCAACAGCTGAACCAAGTCTGTTCGAAGGAACTTCATTGGCCAAATGCTTAAGCGGCCATCTTGGATGACCTAATTTTCATTAAAACGACATTTCTCCAGAACCGATGAGCAGATCGTATCGAAATATGCGAGATATGATTAGTGATTAATGGCTATTAGAATCTGTTCACGGGTTAATAGATAAACCCATGGCCGCCATGTTCTTATTGCAATTCTGGCCAAATCCTTAGGGTTATACTTATAAGTAATGGCCTTTAGAGTTAAAAAGCATATGTTACAGTAGAGCGATACAAGACCATTGGACGTCTTGTTTCATGGAACATAAAATTGTTTCCATGGATAAAACAATCATATTACATTCGTTTGTGTCTAAGATGGCGCTTATTTAAGACATGTCTGTAAGAGAGGTTTCAAAGCCGCTTGGGAACCCACACACCTTTTGTGTCTAAGATGGCACTTATTTCAGACATGCCTTTAAGAGGTGTTTCAAAGCCGCTTAGGAGCCCACAAACCGTTTGTGTCTAAAGATGGCGCTTATTCCAGAAATTTCTGTAAGATGTGTTTCAAAGCCACTTGAGAGCCTACACACCCTTTGTGTCTAAAGATGGCACTTATTTCTGACATGTCAGTAAGAGGTGTTTCAAAGCTGCTTGAGAGCCCACACACCTTTTGTATATAAAGAAGGTGCTTATTTCAGACTTGTCTGTAAGAGATGTTTCAAAGCTGCTTGAGAGCCCACACACCTTTTGTGTCTAAAGATGGCGCTTATATCAGACTTGTCTGTAAGAGATGTTTCAAAGCTGCTTGAGAGCCCACACACCTTTTGTGTCTAAAGATGGCGCTTATATCAGACTTGTCTGTAAGAGATGTTTCAAAGCTGCTTGAGAGCCCACACACCTTTTGTGTCTAAAGATGGCGCTTATTTCAGACATGTCTGTAAGAAATGTTTCGAAGCCGATTCAGAGCCGTCACACCTTTTGTGTCTAAAGATGGTGCATATTTCAGACATGTCTGTAAGAGGTGTTTCAAATCTGCTTGAGAGCGCACCCACCTTTTGTGTCTAAAGAAGGCGCTTATTGCAGACATGTCTGTAAGAGGTGTTTCAAAGCCGATTCAGAGCCCGCACAGCTTTTGTGTCTAAAGATCGTGCTTATTTCAGACACGCATCATTTGGTTCCAGGAGACATTATAATCCTTTAGCATGTCAATTGTATTATGAGACCACCTGCCTATAGTGCCTAATTTATGAATCCAGTTTTGGCTATGCCTCGCCCATATCTAGCTACGTTCCGCCAATGCTTTGCCAGTGTTAGGATCTATCGAACTCCCTGAATCTTAATTTCTAGAAAACTATGTAGGTAATATGTTAGATATTTTTAGACTAATTTGACTGGTTGCTATAACGCTCAGTGAAATTAGTTTCAAAATATTCACCAGAATGGTTATTAAGTAGTATAGCCATACAATCTGGACACATGGCAGACAATTAAGAGTTCCTGACGGACTTAGATACGCCATTCATACTGTATTTAATTTTGCCGTCAGCCTACATGTGACGTATCTGATTATGGTGTCATATAAATGACTGGCAGATTGGATTCCTCTATTTCTGTGTTCTCTTAATATTCTTCTTTCTCCTTCCTCGCGTTCTTGTGTTCTTCAGTAGCGAGATTCGTAGATCG
This sequence comes from Chaetoderma sp. LZ-2023a, assembly GCA_034401795.1. Classification (NCBI taxonomy): domain Eukaryota; kingdom Metazoa; phylum Mollusca; class Caudofoveata; order Chaetodermatida; family Chaetodermatidae; genus Chaetoderma; species Chaetoderma sp. LZ-2023a. The sequence goes on from CM067373.1 coordinate 14,171,491, forward strand.
GCACTCTTTATAAGGAAGAGGTTTTTCAAGTCCTCTAGGAGAATGGCCCGGTATCGTGACTAGACCCGGAGAACCTGGTTCGCGCCTGAGGTCAATGGAAACTTGCACAGCCTCCTTCATTTTTGCCTCCGCCTTGGAGTAAAAATGGGCACTAGATAGGCACTGGACACAGACCAATGAAATCATTAACACCTAGATCACGGGACCTGGAAATTAGGGACTGGGTACAGACCGATCAAGCCATTAACATCCAGATCGTGGCCGCTGGAAATTAGGGACACAATACAGACCAATCAAACCAAAGACATCTGGATCATGGGACCTGGAAATTAGGGAATTGATACAGACCAATCAAACCAAAAACATCTACATCATCTAGATTCTTATATAACTTAGTATGAAGATGTACGATGCAAAATTATCTGTCTATCAATGTCATACACTACGTATTCCATCGCACCACATGCTCGGCTCGCTCAGGTACTAAACTATAAGATCATGTTCCAGTAAATCCTGAGTTTTCGGTACATATGTTGTGTCGGACAGTTCTGAAGCGGAGGATGCACACTCCTAACCTACAAGCTAGCTTGGAATATGTACCCTGCTCGTTAAGTTCACCTGCAGTGTCATTTACTCAAACATTGCTCTGTCCTGGGTGTCTGTTTCTAGTGACTTGTCTAAGTTCTATCGGAGAGGATCATTTAGCGCAGTGTTCCTGGGGTGGGGATGAGTGTGTCTGTGTGCGTGCGTGCGTGCGTGCGTGCGTGCGTGCGTGCGTGCGTGCGTGCGTGCGTGCGTGCGTGCGTGCGTGCGTGCGTGCGTGCGTGCGTGCGTGCGTGCGTGCGTGCGTGCGTGCGTGCGTGCGTGCGTGCGTGCGTGCGTGCGTGCGTGTGGAGATGGGTGGTGGTCATTCAATGCTTGAAGTTCAGGCTTTGCTGGGTTGACAGTTTTAAGCTTCCCTTGGTTTAGAATGATGTCTGTTGCCTCCAGGATAGCTTTCACATCGGCCTTAGCATTTGTTGATGTTCCTCTAGGTATGGAGCTTATTTTTTCCCGTCGTGTAGTCATTTCTAATAGAGTGCTCTGTTTCTAGCTATACCACGCCCGTTTCTAGCTATACCACGCCCGTTTCTAGCACGCCCGTTTCTAGCTATACCACGCCCGTTTCTGGCTATACCACGCCCGTTTCTAGCTATACAATGCCCGTTTCTAGCTATACCACGCCCGTTTCTAGCTATACCACGCCCGTTTCTAGCTATACCACGCCCGTTTCTAGCTACGCTCCACCTGTATTGTTCCTCGCGTTCCCCTCAATTTATATGCTTTGAATCCTGAATTTCCAGAATCCCAATTTCAAGATAACTATACAGGTAAGGTGTTGGCTATTGTAAAAAAAGACGTATCCAGCTTCACGACGGTGTATTATTAAACAATTACGATTGTGACGTCAATCTACATGTGACGTATTAGATTATGACTTCAGATACTTGCGTAATAGATCAGGGCCCGGTTTCACGAAACTTCTTAAGTCTAGTAATTTGCTGAGCTCGTAGTTATTTTCTTAAATCACTACAAATGCGTTTCTCGAAAAATCTTAAGTTCAAAACTACACAATTTTTAAGAAAAAAACGTCATTTTCTTAAGACTGGTATAGAGCAGTCTTAAGTTCAAACATAGTCAGATAAATATGGCCGCCGTGAGAAACAACATTCGATAGAAGGCGTGATTCGCCCTGAAAGAATATTCAGGGATCGGCAGAATCCGCTTGACATAGGGCCTATATTATGCACATAAAATACCGTCCCAGTATCGTTCACACCTTTAACTATCCTTTTCAGTCGATTTAGAAAGACCAACAAAGCGATCTAATAAGGCATTTTTAACGTCGTGATCAATGCTATTTTAGCATTAATGAACATCCAGTTATGACATCATAATAGTGAAACGTCACAGCTATAATCAGTCATAGTTAGAGCAAGTTCTTGTTGCATTTCCCCGACGACAAAGAGGAGCTTTAACTACGCTACAAATCCATTCACTCATGTCTTTCACTGGTATAGCGGCATATGAAATAAACAAACTATAGGCTCTAATAATAATTTTAATGCGTAGCCGATGCCACTGTTACTGATGTAGTCCCCCTGGTTATCGGAGTAATGCTAACTGTGTTAGCCGCACCTCTGAATTAGTAATCATTTCACGAATTAATCAATTAAATTTGAACATTTTGATTCGTATAAAAACAAATAAATTCTAAAACCATCGAACTATATATAGTAGAGTTCCTGTCGGATTATGTGTCTGGCTTATCCACCACTTTCCCACATCTGTTAGATTTAATTACCCAATCGCAAATCCCCCATCACTTTCATCAGCTTTGACCTTTTTGGCCCCGCATCTACCCCATACACATGGGTGTAACAATTTGGTTGGAGTTCAACAAATGGTTTCAGAGGAGAAAGGGTGATAGAAGGAATGCATATGATATTTGACCGTTTGATCCCCAACACATCACACGCCGCCTTCTAACCCACCACCCCACCCCACCCAACCACGTGACTGGTACCACGCCACATCCCTGATTCATCACACTCACCCCAAAAATTGTTTCTACAAAGCTGTTGCTCTCGAAATATATTGCTGACTACAAGGTAAACTAGATTGTTCGGTCGATGATGCGTCATCGCAAACCCCCACGTCAACCGCTTTGAAATTTTGAACCCAACCCCAACCCAACCGCCCCACTCCAACCCCCACCCCGCCCCACACACGCACGCTCGTACGCACGCACGCACGCACGCACGCACGCACGCACGCACGCACGCACGCACGCACGCACGCACGCACGCACGCACACACACGCACACACACGTACAGCACCCCGCCATCCCCACCCCCTCAGGGAGCGGAGCCAAATGTAAATGTCCACTTGCATGAGACACTTATATGTTTGAATTCCGTGGTTTAGCAAAATCGGTACGCTTAGTTGAATTAAACCCGAGGTTAAGCTTAACCATAGTTTGCCATTGTCATACAGATGCGCATTTATGTCTATATACTTCCAGTTAAGTGTATCGCAAATATGAAGCACACAGGCAAAGATGTAGCAATTTGGCCTGTTTGTAAATGGCGCAGATCCATGCACCAATTTGTTATAAACGCGACTGTTTGTAAACGGCGTATGCCTACGGTGCACAGATGCCAATTTGCTATTGGTCCGTTCATATCAGCGTTTAAAATGTGAAAATGTGAATGATCGTTTTACGGTTTTTTGTAAGTCTTTAATGTCAAGCTGCCTGTTGACGCAACTTTAATATTAGCATATGTGCTGAGTGCCGTTTGCCATATGCCAAATTGGCCTTGCGCCATTTATAAACCTACATGCCGATAACGAATTGCGATATTATTATATATGCGAATTTAGTTACTTGGTTGCTACAGTAACGCATCACTACCGTGTACGTATTGCGCACGCACAACATATTTTGATGGGGATTTGGATGATGACACCACACACCCAGTAGATGCGATAAATCAGGCGCCGATGCAGGGAGTGCGTGAGCGATTATCGAGCCAGTCATTCCAGTGACAAATTAAAAAAAATAGTCTCTTGCTCTGGAAATGAGCATTTCACAAGGCAACCGTAGAAGCCGTTTTGGCCAGCGCTGGCGTTATTTAATGTGTAAATAGGTTAATACATGTATCTCATTATCCATGGTAGATAAACTTTGAGGGTATTCAACCAGCACGTTCTGGCCGCCAGTTTATCTGTATTAAAGCTTGTTTGAAGTTACAGGATACAGACAACTCATACAGGTGGGTGAATATAGAATTTGGTCCCATCGCCCAATGGCTGCAGGTGTGATGTAACTCATAGTGTACTAATCATTGGCCATAGCGTAGAGGTCATGTGACGGACGTCCAGAGGACTTGTCTGATGCAATACGTAAGGGTATTGCAATGTCGTCATTTCGAGAACACAGTCGTCGCTAATTAGTACTTGTACTGTTAGGCAATGGATGTTTCCACTGTATCCATCCATCATATGACGTCATAATCAACTACATCACGTATAGAATGACATCACAATCAATGAGGTGATTATGACGCCATGAATGACGTAGATAAGTACGTCACGAACGCATAGTTGATGACGGACTATGCGTTATTATACGAATTGTATGTCTTTACTATTTAATAAATATCCTGTGGAATATTTTGAAAGTAATTTGACTGGGCGCTGTTGGTGCCATAGGTCATCCAGTCAAATTAGTTACAAAATATTCAACAACTTGACTGCATAGTTTTCAGGAAACTGATCGTCAGGACATTCGGGGATCGATCAATCCTACACGGCGATGTGTGGGTGAAGCTTAGCTAGAGCTGGGCGAGCCATAGCTAAAACTGGAAAGGTCCATTGCACGATAACTCGACGACGACGACGTCGATAATAATAATAATAATAATAATAATAATAATAATAATAATAATAATAATAATAATAATAATATTCATTGCTAGGTGTTACTTATTTCCCCAGATGGTATTAACTCATATACTGTTTTACTGAGTTGCATTTACACCACGATGGAATGCATGTGGTCTATAAACAGAATTAGTTATCAAGAATAAATTTGTTCAATTCGCTGCAATATAAGAAAATAATATTGTCTTGAGTATTTTCAAATTATTTTAATTGGAAACCGTTTCTGACAATGACGGTAGCAATTTTCAGTCAAATTGGTTTCAAAATATTCGACTTGTGTGCATGGTTGCTTTGTGATTGATATATTTGGCTATGAATGCTCAAATCACTAATGTATTAACCAGTTTTCTTTGAAAACCAATGATTGGTCAGTATCAATTAGGCGCGATGAAACATAATCAGGTAGACTACAAAGAACACACACGTGGCTACAAGTGAAGGAACATTTTAAAATGCAAGCGATTTGTTATGTGACATACCTTCTGGAAGCACATGTTAGCTAGTGATAGTATGACAAGACTTGTGGAGGCACATGCAAGTTAATAATCTTATTACAAGACTTCTGGAGGCACATGCTAGCTAACTATCGTATGACAAGACTTCTGGAGGCACATGCTAGCTAGCTATGGTATGGCATGCCTGTGGAGGCACACGCAAGTTAGTTATCAAATGACATGACTTGTGGAGGCACATGCAAGCTAGCTATCGTATGACATGACTTGTGGAGGCACATGCAAGCTAGCTATCGAATGACATGACTTGTGGAGGCACACGCAAGTTAGTTATCAAATGACATGACTTGTGGAGGCACATGCAAGCTAGCTATCGTATGACATGACTTGTGGAGGCACATGCAAGCTAGCTATCGTATGACATGACTTGTGGAGGCACACGCAAGTTAGTTATCAAATTACATGACTTGTGGAGGCACATGCAAGCTAGCTATCGTATGACATGACTTGTGGAGGCACATGCAAGCTAGCTATCGTATGGCATGACTTGTGGAGGCACATTCAAGCTAGCTATCGTATAACATGAGTTGTGGAGGCACATGCTAGCTAGCTATCGTATGACATGACTTGTGGAGGCACATGCTAGCTAGCTATCGTATGACATGACTTGTGGAGGCACATACAAGCTAGCTAGCGTATGACATGACTTGTGGAGGCACATGCTAGCTAACTATCGTATGACATGACTTGTGGAGGCACATGCTAGCTAGCTATCGTATGACATGACTTGTGGAGGCACATGCAAGCTAGCTATCGTAAGACAAGACTTGTGGAGGCACATGCTAGCTAACTATCGTATGACATGACTTGTGGAGGCACATGCAAGCTAGCTATCGTATGATAAGACTTGTGGAGGCACATGCTGGCTAACTATCGTATGACATGACTTGTGGAGGCACATGCAAGCTAGCTATCGTATGACATGACTTGTGGAGGCACATGCTAGCTAACTATCGTATGGCATGACTTGTTGGGGGCACATGCAAGCTAGTTATCATATGGCAAGACTTGTGTCGGGACATGCAAGCTAGTTATCTTATGACATATTTTCTGGAGGTCGATGCAAACTAGTTAGCTTATGACAGGGCCGTCTGGTGGAACATGCAAGTTACTTATCATAAAACAACGCCTTTTGGAGCCACTTAGATGTGGTTCTTTATGACGAATACTGGACAAGCACCAGTTTGGCAGAATCGTCATCATCATGGTGCCTAGAGAATAGAGGTCCTTATAAGCTGGTTTGAGGCTATAATATGGTGGAAAAGAAATGAGTTATATAGAGATTTGAAGAAGAGTTATTTAGACAAATTTGAAGAAAAGAGTTATTTAGACTGAATTGAAGAAGAAGAGTTATAAAGACAGCTATTGTTTATAGATTTTCTCTCGACCTTCTGTTTCCTATATTTGGACAGTCACTGGAGAGGGTGGTCACATGGACAATTCGAAGACCATGAATGTACGCACGCACGTACACTCACGCACTTTGGAGCGTACAGAGATATGTGTGTTAATTGTAACATCGATTATGCATTATGGCACGTTATTCAATCAGGCGAATCTCTAATCAGCTATGTGTCACGTGGTTGTCTGGTTCATAACACATCAATACAGCAACATTGCTGATAAGCACACTATGACCTTGAATTTTTATTTTATTAGCAATACCATTTTCATCCCTCATCAACATTATGGCATTTGCATTCTAGTAATATTCGTGTCGATGGTAATAATTGGATGTGTGTATGTGACTTGTTGTGGGTCTCCAGTAAAACTTGCATAACGCGGCCACTGCATGGGCCATTAAGGAGTGCTTACAAAGGCGTGTGGTCGCATACTACAAGTAATTCTCAATGCTAAATAACTTCTGCGGCAGGTGATGTTGATTCTTTAAGAAGGGTGGTCTTATTAAGGTGGTTCTATGAGCGCCAGTCATGAAGAACCGCCATCATTTGATATCAAATGTCTGGTATAGGGAGGTATATTTGCAGATGATTGACGTAATAACGCGGTGGCAATGAAGGTGTCTATCCTGGATAGACAATGCCCCTCACGGGACGCAGGAAGTCATGAAGGGGTCTAGCCATTGATCCACGCGACACGGATGTAACGGTCTCCGGCCCGAGCTAATGCTAGGATGTGTAGGAACGCCAAGCTCTGTATCCGGAGTCTGAACATGCGCAACATAGATTCTATGTATCTGTATAATGTAGATTCTATCTGTGTATATTCACATGATTATTGCATTATATTCGGCTTCACATGCATGATAACATAGACTAGTAGCAGCGTATATCATTTACAATTAATTATACTGCAAATTATCAATTAAGACCGCTAAATGGATAATAATCATAAAACTGTAGCCTATACATATTATTCAATGGGCATAAAGTACAGGAGCATAATTCAAACACTGTATCTACAGGCCTAATGTATAGTTGAATCAGTGCACGTATACTTATTTTCATTGAAACCCGGAGAAGGGTATGTCTAGTACTTATCTCCACAGCACCCATTCAAATTGGTTTCAAACTATTCAACATAATTTTTATTAAATAGCAAATCCACCAACGAAAAACAATTAGTAGACTTAACATGCTTCATGATGGAATACTCTCTGTCAATTAGTAGACTTAACATGCTTTTCCAGCTTCATGATGGAATATTCTCTGTCACTTAGTAGACTTAACATGCTTTTCCAGCTTCATGATGGAATATTCTCTGTCAATTAGTAGACTTAACATGCTTTTCCAGCTTCATGATGGAATATTCTCTGTCAATTAGTAGACTTAACATGCTTTTCCAGCTTCATGATGGAATATTCTCTGTCACTTAGTAGACTTAACATGCTTTTCCAGCTTCATGATGGAATATTCTCTGTCAATTAGTAGACTTAACATGCTTTTCCAGCTTCATGATGGAATATTCTCTGTCAATTAGTAGACTTAACATGCTTTTCCAGCTTCATGATGGAATATTCTCTGTCAATTAGTAGACTTAACATGCTTTTCCTGCTTCATGATGGAATATTCTCTGTCAATTAGTAGACTTAACATGCTTTTCCAGCTTCATGATGGAGTATTCTCTGTCACTTAGGAGACTTAACATGCTTTTCCAGCTTCATGATGGAATATTCTCTGTCAATTAGTAGACTTACCATGCTTTTCCAGCTTCATGATGGAATATTCTCTGTCAATTAGTAGACTTAACATGCTTTTCCAGCTTCATGATGGAATATTCTCTGTCAATTAGTAGACTTACCATGCTTTTCCAGCTTCATGATGGAATATTCTCTGTCAATTAGTAGACTTAACATGCTTTTCCAGCTTCATGATGGAATATTCTCTGTCAATTAGTAGACTTACCATGCTTTTCCAGCTTCATGATGGAATATTCTCTGTCAATTAGTAGACTTAACATGCTTTTTCAGCTTCATGATGGAATATTCTCTGTCAATTTGTAGACTTAACATGCTTTTCCAGCTTCATGATGGAATATTCTCTGTCAATTATGATTGTGCCGTCAGCCTACCTGGCGTTATATACCTGAGTCAGTTTGAGTGACGGATTTCATCCATTGGAAACAATATTTCAGTCCTCTTCTTGAAATGAATATCAATGGACCTTTCCATTTAAGCTCTGCCCACACCTCGATCATGCTGGGATCGATCGATCTCTAAACTCCCTGACTATCAGTTTCCAGAAAACTACAGGTAAGATGTTGAATACTTTGAAACTAATTTGACTGGGTGCTGTTGTTACGGCAGCAACAGCGCCCAGTCAAATTAGTTTCAAAATATTCAACAGCATGTTTATTAAATAGTACAGACATACAATTTGTACAACCGGTCGGACTATACGTGTACGGGGCTCCTATATAGAATCATTTATGACGTAGTGACTTTGGCGTCATCCTACACGCCGCTTAGCTGATTATGACGTCACATGGTCCTCTAATTGCTCCAATGCGCATGCTGTTTCACTATGCGTTGTTGTATGAATTTTATGTCTTTAATATTAATAAATAGTTTGTTGAATATTTTAAAACTAATTTGCCTGGCTGTTGCTGTCATAGGCAGCAACAGCACCCTGTCAAATTAGTTATAAAATATTCAACAGAACGTTTATTAAATAGCAGAGACATACAATTTGTACAATCTGTCGGACTATTAAGAGATAAAACGGGCCGACGACCACGCCCCCCCCCCCCCCGCCCCATATATAATCATTTATGACGCAATGATTATGACGTCATCTTACACGCCGCTTAGCTTATTATGACGTCATATGGGCCACTAATCTGCTCCATTACGCATGCTGCTTCACTATGCGTTGTTGTATGACTTGTATGTCTTTACTATTTAATAAATAGTTTGTTGAATATTTTGAAACTAATTTGACTGGCCGTTGCTGTCATAGGCAGCAACAGCACCCAATCAAATTAGTTATAGAATATTCAACAGCTTACCTAGATATAGTTTGCAGGAAATTGCTAGTTAGGGCATTCGGGGATCAATCAATCCCAGCACGGCGAAGTGTGGGTGGAGCTTAGCTACAGGTGGGTGGGGTATAGCTAAAACTGGAAAGGTCCATTCTCTAAATGCTCGTCCATTTCCTAATGACTATGGTATTAATGTGAATATTATTATTTTATTACAACATTGTTCATGTAAATCTCACAGCTCTGTGAACATGGTAAAAATGCTTCGATGCTATCCATGGATATCATGCTAATACACACATTGATACATGCTCTTTGAAAATTGTGTCATTGTCCATTTTACAGCAATCTCCATGAAAAACCATGGCGATGCCGCAACCACTTTTAAAGACACTATGACGGTCTCCGTGGAAACTATGTCAATATTTTAACACATTATGACACCACTATAAATGTGGCTGTTATCGCCATGGAAACCATGTAAATATTTGAGCACATTGTGACAACGCTATCAACGTGGCTGTTATCGCCATGAAACTATGTAAATATTTTAGCACATTGTGACAACACTATCAATGTGGCTGTTATCGCCATGAAACTATGTCAATATTTGAGCACATTATGACAACGCTATCAATGTGGCTGTTATCGCCATGAAACTATGTAAATATTTTAGCACATTATGACAACACTATCAATGTGGCTGTTATCGCCATGGAAACCATGTAAATATTTTAGCACATTGTGACAACACTATCAATGTGGCTGTTATCGCCATGGAAACTATGTCAATATTTTAGCACAGTATGACAGCACTATCAATGTGGCTGTTATCGCCATGAAACTATGTAAATATTTGAGCACATTATGACAACACTATCAATGTGGCTGTTATCGCCATGGAAACTATGTAAATATTTTAGCACATTGTGACAACACTATCAATGTGGCTGTTATCGCCATGGAAACTATGTCAATATTTGAGCATATTGTGACAACACTATCAATGCGGCTGTTATCGCCATGGAAACTATGTCAATATTTGAGCATATTATGACAACACTTATCAATGTGACAATTATCGCCGTGGATACCGTGGCAATATTTGAGCACAATAAAATAAATAAATAAATAAATAAACTTTATTTAAAGAGGGTACATCGTCAGTGGCCTGATCTACCCGAGGCCCTCTCGGAACAGTTATATTTACACTATGTACACTATTTAATTTAATTAAACTAGGTACAGGATAAACAGCTAATTACAATTTGTACGACAAAAGCAACAGTGGAGAATAAATTATTAAAATGAGTTCGTGAAGGTATGTGATATTTACATTATGCTTCTTAAAGCGGCATATAAAAGCACATGTCGCTACTCTGAAATATGTCTATTTGCAGACCATGAGTATGCCATTTCAGAGATTTTATCAATGGAATGACTGGCTCGGCAATCGAGCCAGTCATTGCAGTGGTAAGATCTGAGAAATTACACACTTTTGCTCTGCAAGATAACATTTTCTATAAGGAAATCAGTCAAATAATATATAGATCGATTCTTTGGGCAAAAATTACCATTATGCTTCCTAATCTTGAAATATGTCTATTTTTATTATCAGCGGATCTAGATTACAGATATTTAAACATCAATTCTTTGTGGAGCTATTTACCTTCTATGTTCTAAACCTACCTAGAAAGGCATCTATTTAATTTAATTAAACTATGTACAGGATAAACAGCTAATTACAATTTGTACAACAAAAGCAACAGTGGAGAATAAATTATTAAAATCAGTTCGTGAAGGTATGTGATATTTACATTATGCTTCTTAAAGCGGCATATAAAGCACATGTCGCTACTCTGAAATATGTCTATTTGCAGACCATGAGTATGCCATTTCAGAGATTTTACCGACGGAATGACTGGCTCGGCAATCGAGCCAATCATTGCAGCGGTAAGATCTCATAAATTACACACTAATGCTCTGCAAGATAACATTTTCTATGAGGAAATCAGTCAAATTGTTAAGATCGATTCTTTGGGCAATATGACAACACTATCAATGTGACGGTTATCGCCATGGAAACAGAATCAGAATCAGAATCAGAATCAGAATATTTTATTGGCATGAATCTACATACATATAGATATAACCAAACATCAAGTGACGTGAAATATGTACATGACGGACAGAATATGAGTATATGAATATATAAAAATATATATATATATAAATATGCAATCTATATTATTTACTATTTACAGAGCACTGGAAGTTACATTATCCTATTGAGCGTAGAGCGTATTTATCCCAAGAATATGGCTTGGTACTCCCAAAACGAAACGCAATGGGTCCGTAGGTCTACTGAAGTCATGAATGGTTGAGAAATACTAATTAATTATTTTGGAGAAAACTGCTCACACTAACCCTTTTAACAACCAATGAAATGGTAAGTGGATTCATTGAGGTACGTTCAGGTACAATCTTTACGTTAAATATTTTGAAATTAATATGACCGGAAGTCATTATTGTAATGGCTTCCAGTCATATTAGCCCCAAAATACTCAAGAACTCTTTTGCTTGTAATGAGCCCTAGGTTCAAGTTTGGGATCCATTGACTTCAGATTGTGGGGTCCCTGTGACCTCGAAATTTAGATACAATAAGAAACAATGAGTATGGATATAGTGGAAGATTCTGGTGATCAGGTGAGCGGACATTTAGCTGTTTTCAGAATTTTAGGAATTCAGATCGTTTCTTTTCATCATGCATTGGCTGACATATAGCAGGACAGGTTTGCACACCTCTGTATCGCCAGAATTACAAGACATGATGAAAGAAAATTTCTCAGTACCACTGAGGGATGTGAAATTTGGAAAATTGTTGCTAAATGAGGAGTATAGGGCAGCTCTTTCCGTTTGATAAAAGGGACAATGGAGGACAAAATGCATCTCATCTTCTACAGCTTGAAGGTTACACAGCTGACAGAATCTATTTTCGGCTGGTGTTTTGGGAGAGGTATGTCTTCCTACTTCGATTTGAAGATTGTGCGCACTGACTCTGAGCTTAACGAAATGCCTTTTTCTATTGAAATTTTTCTCGGAGAGTAAAAAGTTTTTTATTTTAAATTTTGATTTGAAAGTTCTGTATGTTCTCAATTTAGAACCTTGTTTGGAGACAGAGAATGGTTGAATGAGATCCCTGTTTAAGTAAGCAAACCAATTTTCCTGATATCTTGTCTCCATCATTTGCCTAAGCGCTGATATGGATTTAATTTTGCTAGCGCTTACATGATTTCTCCAGATTTCTTCTAGGCCAAAGTTACTCCATAGAGTTTTCATGAATGAGGCCCAATTTCCTAAATCTGGTTGTGAAATTGATTCTTTGTAGGCTTGATAAACGATAGTCTCAGAGTCAATTGCACCCAATCTAAACCAGAATTTTGCTGCATTTGTAAGGAGTGTATTTAGCAAGGAAAACTGACCCAATTCGCCTCTCACAGCTGCATGAGGTAGTTTTTCTGTTGACTCCAAGAACATATTTACAGAAATTAATTAGGACTTTTTCCACAGGTACATTATCCCCCAGTTGCATAAAGTTATGGTTGTTGATCCCTATAATGTAAAAAGGACTCCAAGTTTCGCTGCAATATGATAGGATTGGGACGATTACAATATCTGAGTACAATATGACAACACTATGAATGTGACGGTTATCGCCATGGAAAACGTGACAATATTTGAGCACAATATGACAACACTATCAATGTGACGGTTATCGCCATTGAAACTATGTCGAGGACACTGACACAGATCTGCCACATGAATCCGTGTAGAAGCAATGTCGAGAGTATGGAAGCGCTTTCTCTGATTATGATTTTATTGAGCAATGCATATCCAAGCACGTATTTAAGTCATTCGTTTCTCGTGAAATCTGATTCGATACAACATCAAGCAACGATCCTCGTGTGTAATGAGTGGCGAATATGGTGATAAAGAGAATTGATTCTTAAATGGACACTAAAACTGTCCTATTCCCTTTATCTAACATTTAAGCCTAACATACCTTGTCAGGAAACATCAGCTCTACAACAGGTCCGAACATGCGTCGCCGATATTAGCCGGTGGATGACCAAGAACAAGCTAAAACTAAATCCAGACAAGACTGAGTTCCTTATCATAGCGACAAATCAACAACGCAGCAAAATCGGCACTACGGAAGTTCAGTTAGTTGACAGCGTGATCCCGGCAACTACATCCGCTAGGAACTTGGGCGTGTATCTAGACCAGGCTATGAATATGGATGCACATGTAAGCTCTGTGTGCAAATCTGCGACTTACCATTTGCGTAACATTAATTCCATCAGAAATGTGCTGACATATCAGACCACAGAGACACTTGTTCACGCGTTTATCACATCACGATTGGACAATGGAAACAGTCTCTTATATGGCATCACCGAAAAATCCCTTGATAAACTGCAATATGTGCAAAATGCTGCGGCTCGTCTGGTAGTCAAGGTCGAAAAGCGTCATCACATAACACCAATTTTGAAAGATCTTCATTGGCTCCCCATCCGGAAACGGATTGAGTTCAAGATTCTGCTCTTGACTTGGAAATGTCTAAACAACAACGCTCCCGACTATTTGCAGGAACTTCTCTTGACATATGATCCATGTCGCAGACTTCGTTCTGTGGATAAGCTATTGCTCCAAATTCCGCGATCGAATTTACGCTCCTGTGGGGACAGAGCCTTCAGTGTTGTGGCTCCGAGACTATGGAACCAGCTACCTGTCCACATCAAATCCATCCAATCAATTAATGATTTCAAACAAAAATTAAAAACACATCTCTTCACAAGCGCCTTTGAAAATTGACATTGACACATGGCGCTTTACAAATGCTGTATTATTATTATTATTATTATTATTATTATTATTATTCACGCCAGTCAATATTATTTAACCTAGAATAAGAGCATTTAAAGCGAATGATTTACGGTATGAAAAATAGTTACCAGAAGAATAGTCCCCTCTTAATGCGTCTTACACTTCCAAACGGCCACACACAAAACGAGGACGAGAATTTGCTGGCATTGTGTCAATGATGATATCACGTCGATGATGATGTCACACGAACAATTGGATGGGTCGAGACGAGTTTAATGTCTGTATCGCGCTAGTCATACAGAGGTTAAGATAATACAAAAAGAAACACGATCCACGTGTAGCCGTTTACAGTCTCGTTACGGAGATAGACTGGATTTCGACCTATCTGGCCTCATAAGTCGAGTATGTATAACAGTCTAGTCGCTTTGATGATGTGACAATTGGTCGGTCATTAGGGTCTACGCAAGAGGCGTATTCTCAGCACAAAGCTACGCCTCTATGTTTAGATTGGTACGTGTTTAAGTATTATTTTAATTATACAACATTCAGTTAGTATTGGCATATGCTACCTGTCTATCATTCTAATTCCAGCCACTGCTCAAATTGAGGGATCCCATCTGTCGCTCAAGTGTCTGACGTCATAATCTAAATACTTTGCTTCTTAGATCACGTCACATTAAAAAAATGACAAATGCCCATCACGAAATGACGAAGGCCAGAGCGAGAGACTGACGTGTATGTGGTGAATTTACAATTTTATAAACATTAAAATCAATAGTTTGAAACTAATTAAACTGGGAGCTATTGCTAAAATAGTCTACTGCTTACCTTTATAGTTACCTGCATATCTACCTTTATGGTTACCTGTATAGTTACCTGTATGTCTATCTGTATAGCTATTTACGTGTATAGTTACCTGTATAGTTATCTGTATGTCTATCTGTATAGCTATTTACGTGTATAGTTACCTGTATAGTTATCTGTATGTCTATCTGTATAGCTATTTACGTGTATAGTTACCTGTATAGTTATCTGTATGTCTATCTGTATAGCTATTTACGTGTATAGTTACCTGTATAGTTATCTGTATGTCTATCTGTATAGCTATTTACGTGTATAGTTACCTGTATAGTTATCTGTATGTCTATCTGTGTAGCTATTTACGTGTATAGTTACCTGTATAGTTATCTGTATGTCTATCTGTATAGCTATTTACGTGTATAGTTACCTGTATAGTTATCTGTATAGTTACCTCCATAGTTACCTGTATAGTTATCTGTATGGTTACCTGTATAGTTACCTGTATAGTTATCTGTATGGTTACCTGTATAGTTATCGGTATGTCTATCTGTATAGCTATTTACGTGTATAGTTACCTGTATATTTATCTGTATGTCTATCTGTATAGCTATTTACGTGTATAGTTACCTGTATAGTTATCTGTATGGTTACCTGTATAGTTACCTGTATAGTTATCTGTATGGTTACCTGTATAGTTATCTGTATGTCTATCTGTATAGCTATTTACGTGTATAGTTACCTGTATAGTTATCTGTATGGTTACCTGTATAGTTATCTGTATGGTTACCTGTATAGTTATCTGTATGTCTATCTGTATAGCTATTTACGTGTATAGTTACCTGTATAGTTACCTGTATAGTTACCTGTATAGTTACCTGTATAGTTATCTGTATAGTTACCTGTATGTCTATCTGTATAGCTATTTACGTGTATAGTTACCTGTATAGTTATCTGTATGGTTACCTGTATAGTTATCTGTATGTCTATCTGTATAGCTATTTACGTGTATAGTTACCTGTATAGTTATCTGTATAGTTACCTGTATGTCTATCTGTATAGGTATTTACGTGTATAGTTACCTGTATAGTTATCTGTATGGTTACCTGTATAGTTATCTGTATGTCTATCTGTATAGCTATTTACGTGTATAGTTACCTGTATAGTTATCTGTATGTCTATCTGTATAGCTATTTACGTGTATAGTTACCTGTATAGTTATCTGTATGTCTATCTGTATAGCTATTTACGTGTATAGTTACCTGTATAGTTATCTGTATGTCTATCTGTATAGCTATTTACGTGTATAGTTACCTGTATAGTTATCTGTATGTCTATCTGTATAGCTATTTACGTGTATAGTTACCTGTATAGTTATCTGTATGTCTATCTGTATAGCTATTTACGTGTATAGTTACCTGTATAGTTATCTGTATAGTTACCTCCATAGTTACCTGTATAGTTATCTGTATGGTTACCTGTATAGTTACCTGTATAGTTATCTGTATGGTTACCTGTATAGTTATCGGTATGTCTATCTGTATAGCTATTTACGTGTATAGTTACCTGTATATTTATCTGTATGTCTATCTGTATAGCTATTTACGTGTATAGTTACCTGTATAGTTATCTGTATGGTTACCTGTATAGTTACCTGTATAGTTATCTGTATGGTTACCTGTATAGTTATCTGTATGTCTATCTGTATAGCTATTTACGTGTATAGTTACCTGTATAGTTATC
This sequence comes from Chaetoderma sp. LZ-2023a, assembly GCA_034401795.1. Classification (NCBI taxonomy): domain Eukaryota; kingdom Metazoa; phylum Mollusca; class Caudofoveata; order Chaetodermatida; family Chaetodermatidae; genus Chaetoderma; species Chaetoderma sp. LZ-2023a. The sequence goes on from CM067373.1 coordinate 14,188,357, forward strand.
TGTATGGTTACCTGTATAGTTATCTGTATGGTTACCTGTATAGTTATCTGTATGTCTATCTGTATAGCTATTTACGTGTATAGTTACCTGTATAGTTACCTGTATAGTTACCTGTATAGTTACCTGTATAGTTATCTGTATAGTTACCTGTATGTCTATCTGTATAGCTATTTACGTGTATAGTTACCTGTATAGTTATCTGTATGGTTACCTGTATAGTTATCTGTATGTCTATCTGTATAGCTATTTACGTGTATAGTTACCTGTATAGTTATCTGTATAGTTACCTGTATGTCTATCTGTATAGGTATTTACGTGTATAGTTACCTGTATAGTTATCTGTATGGTTACCTGTATAGTTACCTGTATAGTTATATGTATGGTTACCTGTATAGTTATCTGTATGTCTATCTGTATAGCTATTTACGTGTATAGTTACCTGTATAGTTATCTGTATGGTTACCTGTATAGTTATCTGTATGTCTATTTGTATAGCTATTTACGTGTATAGTTACCTGTATAGTTATCTGTATGGTTACCTGTATAGTTACCTGTATAGTTATCTGTATGGTTACCTGTATAGTTATCTGTATGTCTATCTGTATAGCTATTTACGTGTATAGTTACGTGTATAGTTATCTGTATGGTTACCTGTATAGTTACCTGTATAGTTATCTGTATTGTTACCTGTATAGTTATCTGTATGTCTATCTGTATAGCTATTTACGTGTATAGTTACCTGTATAGTTATCTGTATAGTTACCTGTATGTCTATCTGTATAGCTATTTACGTGTATAGTTACCTGTATAGTTATCTGTATGGTTACCTGTATAGTTACCTGTATAGTTATCTGTATGGTTACCTGTATAGTTATCTGTATGTCTATCTGTATAGCTATTTACGTGTATAGTTACCTGTATAGTTATCTGTATAGTTACCTGTATGTCTATCTGTATAGCTATTTACGTGTATAGTTACCTGTATAGTTATCTGTATGGTTACCTGTATAGTTACCTGTATAGTTATATGTATGTGTATCTGTATAGCTATTTACGTGTATAGTTACCTGTATAGTTATCTGTATGGTTACCTGTATAGTTACCTGTATAGTTATCTGTATGGTTACCTGTATAGTTATCTGTATGTCTATCTGTATAGCTATTTACGTGTATAGTTACCTGTATAGTTATCTGTATAGTTACCTGTATGTCTATCTGTATAGCTATTTACGTGTATAGTTACCTGTATAGTTATCTGTATGGTTACCTGTATAGTTACCTGTATAGTTATCTGTATGTGTATCTGTATAGCTATTTACGTGTATAGTTACCTGTATAGTTATCTGTATGGTTACCTGTATAGTTACCTGTATAGTTATCTGTATGGTTACCTGTATAGTTATCTGTATGTCTATCTGTATAGCTATTTACGTGTATAGTTACCTGTATAGTTATCTGTATAGTTACCTGTATGTCTATCTGTATAGCTATTTACGTGTATAGTTACCTGTATAGTTATCTGTATGGTTACCTGTATAGTTATCTGTATGTCTATCTGTATAGCTATTTACGTGTATAGTTACCTGTATAGTTATCTGTATAGTTACCTGTATGTCTATCTGTATAGCTTTTTACGTGTATAGTTACCTGTATAGTTACCTCCATAGTTACCTGTATAGTTACCTGTATAGTTATCTGTATGGTTACCTGTATTGTTACCTGTATGTCTATCTGTATAGCTATTTACGTGTATAGTTACCTCCATAGTTACCTGTATAGTTATCTGTATAGTTACCTGTATAGTTATCTGTATAGTTACCTGTATAGTTACCTGTATAGTTATCTGTATAGTTACCTCCATAGTTACCTGTATAGTTACCTGTATAGTTATCTGTATGGTTACCTGTATAGTTACCTGTATGTCTATCTGTATAGCTATTTACGTGTATAGTTACCTCCATAGTTACCTGTATAGTTATCTGTATAGTTACCTGTATAGTTATCTGTATAGTTACCTGTATAGTTATCTGTATAGTTACCTCCATAGTTACCTGTATAGTTACCTGTATAGTTATCTGTATGGTTACCTGTATAGTTACCTGTATGTCTATCTGTATAGCTATTTACGTGTATAGTTACCTCCATAGTTACCTGTATAGTTATCTGTATAGTTACCTGTATAATTATCTGTATAGTTACCTGTATAGTTACCAGTATAGTTATCTGTATAGTTACCTCCATAGTTACCTGTATAGTTACCTGTATAGTTATCTGTATGGTTACCTGTATAGTTACCTGTATGTCTATCTGTATAGCTATTTACGTGTATAGTTACCTGTATGGTTACCTGTATAGTTACCTGTATAGCTATTTACGTGTATAGTTACCTGTATAGTTATCTGTATAGTTACCTGTATAGTTATCTGTATAGTTACCTGTATGTCTATCTGTATAGCTTTTTACGTGTATAGTTACCGCCATAGTTATCTGTATAGTTACCTGTATGTCTATCTGTATAGCTATTTACGTGTATAGTTACCTGTATAGTTATCTGTATAGTTACCTCCTTAGTTACGTGTATAGTTACCTGTATAGTTACCTGTATAGTTACCTGTAGAGTTATCTGTATGGTTACCTGTATGTCTATCTGTATAGCTATTTACGTGTATAGTTACATGTATAGTTATCTGTAGGGTTACCTGTATTGTTACCTGTATAGTTACCTGTATAGTTACCTCCATAGTTACCTGTATAGTTATCTGTATAGTTACCTCCATAGTTATCTGTATAGTTACCTGTATGTCTATCTGTATAGCTATTTACGTGTATAGTTACCTGTATAGTTATCTGTATAGTTACCTCCATAGTTATCTGTATAGTTACCTGTATGTCTATCTGTATAGCTATTTACGTGTATAGTTACCTGTATAGTTATCTGTATAGTTACCTCCATAGTTACGTGTATAGTTACCTGTATAGTTACCTCCATAGTTATCTGTATAGTTACCTGTATGTCTATCTGTATAGCTATTTACGTGTATTGTTACCTGTATAGTTATCTGTATGGTTACCTGTATAGTTACCTGTATAGTTACCTGTATAGTTATCTGTATGGTTACCTGTATTGTTACCTGTATGTCTATCTGTATAGCTATTTACGTGTATAGTTACCTCCATAGTTATCTGTATAGTTACCTGTATGTCTATCTGTATAGCTATTTACGTGTATAGTTACCTCCATAGTTACCTGTATAGTTATCTGTATAGTTACCTCCATAGTTATCTGTATAGTTACCTGTATGTCTATCTGTATAGCTATTTACGTGTATAGTTACCTCCATAGTTACCTGTATAGTTACCTCCATAGTTACCTGTATGTCTATCTGTATAGCTATTTACGTGTATAGTTACCTGTATGGTTACCTCCATAGTTACCTGTATAGTTATCTGTATAGTTACCTCCATAGTTATCTGTATAGTTACCTGTATGTCTATCTGTATAGCTATTTACGTGTATAGTTACCTGTATAGTTATCTGTATAGTTACCTCCATAGTTACCTGTATAGTTATCTGTATGTCTATCTGTATAGCTATTTACGTGTATAGTTATCTGTATAGTTACCTCCATAGTTACCTGTATAGTTACCTGTATGTCTATCTGTATAGCTTTTTACGTGTATAGTTACCTGTATAGTTACTTGTATAGTTACCTGTATAGTTACCTGTATAGTTACCTATATGGCTATCTGTATAGTTATTTACGTGTATAGTTACCTGTATAGTTATCTGTATAGTTACCTGTATAGTTATCTGTATAGTTACCTGCAGTTACCTGTATAGTTACCTGTATGGTTACCTGTATATGTATTTATCTGTAGAGTTACCTGCTTAGTTACCTGTAGCGTTATCTGTATAGTTACTTGAATGGTTACCTGCATAATTATCTGTATAGTTACCTGTATGGTTACCTGTATTGTTATTTACCTGTATAGTTATTTACCTGTATACTTATTTACCTGTATGGTTATGTACCTGTATAGTTATCTGTATAGTTATCTGTATAGTTACCTGTATAGTTACCTGTATAGTTAACTGTATAGTTACATGTATAGGTATCTGTATAGTTATTTACCTGTATAGTTACCTGCATAGTTACCTGTAAAGTTACATGTATAGTTATTTACCTGTATAGCCACCTGCATAGTTACCTTTACAGTTACCTGTATAGTTACCTTGAGATTGACTTTCTGTGAATTCATTGTTCACAAGGCAATCTGTCAATCTTGAATGTCGATTCAAATACGGGTACAAATTTGGCGAAGCCTAGTTAGAAATGTGCGGGTCATAGGTAGAACTGCATCCATCCATTGTTGATCTGGTGTCTAAATAAAAACCCATAGTCATGTATATACTCTCTCATGATGTGTTCAATAGCCACGAAGCTAGCTGTCCACGTTTAACAGAATCATTAAGTCTCTCAGTAGTCCGGGAGCCAATTTTCAAAAGGGGTCTAGAAGAATGCTTTCGTAGCACACCCAGTATTCAGAAGGTTTGTCTCTATATTATGCTAGACCGATGTCTTGGGTATATTCTGAGCCGTGTTGTACAAGAAAATTGTGGTATCACTAACCCGTGAGAAGCCCATTTACAATAGGTGTTGAATGTAGTTTTCAGACAATTTTCACAATGGTAAATTTTTCACAAACTTAAGCGCATGTTATATCAATACAATCTTAACCAAAATGGAAAGGAGTGATCGTATATCGCAGATTTATACATAATCAACCTCGTTTAAGGCACCCGTATGTTGCTTTGTACATATTGGGGCACTTAGGTCTTCTTGTGACTAGCAATACCTTAGCTACAACAATGCCCATGTTTTCTACATTTTTCATAATTAAACTTTTAACTGACATGCAGTGCATGTCTACACAAGCTGGCAGAACATATTTATCACGTGAGCAAATGAGAGAATGTTACTCATCCGTGTCAGAGTCATCTTCGACAATTGTATGCTGAACATTGTCACACATTTCACCTCCCATACAAAGGCATGCTTCAGTGCAGAGTAGATTGTTAGCCTTGCATTGACAGAGATCTGTTCTTTTGCAGGCAGACTTTTGACATCTACATGATGTGAGTTCAATTAATCCAAATGGAGCAGGATCCTTTGACATTAGAACAGGCTTGAGTAGACCATCCACTATGCTCCAGCCATGTCCATTTGGAGATGGAAGATTCTGAACAGCATGCAATGAACGTCTCCAAACAAGAGCTTGAAAATTGGCCCTTTCGGTGTGATGCTTTAGACTATTCGATGTAGGTGGAAGATTTTCATTTCTTTGTCTCTTTTGACAAAAGAGCCAATAACGGGTTTCATCAGCTGTCTTTCCCACATCCCTGGTGGTATACAACTCACAGACAAATTTCTCACATAGAATTGCAGTATTCGGTGATAAGTCAACATGTTCGCCGAGTTGGGCTAAGCTAAGCTGATGACATTCAGATGACTTTAAGAGATTGAATGATTTTCTCTTAGCGACTCCAAATAATGCACTAGTGCTATCACAACCTGTAAGAGAATGAAACCCAGGCAAAGACAGACAGATAGCTGGGCCCAGTACTTGAGCAACTGTATGTATTGGTATGTATCGCAATTTGTCCTTTGTGCCCGTACGGAACCATAGTTCAGAACAGTGAAGCGAACGATACGTATATATACTAAGTACTGCCACGTCTGTATCAGGAGACTGTATAACAACACGCATGTGGTCTTTTGAAGCGTGTAGCGCGTGCAACATCATACGCGTATCTGCTTCCTCGTGATCTGATCGAAGTTCTTCCAAATACGACGAATTGTTCGCTGAAATGACAACAACATCCATTCCATCGTTAAAGCCACCAGCAAGAATGACGCAATTGTCGGCAGATAGCATATTTGGACCAGTATCACGCCACCGCTTGCTGAGAAATGCAACCAGGTTACTTTTGTTGCTTGGATTGCTGATTTACTTGGCCCATTGCTTTGGAACGGGAGTATTTTCTCCAGCAATCTTTACTTCCAATGCTGTTGATGACCCACGTTTTATCCGCTCTTCCGCTTTGAGAGATTCCAGTCTATCATATCTGTCAAGAACTATATCTACTCTGTTGCAGTCTTCTTGATTCAGTGGAACTGTAAAGATGTGCCAGTATTTATCAGCCAATTCTCCAAATGTAGACGTACCTCCAGTTTTAACCATTTGCACAATTGCCATGCCATCTACTACATAAGCTGTTGCGCCTGTCTTGTCAACAGGTGGAAGCCGTCCATCAACATTTACTTCCTTTTCTAGTTCACTTAACAAAACACTTTTCACATTCTTTCTTAGAGTCCCATCCGTATGTGACAATGATAGTGGAACAGCAGACAGTTCATACGTCATCACTAGTTTTAAATCAACATCTCTGGACCTTGTGGCAATAATTAATCGACCAAATAGTTCGCGGTCAGATCTCACATTGTGAATTTTTTCATCATTTGTTTTGAGTTTTTTCTTCTGTGCTAGGCTGGCAAATGTTTTAAGTTTTAAGTGTGGCAACGTGTCCCAAAAGCTTCTCGTGTTAGTGTCCAGCCGCTCCTGAACAAAATTGTCCATAATCTCCTTACCAATGTCACAGGCGGAAACAAGTCTCTTGGCGATTTCACTAGGCAATACCACGCCAGTTGCAATGTTTACAAGCGGAAGACACTCGCTGTCGTCGTTTTCCGCAATATTAAACGGATTGGTCATTATATCTGATGAGAACATCGAAAGTATCTTCTGCACATCGGTTTCATCCCTGTTCATTCGATTAGTCCCCATTTCCTTATGTACTCCAAACATGTGACTATCTTGTAACCCACACATTTGCTTTGTGACCGTTGTTATGGCTGCCCTCTCGTAGCTAGTTAAAAACCACCTCTCCAGAGCTCCTGGCTTTTGTGTTATTCCAATAATACCACCTCGCTTTTTGGAATCCAAATTAATCGATTGCTCTAAGGCCATATCTGTCCACACTTGATTGAATGGATGGTGTGAGCGACTTACGGAATGATTTCCATTCAAGAAATGTTCATGTACATGGGGATGTGTACTTGGAAACATCTTCATGTCCGCAAGATATATTGGCAGCCATCTTACATAATTGGTTCTGTCCATGCTGTAGAAATATGGCGCCATAGCAGCAGTAGCAGATAGGTGTGCCTGCCAATCTCCAGTTCTCTCAGCTCTTATGAATCCAAGCAGCAGCTCTACCATATGAATATATGAGTTCCAAAATGCGAACAGGTGTGATTTCGAGCTTGACTCAACTTTAAAGGATTTGAACAGCTGTTGCAATTTATTCACGTACATACACACCTCTTTGAAATTTTCTTACAGTGCGTCTAAGTCGTCAATGCTGCTTCGGCACATCTTAATTTTCTCATCCAGCCTCTCCAAATCTGTTGGAGTAATGTGGTCTTCATGTTGTCCATTTTGTTGAACCCATTTGGAAAAAGACTGCCATTGTAATCGCAGCAGCGCTTCCAGAACCTCGCCTTTGGTATATGCATGCAAAATGTATGTTGGATATATGTTAGGTCGATATCATATATGGTGAATCTAATACGATATTACTTTGAGTTATGACACGACCATGCTTATATCGTTGTGCACTGTGGATACAGCCAAAGCCTAGACCCCCTATGCAAAGAAATCAGGATAACTAATTAGTGCTACCACAATTTGTTTGTACAACAGGGCTTAAAATGTGTGGGACATGTCCCCCAAGCCACAGCAAGTGTCAGACCTTCCGAATACTGGGTGTGCTACGTCACGATTCTGACCTAGCTTTAGCTCCTGGACTACAGTTACCTTTCCGACTCCTGTAAGTCACCAGGCAATACTTTAAATGGAAAATATCTATGGACCAGCTAAATATTTTGAAAACAATTTGACTAAAGGTTGTTGATGGCTAAGCCACAAACAACTTTTAGTCAAATTGTTTTCAAAATAGTCAGCATATCCAGTGTTAAATTTCATAGCAAATGTAGTCCATAGAAATTCATTAGGCAGACAGTTGAATCACGTGTCCGCTAATCTGCCCCATTACGCATGCTGCTTCGCTGAAGCTACATCACCATTACCGTAATCACTTCCTCCTGCTCTCATGCTTGTGTGAGTGGCATACCGTGATCTCAGGTGTATTATTACCTGTCTGTTGACATTTAAACTCATGCAATATTCAGCTACTTTACAACACGTTTATTATCAATTGTGTAATTATTTGATCTAAATGACACTAAACGTTTAAATACATTATAGGCTCAAATAAAAAACACAATTCACACCATCAGAACTAAACCATTAATAGTCTCCCCATCCGGGCCTAACAGTCCATAATGAGGCACGCAGACTAGATTTGCCGTCATAACTGAATGTTTCAAGAATATGACCAATCATTTAAGCAGTAATAATGGCATCGCTTAAGTCCACGTGGAACTCTAGTAATGGACAGACTCTCTTGTTGATTGATCACATGTATGGGGAGAGAAAATCCGTACACTAGCGCTTATGTCCACGTGGAACTCTGTAATGGACAGACTCCCTTGTTGATTGATCACATGTATGGAGCGAGAAAATCCGTACACTAGCGCTTAAGTCCACGTGGAACTCTAGTAATGGCCAGCCTCCCTTGTTGATTGATCACATATATGGGGCGAGAAAATCCGTACACTAGCGCTTAAGTCCACGTGGAACTCTGTAATGGACAGACTCCCTTGTTGATTGATCACATGTATGGGGCGAGAAAATCCGTACACTAGCGCTTAAGTCCATGAGGAACGCTAGTAATGGCCAGACTCCCTTGTTGATCGATCACATGTATGGGGCGAGAAAATCCGTACACTAGCGCTTAAGTCCACGTGGAACTCTAGTAATGGCCAGACTCCCTTGTTGATTGATCATATGTATGGGGCGAGAAAATCCGTACACTAGCGCTTAAGTCCACGTGGAACTCTGTAATGGACAGACTCCTTTGTTGATTGATCACATGTATGGGGCGAGAAAATCCGTACACTAGCGCTTAAGTCCATTAGGAACGCTAGTAATGGAGAGACTCCCTTGGTGATTGATCACATGTATGGGGCGAGAAAATCCGTACACTAGCGCTTAAGTCCATGAGGAACGCTAGTAATGGAGAGACTCCCTTGTTGATTGATCACATGTATGGGGCGAGAAAATCCGTACACTAGCGCTTAAGTCCATGAGGAACGCTAGTAATGGCCAGACTCCCTTGTTGATTGATCACATGTATGGGCCGAGAAAATCCGTACACTAGCGCTTAAGTCCATGAGGAACGCTAGTAATGGACAGACTCCCTTGTTGATTGATTACATGTATGAGGCGAGAAAATCCATACACTAGCGCTTAAGTCCACGTGGAGCGCTAGTAATGGACAGACTCCCTTGTTGATTGATCACACGTATGAGGCGAGAAAATCCGTACACTAGCGCTTGGGTCCATGAGGAACGCTAGTAATGAACAGACTCCCTTGTTGATTGATCACATGTATGGGGCGAGAAAATCCATACACTAGCGCTTAAGTCCACGTGGAACTCTGTAATGGACAGACTCCCTTGTTGATTGATCACATGTATGGGGCGAGAAAATCCGTACACTAGCGCTTAAGTCCATGAGGAACGCTAGTAATGGCCAGACTCTCTTGTTGATTGATCACATGTATGGGGCGAGAAAATCGTACACTAGCGCTTAAGTCCACGTGGAACTCTAGTAATGGACAGACTCCCTTGTTGATTGATCACATGCATGGGGCGAGAAAATCCATACACTAGCACTTAAGTCCACGTGGAACTCTAGTAATGGACAGACTCCGTTGTTGATTGATCACATGTATGGGGCGAGAAAATCCGTACACTAGCGCTTAAGTCCATGAGGAACTCTAGTAATGGACAGACTCCCTTGTTGATTGATCACATGTATGGGGCGAGAAAATCCGTACACTAGCGCTTAAGTCCACGTGGAACTCTGTAATGGACAGACTCCCCTGTTGATTGATCACATGTATGGGGCGAGAAAATCCGTACACTAGCGCTTAAGTCCATGAGGAACGCTAGTAATGGCCAGACTCCCTTGTTGATTGATCACATGTATGGGCCGAGAAAATCCGTACACTAGCGCTTAAGTCCATGAGGAACGCTAGTAATGGACAGACTCCCTTGTTGATTGATTACATGTATGAGGCGAGAAAATCCATACACTAGCGCTTAAGTCCACGTGGAGCGCTAGTAATGGACAGACTCCCTTGTTGATTGATCACACGTATGAGGCGAGAAAATCCGTACACTAGCACTTGGGTCCATGAGGAACGCTAGTAATGAACAGACTCCCTTGTTGATTGATCACATGTATGGGGCGAGAAAATCCATACACTAGCGCTTAAGTCCACGTGGAACTCTAGTAATGGACAGACTCCCTTGTTGATTGATCACATGCATGGGGCGAGAAAATCCATACACTAGCGCTTAAGTCCACGTGGAACTCTAGTAATGGACAGACTCCCTTGTTGATTGATCACATGTATGGGGCGAGAAAATCCGTACACTAGCGCTTAAGTCGATGAGGAACTCTGGTAATGGACAGACTCCCTTGTTGATTGATCACATGTATGGGCCGAGAAAATCCATACACTAGCGCTTAAGTCCATGAGGAACTCTAGTAATGGACAGACTCCCTTGTTGATTGATCACATGTATGAGCCGAGAAAATCCGTACACTAGCGCTTAAGTCCATGAGGAACTCTAGTAATGGACAGACTCCCTTGTTGATTGATCACATGCATGGGGCGAGAAAATCCATACACTAGCGCTTAAGTCCACGTGGAACTCTAGTAATGGACAGACTCCCTTGTTGATTGATCACATGTATGGGGCGAGAAAATCCGTACACTAGCGCTTAAGTCCATGAGGAACTCTGGTAATGGACAGACTCCCTTGTTGATTGATCACATGTATGGGCCGACAAAATCCATACACTAAGATCCACAACTTTGGCCATGTTAAAAATTCGGACAATCTGAAAACTGTTTACGATGTGACAGAAACGTGAGGACGAGGGTATGCAATCTCTGATTGCTCGGGTTATTTCTGTGCTTTATGCAGTCCAAACTCTGTGCAACATTATTATAATTACATATTGTAGGATTTAGCCAAAATTAATTTTTGCGAATCTTGTATATGTTAAAGATCATGAGAATCAGCTTCTAACGAGACGAAAATTAGCTTGATCGCAATTTCTTCTGAATTGTGCTAGTTTTGGTGTTCAATTACCTACTTTTAGAGTATACATTGATATTCAGTAACCTGACTTGTAATTATAATCATAAAATTAAACATCACTTTTCTCGCTAGCCTGGGTTTAAAATATCATGAAATCTATTCAGCTCTCGAGTGACAACCGCCAATTATATAGTCGCAACGGGTCGTGATTCACAATAATATACTCATAAATATTCATGATATATTCCTAAGTCCCAGTAGAGTTTGAAAACAATTTGAGTGAAAGTCATTGCTGAACCGTGCTCTTAATAAAATACTCTTCACAATAATCACTAGTGTTTAAGACTATATGCTCGGCCTCAATGTGGCGCAGGGGTGTAACCCACTGGGTGTCAATCCAGACATTTGGAGGCGCTAACCAGAGCATTATGCACAACGCTAATGAAATGAAATGAAATGACACACTAGTGTATTGCTTCTCACAAAGGCTTTACAAATGTACTAAATGGTCGTATTAAATTTCATTGGAATTATGATATCATATACACGGCTTGGGGTGTGTGTGTGGTAATTTGTTCAGATTTAATTTTTTCGTATCAATTCCAAAGTGGTGAGCTCCTATGGCGAAGGCGCTGTCCTAGGTGAGGTGTAGTCGAGCGTGACGAATAGCCTAACAGCCAAAGGAGATGAGTTGGCATGTTAAAGTTCCTTATGAAATACTGGAATATGCATTTAAAAATTAATTCACCTTTCCAGAGTATCCACCCGTCATCAGACCTCATATGACGTCATAATCAGCTCAGCGCATGTATGATGACGTCATACCCATTACGTCACAAAGGGTTCCATATAGACCGTCACCAAATCTCAAATGGTCCGACACGTTGTATGAAGTGCATGTCTTTGTAATTCGTTGCTATTTAATAAACATGCTGTTGAATATTTTGAAACTAATTTGACTGGGCGCTGTTGCTGCACCCAGTCAAATTAGTTTCAAAATATTCAACAGCTTACCTGTGTAGTGTTTTGGAAATTGATAGTCAGGGTGTTCAGAGATCGATCGATCCCAACACGAGTGAGATGTGGGTGGAGCTTAGCTAGAGATGGGCGGGGCATAGCTAAAACCGGAAAGGTCAATTATCATTTGTGGCATTCTTTCCTGAATATTACCAACTAATAATGCCGCTTATGTTATGTTATTTACTTATTTGTATACATATTCTACAGGTATCTATCACCCTTCATTCTATAAATAAATATAATGACCAGTATCCATTTTGTTAGTCGCCATATGGAATATGTAATGCATTGTTCCCGAGCAAGAGGATATGCTTGGAACGAGATCGCACTGAGAAACGGTGTGTAGACACAGAAAATACACGATATCGAATGTTCACAGTTCACAGACAGACACACAGACATACAAACATACACGCGGGCAGGCAGGCAGGCAGGCAGGCAGGCAGGCAGGCAGGCAGGCAGGCAGGCAGGCAGGCAGGCAGGCAGCCAGCCAGCCAGCCAGCCAGCCAGCCAGCCAGCCAGGTAGGCAGGTAGGCAGGTAGACATGTGATTTTATTTTGATCATTGTAGCAAAGTCACATACACAGGCTCTTTCTACATCCAAATCTTACGAGTTGAAAACTCTAACATAGAGTAAGAGATATTTGGCTTATCTCAAGCCCTTCTCTCTTCGTGGAGAATAGATTCAGAAATCAATCTACCCTATGTAATTCTGTTAGTAAGAAATCATTATTTGTATTTAAAAAAACCCAACTTCTAATGCTGTTTTGAATGATGCTTCATTAAAAGCCAGCAATCAGATGCGATGAAAACCGCAGCATGGTATCATCATATCAACACTTATTCATAGTTCGTCGCAATCATTGCGTCCCTCACTCACTGCCATATTCTTGATCATCGATAGAATGCCTATGCGGGTTATAACACGCTGTAAGTTGGCGTGGGCCACACGCAGCGACGCATGGTACTCCATAAACTATGCCACTACAACGGAGGTGTACGGCAGACAGTTGAGCAGTTGCAAACATAGAGACGCACTCACACACGGACGCATTTTCATCAAGAACGTACCCGCGAACGCGCATACGCTTGACAATAGCCACGTCCAGACACGCACACGCGACTACACGACAATAGGATACGGTTGGATGATCGACACGCCCCGTGACACGTGACAGACTCGATGGGACAGGTCGTGAACCTTACAGTAATAAATGGACAAATACATGCATAGACTATTAATCGACACGCCCACAATGGAACAATCAGTTATTAGCCGGATAGGTCACATTCACGTTCATGCCTAATACACACAGCTTTGTTGACATAACGACAGAATCATATTTAAGGGTGGATGAACGTTGACGACAGTCAGTTATGGAGAGTTACGGTTACGGACTCGGACAGACTTGGACGGCGGTCTCTGACCGCTAGTGATAGCTAGTGAGTAGTGGGATTATCAGTTATGTAGTTAGCTGGCTGGTTAGTTACAGAGAAGTACTTAATGTTAACTTTGTTATGTCTGATTATAATACTTCTCTCTTAGGAATCGATTGTAGTTAAGTAGAATAGGTTTAGAATAGGTAAGCGACATGTTACTAGAATTTGGAATTATATGTGTAAACTATAGGATTAGGAAAGTTCAGTAAACGAGCCATCATTAATAGAATACAGCATTGTGTCGTCCATTCCATCTATCTCCGCTAGAAGGAAGATCCTGGTCGGTACGCGAGTTGCAACGGTGGCGAGCTAAATCCCCATACGAACCACCCACCGGACCACCTTTCTTCCAACCAGGTACCATGTATTCATGGTCCTTTCCAATCCAGACCATGATATGGTAGTAAACACTGGGCCTGTAGAATTCTTTAACAGATGCAGTTGGAGAAAGAGGTTCTGGTGAAGCAGCCGCTTTCTTACTGAATATGTTACAGCGCAATGATGCAAGAGATTCTGTACGTTTTCCACCAAACAGGATAGCAATAGCTTGGCATATGCCCACGTCTTCAATGGTGTCACTTCTCTGGCCAGATAAAGTCAATAGCCGAAGCGATGTTGATTGGGCCAGCAATTCGGCGTGCCAAAACAGAGTTATCTGCGATTACCATCGGCTCAGCTCAAATTCCCTTGGTAGACACTGTTAAGGACTTGGGTGTCATGTTAGACAATGAACTTAGTATGGAACATCATGTCCGTTATCTGCGTAAGGTGTGTTTTATGCAGCTGCGGCATATATCAAACATCAGAAAATACATAACTCGCGAAGCTGCTATTATGCTGGTACTAACATTAATTATCTCAAGGTTAGACTATTGTAACAGTCTGTTTATAGGCGCCTCAAAAGATGCTATGCGCAAACTCCAAGCAATTCAGATTGCAGCCGCTAGAGTTGTTTCACTAAAGCGTAAGAGTGATCATATCAGTCCCATTCTCCAAGATCTTCACTGGCTTCCAATAGAACCGAGAATACGCTTCAAAGTCGTCTGCCTAACATATCAATGTATCATATCTACAGCACCAACCTACCTTTCAGAACTGCTAGAAACGTACACGCCAAGCAGGCCACTTAGATCTGCAAATCTAAACCTGCTTAAAATTCCGAAAGTTAAATAAAAAACCTATGGTCACAGAACATTTGCTTTTGTTGCTTCTACAGAATGGAATGATCTTCCAGCTAGTCTTAAATCTTCATCCACTCTAGCTATATTTAAATCAAATCTTAAAACGTTTTTGTTCCGTCAGGCATATCCAACTGTATGATCATTTTATTTTATTATTGTAAGCGCTTAGAGCACGCAATATTTGCGTGGAATTATAGCGCACTATAAATATCCTATTATTATTATTATTATTATTATTATTATTATTATTATTATTATTATTATTATTATTATTATTATTATTAATAGGACATGAACAGGATTTCATGAAAGAATCGCTTTTAAAAAGTTTTTTTGGAAGGTAGACTTGTTTCCAACACCAAAGATGCGTGAAGTGGTATCACAACCAGCGAATGCGTGGGTGACTAGCGACTGAGAGCACAATTCACTACCCAACAGTAGTTCCAGGCGGATGATGTCATAAATTAGAATCTGAGCTTTTGACTGATTGTCTGTACGAAAGTATACGTTTGTAGGCATGTATGTTTGTGCATGTGTTTATCACAATTGTGGACTGAAGATGTTGCTGCCTTGACAATATCTACGCCAGCATCACCTGGTGCGCTTACCACGTTGTAACCATGTTTCCACAATCCATCGCTTATGAGGGTAATCAATCCTTATGTTGGTTTTTGTGTGCTACTTTATTTCCAGCATAAACAACTTCTTGTATGTTTTTCGGTTCAGTGCACCCCCCCCCCCATCGGTGTACTAACGGACCTTTCCATTTTTAGCCACGACCCGCCCATCACTAGCTAAACTCCACCCACACCTCGCCGTGTTGGGATTGATCGATCACCGAATACCCTAGCTATCAAATTCCTGAAAACTATACAGGGAAGCTGTAGAATATTTTGTGACTAATTTGACTGTGTGCTGTTGCTGCCTATGACAGCAACAGCGCCCAGTCAAATTAGTTTCAAAATAGTCCACATAATATTTATTAAATAGTAAAAGCAAACAATTTGTACAACAACGCATAGCCCGTCTTCAAATATGCGTTCGTGACGTACTTATCGACGTCATTCATGACGTCATTCATTATGATGTCATTCTACACATAACGCAGTTCATTATGACGTCATATGAAAAAGGTGAATCGCTCCAAGTACATTCATGAATGTGTGAAAACTTCCAACCATCAAGACAAAAGTGCACTCATTTTAAACAAATTATTATTTTGGTCTGATTTTGATAGATATATTATATAATCTATGACTACAGCTAACCGTGTCTGTAACTGGCAATTCACCGGAGATAGTGAAAGGTTGTCACTATATAATATAAAATACCGGTAACAAAGAAATCATAATATGTTGTCTGAAAAACATTTTTGAATATTGAATGGCTTGTCATGACAAATGTCTGGAGCAGGTGACAAATTGTCTCACTCAAGCTGATGTTTCGCATCGAATATAGATTTTAATTTACTTTAAATACAATTTTATAAAATTACCTGGGTCCATATATTATATTATGACAAGGTCGATAAAATCTGGGTAGCTGTGGATTTCTCGGATTTTCTAGGGTTTTTTAATCACGCCCAAAGTCGTACTGTATCCTACTACATCCCAATCTTACTGTATGGTCACACTATTTCCTGTGTTAAGATTTGAGTCAAACCTGACCAGAGGTTTCCGAGAGTAGTAATGGGTGGGGCTGGACGTTATTGTTCTTCCCAGCAGGCGGTCTTCGAGAACAATGGGTTTTTCAGGAGAACAAAAGAAAAGCTTGCGGAATGGAATGTTGAGAACAATGGCGTACAGCGGTACACGCATTCTAGAGAACAATGACGTACAGAACGCCACGTTTTTCTCGATAACAATGACGTACAGCCGCACACGTTTTTTTGGATTTGCAACACTCTGGAATGTTCTATTATTTTGAATTAGTTAACCCTTAAAAGTTTAAAAGTTGTGTATTTTACGTTTAAATGTAGTGGCGGCGTTCCCCCCTCCGTGGTTATCTACTGTTGTAAAAATAATAGAGTTTGATGAGTGATAATAGTAGAGAGTAATGTAAAATAATAGAGTTTAAGAGGTGGTCTGATAATGGAGGTCGTAGGAGGATGAGGAGGAGGAGGAGTTTGAGGATGAATGCTATGCCCGGCACTGTTCTCCGCGCGTATTTAAGCAGAGCGCGCATGTCTAGTTCGCTGTCACTATTTGTGCTTTTATAAAGAAACGTATAGAGATTTTAAGAGAATAATTCTTTAAAAACATTTTATATTAACGAGGAGTAAATTGCGTTAAAGACATAACAAAATGGCAGATAATTTAAGCGCCGATATTAAAGAATGTGAAGATGCTGTTAATGTGATTCTGCAGCAGATGCGTGACGATGATGCTGCGAGATTAAACGTGGATCTATCCAATTCGCCTGATGAAGATGTGGATCACCTTTTAAATCTGGGTTCTATGTTGTATGAACCCAACTTTTCAATTCCGCACGTATCTGATGAACATAACGATGGTGCATCACGCGAAGTCATTCCTGAATTGTCTGATACCGATGCTGATTTGTTCAATTATTTGGACGATTTATACGATTATGATGTAATCACACCTGAGCAACCTGCTTCTATCGATGATCAAACCATACATACTTTAACTGAACAATATATTCCTGATCTGAGTACTGTACCGTCATTTGTTAATTATCCTCATAACGTATGTGACGTAATTGATTCCAATTATTCGACCGATGTACGTGATGGACACGATCTAAATTTATTTGACGTTGTGCCTTTCGCTAATGACCTATCTCAGGATTTAGTATGCCTTCTTAATGATTACGATGTAAATTTATTCTACGATGCATCCCTTCTTGACTTTCTTGTGCCTTCATCTAATGACCTATCTCAGGATTTAGCATGCCTTCCTAATGATTCCGACCTAGATTTATTTGATAACGTGCCAGTTCCTGTCTGTATTGAGCCTTCATCTAATGGCATATCACAGGATTTAGTATGCCTTCCTAACTATTACGACCTAAATTTATTTGATAACACGCCAGTTCCTGTACGTATTGAGTCTTCTACTAATGACATATCACCGGATTTATCATGCCTTCCTAATGATTCCGACCTAAATTTATTTGATGCCGTGCCAGTTCCAGACTGTATTGTGCATTCAGCTAATGACATATCGCTGGATTTATCATGTCTTCCTAATGATACCGACCTAAATTTATGTGATGATGTATCAGTCTGTATCGAGCCTACGGCTAATGACTTATCTCTGGATATAGCATATCTTCCTAATGATTCCGCTTATCGCATCGATGATCCTACTCATCAAACTCTTATTGACATGCAAGCAAATCATTCGACAGATGAAATTAGTCTCATCGCTGATGAAATCAGTCGATGTATATCAGAAAATATAGTGCTTACAGATGATCTACTTAAGCGTTATTTGCAACACTATGAGCATGCACAAATCGGAGGGTCAGTAGTTGATTATACCGACTATATATCTGTGGAGACTGTTCGCAAATACCGCAGTAAAAAGTTTCATCTCGAAGGTACTGAATATAATGTATATTTTAAAAGTTATCCTATAGCCGATACACCACTTTCTCATTCTGAGTTCGTGTCAGGCGTCTTTCAATCTTTGCTGGATATGTATAGCGAATATAGTAATGTTCAAGCGAATGATCACGTGAGAATCGAGTTGATTCACCCTTCTTTGGAAATGCCGATAGCGATGGATTTTAGGCTATGGAATGAAATTACACCTGACATAATTTTAGAATCAGTGGAAAAAGTCATTCAGTCAAATACTGATTGTAGGTTATCAGAGGGCTTTGAATTTCACGTTTGTCATGTAGAGGACTACAACTCGGGTGGGCGAATTGATACGCTCCTAGGCGCGAGCGATTCTAGACACTTAAATTTATTAAATTTACATTCATCCGATTTAGATGCGTACATACGTATAAAAAAATGTATTATACCCATATGTGTCGAATATCAAATCTGTTTCGCAGCAGGAATATTTTTAGGAATACAATTTATTGAGAAAATGAACAAATTAATCTCTGCAAATGAATGGCATAATTTTAGACGTAATAAAACATATTTGACGCATATGGCGTGTGAATATCATACAGCTTGTAGTATTCCTGTACGCGAAATTAATAGTACTGATTGGAACAAATTTCAGGAACAGTTTCGCAATCAATTTTCTATTCAGGTCTACTCAGAGTCAATGCATGAACGCCTATTCGGTTGCGCTTCCCCGAGTTTACCGTGCATAAATCTTATCCATTCAGAACGTGATAATCATATATCCTTAATCACGTCTATGGCTGCATTTCTTATGGTACATAATTACTGTACGCAGTGTAATGCATCATACTCTAATGATCACTCATGCACTGAGCGCTGTCGTAGTTGTCAGACACTTTATTCTGATAAAGGATCTTGCACTTCTACAGACGCTACCCATAAGATAATGTGTACTGATTGTCATCGTAAGTTTTATAACCGTCAATGTATGTCGAACCACCTCGCTAATGGGACCTGCGAAATGGTGAAGGCTTGCCCCCACTGTTTCAGTCGCATACGTAAAGATGACGATGAACACGTATGCGGTATGATAAAATGTCATGCGTGTAAAGAAAATTATGTTATTACTGAAAATCATACGTGTTATCATAAAGTAATTGAAGAACCTATCATGTCACTATCCCACGCACGCTCCATGCGTACGAATGCTGACAATTGTAGTTACGAATGTTTTCAAAAATACATCATTTACGACACAGAAACATATTTATCGCCTATCGACAGTAGCAATACTAATATTCTAGCCGAGCATAAAGTCAATCTCGTGGTTGCCAGCATATGTTGTGATGCGTGCCTCGAGCAACCGTTCGAAGACGATTGCTCTACATGTCATCGAGGCACGAATTATGGATATATTTGCTTTCACAGGTTAGACATGGTGGATCAGTTCGTTAGATGGCTGACACATGTTAAGGCTGCGAGTGTCGGTAAAAAAATCGATAGAAGATATGTTTTCTTTGACTACTTGGAGATCGCACACAACGCTCGTGCCTATGATTCTCTTTTACTCCTTCAATGCATTTGCAAAACCACTAATATGCATCTTAAACCTACAAATATTATCATGCGCGGTCGTTCAGTTATCTCATTTGACGTAGGTACTATTCGGTTTATCGATTAAATTAACTTTTTTCCCCTTTCATTACGTAAGGTGGGCGATGCTTTTAATCTTTCTGTTCGAAAGGGGACATTTCCCCATCAGCAAAATACGCCTCAATATTGGGGTAAGGTAATACCCTTTCCCGAGAGATATTCTGTCCACAAAATATGAATGCGAATGAATTAATCAAATTTGATCGATGGTACACCGAGCAGATATCTAGACACGAGTGCTACGATGTCGATAAAAATCTCATCAAATATTGTAATGATGACGTAACCGTATTATGTTTCGCCATGTCTAGATTTAAGACTTTATTTTCTGAATCGACAGATGGCCAAAACCCATTTGTAACAGGGATAACACTAGCGGGAGCATATAATGTGGCCTATCGCACTTTATGGCTTCGACCTGAGAGCGTACAGCCTATACCCGATTTCTCACTAAGAGCAAAACGTGCTTATAGTGTTTTGGGTGTAGAATGGATGGAATGGGTCAGTCAATGTGATGGTCGGCAAATCGCGCATGCGCTAAATGGCGGTGAACAGAAAATATGCGGACATTATGTGGATGGAATTGATGTATCTGAAAATATTCTTTACAAGTTCTTAGGTTGTAAATTCCACGGACATGAGTCTGCTTGTTGCGGTGATAAGCGTGACACGACATATACACCATATGGCGATCAGACATATGAAGAAGCATATTCCATGCTTCAATGGCGCATTTCTTTATTTGCATCGCGTGGATATATGGTGAGAATTATGTGGGAATGTGACTTTAAGAAACAACTCGCTGTTTCCTCCGAGCTAAATGATTTTATCACTGAATTGGACTTAGCACACCCAATATCACCGCGGGATGCGCTATTCGGTGGTGGTACATCCGTGATTCGTTTATTTATGGAAGTGGATGAGCATACCACACTCGAATATTTATACTGCGTTTCCATGTATCCTTCAGTGATGAAACAATGTAGTTTTCCAGAAGGGTCATATACGGTTCTAAGAGGCGATGACTTGAGTGATAAGACGGTGCATGACTTCTTTGGTCTTATTAAATGCAAAGTCCTTCCACCTCATGATTTATACTTTCCCATGCTACCTGCTCGAATAAATTCACGCCTCATGTTTGTACTATGTGACGAATACGCAAAAAATGAACAATATTCTGTATGCGAACATACGGAAGAACAGCGCAGTTTATGTGGAACATGGACTACTCCAGAGTTACAGCTAGCTATACGCAATGGTTATGTCAATCAAAAAATGTATGAAGTATGGCATTATCACGCATCAACGCAATATGAGCCGCATGGCGACGATGGGTTATTTTCAGAATACATTAACCGTTTTCTGAAAATTAAACAGGAAAGTAGTGGTTATCCTGATTGTGTCGGTAGTGAGAGTGAAAAGGCGAATTACGTGGCTGACTATTATAAACATGAAGGAAAACAACTCGACCCTGCCAAAATATCGTATAACCCGGGTTTGCGCTTTGTCGCTAAATCCTGTTTGAATATTTTGTGGGGATGATTTTCTCTTCGGGATCATAAAAAGAATAGCAGGATATCAACACGTAAAGGTCTACTCTCCCTTCTGAATGATAAAAGTAAAACTGTAGGCTCCATTACATTCCTGAACGATAGTCTTCTAATGGCCTCCTATTCGGTCAATGAGAGTACGTTCAGTCACCATTAAATACCAACTGTATTCTTGCATCTTTCGTGACAGTCTATGGCCGAATAACACTGTACGAAGTCTTGTCCTTACTCGGACGCCGCGTAGCCTATCATGATACGGATTTGGTGGTATTTAGTACACGTGAAGGTGAGCCGACCATTCAAGATCGAAGTGGGTATCTAGGTTCTTGGACGAGTGAAATCCCCTCCGATTACGAATTAACAAGTTTTTGCGCACTCGGTCCAAAAAACTACAGTTATGAAACGAAGCGTCGAGGCAATCCATCGATCGTTAAACAGGTGACGAAGGTTAAAGGTTTAATGCTCGGTACCCAACAATCAAAACAAGTTAATCTTGATACAATGAAAAAATCCATTGAACAAATTATAAACGATGGTGGAATTACAGATAGTAATAGCGTACTATTAAGCTATCCATCAAAGATCACGTGCACCGATCATTTTAGAATTCTTTCAGTAAATAGCAGTAAGATTTTCAGACCCATCTTTAAAAAACGTATTTTGAAACTGGGAGATTTATCATCGGTACCATATGGTTACACTAGCGTAATATAAATAGCAACAGTGCACTTTTTTCAGTCAGTACGTAAACAATGTCGGTGTCATCCATGTCCACTGAAGCCGCACTAGCTGCTCGCGCTATGATAACAAATATATTGCTAGTCTGTGTAATGATGATAAGGATAAGATGCGTACATTGATTATGAGGAGCATGCGGTTTGCTTTAAGAGATGACAAAATATATGCCGGAAGAATTATACTCATGTCTGAAATTAGCAAGGGTTTATTAACCGCATATGGGATAGACATAGTGCATTGGGTTCACGTATTATTGCTGCGAAGCCACATTAACCGATGTCTTTCTCATTCATAACTTATGCTTAGTTATCGCACGCATTACAAGCCTTATATTACTGCAAAAATATTATGACTGAAAGTTGTCGTCATACGCCATGAACTTACAGTCAGATAGTTTTCAAAATATTTTGTGCATCCAGCAATAATACGTGTCGCCTTTGGTGTATCGAGTCTCTCAGCCGTGTAATGGTTAAAAGTTGGTCGTGCATGTTATTGCTCATAAAGTGTGCGATGGTAGAAGACGGTGTCTTGTACCGCGTGAATATGTACGTTATAGATCGAACAAATGCGCTCCATAAATTCAAATTAAGCGCGTCTATGTATGTCATTGTAATGCACGTGCTCCTCTGTACACCATTGTATGCATGGTATTTATGCCAGATGTCGTTCAATCCGTGTGCGGCTGTTCGTTATTGTTACTAATGATATATAAATGCATCAGTTTCACGCTATGATTATTCGTTCTCCACGATGTTGTCTGATCCTTGCTTTAAATATTTAAAGCGCGAACAATACGTCTTGACGAAAAGTGGTGTATCGATCTACGGCAGTTTCATCCTGACGGTTATCCCACTAAACGCGGTTTATATCTCAGCGTAGCAGTGTTTAAACAGCTGTTACAGATCATACTCGATCTTGAAGATGCTGTAAAATGTGCGCGCAAAAATGATGTAATCAAACAGTGTTCGAAGGAATTGGTGGATGTACTATGCGAATCATGCCTAAACGTATTACGTGGGAATGTTCATCTCACTAAAATACGATACAAGCAGCTGAGTAAATACAAAGCGAAAATGCGTACGCTGACTAGTCGCGGTGTGCCATATGCACGTAAAAGAAAATTGCTACAAACAGGCAGATTTTTAGGAGCCTTATTACCAGCGGTGATCGGTACGCTAGCACCATTAATTGGTAAACTGTTCACGTGAAAAGATGGAACATACACGTAAAATGGCACTAGTTCCTCACGAATTGATAGGTAATTTAAATGAACACAGTAAAATATCATTGTTACAGACAGATCCATCGATACGTAAAACTATTAGTCTCGACAACGAGATATCCAATATATTAACCAGACACGATCTGACTGAAAATGAAAAAGCAAAATCATATTCGCAAGTATTGGATAAGTATAGGCATTACTATCAGCAAATGCAAGGACAACAACAACAATATCAACCATTACCTCTACAACCCATAACTAACTACGATGCACTGCCCGCACAAATACTTGAACGTACGATGAGGAGAATACCAAAAACTTACAAGACAAAAGCCAGTGGAGTAATTGATATTTTACGTTCGGTTCCTGAACATTTTCACGTTAATGATTTGGGCGAAGTGACAATAGAGGGTACTTTTTTCCAAAAAAGTAATGTACTCGACCTGCTTACAAACTTAGTAGTACATGGTCGTAAACCTCTTATGGCTGGTATGCATGATCAAGCGGAGGGAAAGTTTCTTAATCTGTTATGCGACCTAAATATACCCCGCAGATTTGTAGGGCAAGAGAAAACGATGAGACAGATATATAATGGTGCAGAAAAGGATGTTAGCATCAGTGAGTACACGTCTATGCCCGCGAGCAAAAGAATACATAGAAAGAGTTCTCTAGCAGACATCAGGAAGAAAAAGCGACATTCAATTCCGGTGTGGATAAATTTAGATAAGTCATGAATGATGCTAAATTGGCGAAAGTATATTTTGATCCGAAACATTACGCGTCTTTCGGTGGGAAAGAAAAGCTATATAATGCGTTCAAAGGTAAAATACCTCGCAACTACATTGACAAATGGTTAAAACACCAAGAAGTATATACCCTACACAGACCGTGGAGAACAAAGTTTGACAGGCAAAAAATAAGAGTTTCAGCCGTTGATGAACTATGGCAGGCACATCTATGCTCGATGGGCATGCTGGCAAAAGAGAACAACAATGTGTTATATTTGCTATGCTAGTTGATGCCCTTTCAAAATATGTGTGGGTGGAATGCATGTTTAGTAAAACGTTGTCAGCAGTCAAGAAAGGGTTAGAATCAATATTGGAGCATACTGTGCGTCGCCCACATGCTATTCAAACAGACAAAGGGGGTGAGTTTGTAAACCGTGTAATGAAGAAATATTTGAAAGATAATGGAATACATTTCTACACTTCTCAAAATGAAATGAAAGCTGCAATGGTAGAGCATTTTCAACGCACGCTGAAGGGTCGAATATACAGATACATGATGCATAAAAATACACGAAAGTATATCGATGTATTACCCAGTTTAGTCATGGCATACAATAACACAACACATTCCAGTACGCGCATGGCTCCTACCGAAGTCGACCGTAGTACCGAGTTAATCGCGTGGAGAAATATATATGGAAAGAAGATGAAGAAACTTTCCAAATCTAAAAACAGCCCTACTCAAGGCGACCATGTTAGAATATCAAAGCAAAAATGCCATTTGAAAAAGCATATCGAGGGCAATGGAGTCGCGAATTGTTTAAGGTGCATGAGGTGCTTACAGACAAATATCCATACTTATATAAATTAGAAGACTATGGAGGTGACCCGATTATTGGTACTTTTTATCGTGATGAGATACAGCAAGTGATAGAAGAAAATGATAAAGAGTATGCCGTGGAAAAAATACTTAAAAGTAGAAAAAATAAAAAGGGACAACGCGAGTATCTGGTAAAGTGGCTCGGTTACCCGGATAAGTTTAACACGTGGGTTAATGAACTAAGTACTATACATCATTGACAATGGATGAATATATGGAGAGAAGATCGGATCAGAGCTTGTGGAGAATGCTGGGTTCGTGAGTACCGAAAGAAGAAATAGTATACCTAGCTCAAATTATAATAATTTATATCGTAATCATTACATGTATCGTGAATCTGAGTATACAAAATGGGCAATCAGGCATATGGATATCGCTTTTGAGTGGATGTCTAGGGTATATATTGCCTAGTCCGCGCATAGAGACGGCCATACATCATTCAACTCAGAATGAACGAGGATCAGTTTTACATAACGCTTCCGAGCAATAGTAGTACCCAGTTCTTTCCAAAAAATAAGATATCAGAGTTTCGAACACGTCTGCAAACTCCATTAACATTAGATGGCGAATGGGAAGTGGGCCTCTCGAGTGTGTTATATCCGAGGAGTTGGCTTACTATTGCGGAGGAAAGTTTTGTACAAATATACGCATTTACTAAGAAGAAGATAAAGAAGAAGAAAAAAGATAGCATTGCGTCAAAAGAAATTAGCAAAGATGTTGCCAGCACATCAGAAATAGAAAAGACATCAGCTTTTCCACTAGTTTTAAAAGCTGGTTTCGGTAATCCACGTACTGCCAATCGGGGCAAACGGTTACGAAATGCTCGGGGAAAAGATGCGCGAAATGATAAAACAAATAATAACGGGAAAAAACGTTTACGTAGAAACAAAAATTATTATTATGTGCAAACAGAAGCTCCATTTATCAATGTACCGAAAGGGTACTATGCCGTAAAAAATATGGTAGACTATCTAAATGGCCAGATAGAGAGCAAGACAAGATATAGACACAAAAAAATATTTTTCAATTTTTACTTGCATCACGCGAATCTATTTTCTCTCACAGTTAAAGATAATTACGCTATACGTTTAGGTAGAGATGTAGCAAATTTAATCGGATTCGAAGGAGGAAAAATACATATGGGACCTATAGACTTTAAAGAATCATTTCGTTCAAATCGTGAGGGTGGTCCTATGACCACGTATATATACTGTGACGTAGTCTCACACAGCGTGGTAGCGATACATCCGCACCGCTACTCAGAGTGATACCCGTTTCTAGTACAGATGGAGGAAAAGATATATGTCAGTGGACGTTTCCTGATATTCAATACCGTACTGTGTCAAAGAACTACATCGATACTATTGGAATACTTAAAACGGATAGAACTGGCACCAATGTCCCATTCAAGGATGGAGCATCGCCGAGTGTACTCTGTTTGCATTTCAGATGACGATGACAAAGATAATGAGAGGGACGTTAAGAGGGCCGATTAGAGGAAGAACGAATGCGCCAGCGCTGGCTCGTTACTACGCGAGTCAAGCGGGTCATGGACGTATTCCAGTTTTTGTAGGCGCGCGATACCAATCAGGACATGGACTCGGTAATATCTTAGGTGGTCTATTACGTTCAGCAATACCTTTCACAAAAAATGTGGCTAAATCTGTAGGTAAACAAGCTCTTAGTGCTGGAATCGGACTAGCTGAGGACGTAATGGCTGGAAAAAATGTTAAAACGGCATTAAAATCGAGAGCAGGTGGTATTGCCAGGTCTTTGATACCGGAAGCTGTAACAGCGGTGCTAGGTGGTTTAAGACCACCTCAACCTAAACGTAAAAAGAGGAATAATACACATAATGCTCAGTCAATGCGTGCGATACCGAAGAGGAAGGGTCGCAATAGACGTCAAAGAAAACAAGCTGATATCTTTAATTAACAAACAACATGGAACTTAATCAGATCTGCAAGTCCTTGAGAGCGAATTAGACATTTTTCAGACACGTCCCATAGTGACGACATTGGAGTCTGCAAAATGGGAACTGTTTCAGCCTGTATCTAGTTTATCAGATAGTGGACCGATCGAGTTTTACGTCAGTGGGTCTGCTGATAGATATTTAGATCTTACGCAATCTTATCTTTCGATTAAAGTTAAGCTGGTAAAGCTAGATCGAAATGGTGATGAAAAGACACTCGAGGCGAATAACCTGATAGCTCCTGCGAATAATCCTTTGCATACGATGTTCTCACAAGTGGATGTTTTTTTGAATGGAAAGCGTGTCAGCGACTCGAACGAAAATTATGCTTTCCGCTCGTACATCGAGACGTTACTAAATTATGGCAGCGATGCCGCATCCTCGCATCTAGAACTTGCTGGATGGAAAATATATGATGCCGGCGAATTTGATAATATCGCCGATACTAACTTAGGTTTTCAAGCATGTAGAAGAATGATGGAGCAGAGTAAAACGGTGCAATTAATAGGCTGCATACACAGCGATATGTTTCTGCAGGACCGATTCCTGCTCGATTCCGTTGATTTATGAGTACGCCTACAGAGGAGTAAAGATGCGTTCGCCATTATGGCCTCGGAAGGAGTGAGGCCTAAAGTGAAAATAATGTCGGCTAACTTATTTGTACGCAATGTTATGCCATCATCAGATCTGCTAGTGGCGCACGCCGTTCCTCTGAGACAGACAAGCACGAAATATCCTATTCGCAGGGTAGTGTGTAAGACTTTTACAGCACCTAGCGGTGTTATGAGCATCGATAGAGATAATATATTTATTGGTCAGCTACCTACTAGAGTATTATTCGCTTTTGTACCTAATGATGCCTATAATGGTGTGGTGCATAAAAATCCGTTCAAGTTTGATAACAATAACACTACCTATGCTACATGTTATATAAATGGAGAAGAGGTTACAATACATCCTTCGTTTAGCGACGACATTTACTCGGACGCTTATTTCTCACTATTCAGCGGTACTGGGGTGTTATTCAAAGACCGTGGCTACCTGATAAATAAGACTCAGTTCAGACATGGAACCACATTGTTCGCATGGGATTTTACGCCAGATCTAGCTGATTCAGAGCATCGCTACCCTACATGCACTGGTTCGCTAAGAGTGGTCTTCCATTTTTCTCAAGCACTTGCCGCTACAACCAATGTAATTTGCTATGCTGAATTTGATAATACGATAGAAATTGGATCAGACTTTAACGTATTAACAGATTATTAACAAATATGTTGAATACATTTGAAATAGAGGATCTATTATTCGGCGACAATAAAATGCGTGAACACTTTCTCGTGTTTTTCCAATTGACAATGTATCCGCACATATTAAATATCTCCCAGCCTCATTAGTAATAAACACGCATCCCAGTAATAAATCTGGACAACATTGGGTGGCGGTTTATTACAGTAGAAATGGAAATGCTGAATACTTTGATCCATATGGAAGACACCCTTCTGACGGAAGAATGATATCAAATGTACAAAATGGACACCGTGCGCGTGTTTATTATTACAACAATGTACGTGTTCAACCACCCGTGATGACAACTTGTGGATATTATTGCGTATATTTCTTATACCATCGTTCGAGAGGTGTACAAATGAAACAGATATTATGGGCCCTAAGAAACAGAGACAAAAATGACGTGATAGTGAAACGTCAGACGCGCATGATTATGAAGAAAAAAATGATCATATTTAATGTATAATTATTTATGTAATATGTTTACTTTTTAATTATCGTGAATAAATGTCGCTAATATTTATCATAAGAAAAAATGCACGTGTCAATAAAAAATACATTTTGTAAAAATATGTTATTATTTCTTCGTGTTCCCTTCTCATCCCTCACCCATCCCCGCTATTTTGCCAAAAAATATTTAATGGTACACTAGGTACGCGAGGCATACTACAATGATCCAAAGATCTGTAATTAATCGTATTCACATCGCGACAATGACAAAATGCGGACATATTTGAATACAGAGGAAACCATATGATGTGCTCTGTAATTGTACCCTGTGTATCAATTCCAGTTTTCTATAGCTGCAATGTCATTCAAACATGGTGCGATAGTAATGTTTTGTAAACCGATGATGTTAAGCGGTGGAGAAAAAACATGTGAGGGGCGTGTTCAGATTGGAAAGATAGTTTTAGTGACAGCTCATATTTTAGCTATGAAAGTGAAATGCGCGCGACTAGTAAGGCATACAGCTTTCTTGAATTTGTCAAAACACGTAAAATGGAATCTCAATTATGCGATCGATGGAGAACGATAGGTTCTACACCTATTAATTGCGGTTGCATCCAATGGAACCAATATAAAGAGGTTGCAGTACGGCAACCATTTGCAATGTAATTGCGTGATATCCGTAACCGCTGGAGAGAATATCTAGCAGATCCGGACGAGCGCAATTACAACAAATGGTATACGAAGTACCAACTTCGTAATGATTGTTGTATGTGTATGTCATGCAAACAAAACAGAAGTTATCGTTCGCATTAATTGAGATAAAAATATTTACGTTAGCAAAATAAAAAAATAAGAAAAATAGGCCTCTTTTTTAAGGGGCCACCAATAAACCAAAATTATGTTACATACACCCACACACAAACAGGTACATAAAAAAGATGCACACACGCACGCACGCACGATGTACATGCATAGGGGACAGGGGAAAAGGGAACACGGGTGACAAGGGGCATCCGCATAGAACCATGTGCGCGTCATCATGCACGTATCGTAACATGCGTGAGGGTATGCGCAATACGTGCATGTGTTGGTGTATCAGGTGCGTGCGTGTGTGTGTGTACGTATGCGAAAAAAAAGAAGTAGGACACCCGTGTGCATGATGGATCAGTAACAGATTTCCAATGATACAGACGCATTCAACCACATATTCCACAATGGGTGAAGCCTTTCGTCGTGGTACATACCAACGACATTATTAGTTCACGAGGAAACAGGCATTGACAAAATCTAACATCGCATGACCTTAAAGCGAATGAAGCGTACATGTTTAATGTTAATATGAATAATGCGTGAACACACCATACATATGCATAATGCACTCGCGCACCAAAACGTGATATTCTAATAATTACGCAAGGGAATTAGTATATATGTCCACTCGGCTAAGAACTAGGAAACGCTGCGATATTGTATCCAGAGCACAAAGCTGTACGCATTCGCAACTACAAAGTGAAATCTCATACGACCTCCATTATCAGAACACCTCTTAAACTCTATTCTTTTACATTACTCTCTTATTATTTTTATAACGGTAGATAACCACGGAGGGCGGAGTGCCGCCACTACATTTAAACGTAAAATACACAACTTTTAAACTTTTAAGGGTTAACTCATTCAAAATAATAGAACATTCCAGAGTGTTGCAAACCCAAAAAAACCCGTGTGCAGCTGTACGTCATTGTTATCGAGAAAAACGTGGCGTTCTGTACGTCATTGTTCTCTAGAATGCGTGTACCGCTGTACGCCATTGTTCTCAACATTCCATTCCGCAAGCTTTTCTTTTGTTCTCCTGAAAAACCCATTGTTCTCGAAGACCACCTGCTGGGAAGAACAATAACGTCCAGCCCCACCCATTACTACTTCCGAGATATCCACAGATCCAGAATTTGATCCGACCTGGATCATGACCTGGATTTAGATCCAAGCTCTTTTATGTGGATCATGGCAAACGTCTGGAAATTTTCTTGCACTTCAAGTTTCTTCGTTGTGTTAAAAGTTGACCCAAATCATATCAGTTGTTCTTTAGATACAGCTCGCAATACGCGTTTGTGACTAACTGACTAGCAACCAGAAAACGGCTAAATTACATACGCGGATTGGGTTATTAAAGTTCAATTTTACTAATTTTCCCAAGGCCCGATTTTAATAGATTTTAGATAGTTTGTTGTGATTATAATCTTTAATGAGTGCGTATTAATACAGAAGGCAGATTACTTAACTGATGGAGTCAGAGAAGGGATAATTAATGGCAGCTATGTCTCCAGTCTGGTTCCCAGGTCATGTTAGATATTTAAACAATAAAGCCATTGATAGCCTGGCCATGCAGAGTGGAGACTAAGCTGTAGTCAATGGCTCTTCTGGATTCTTTTCCATACCTTATGGAACATGTTATATGCTTAACCTATCTGTCATGTTTTACTTTTCATGTCACAGGATATGTCGCCTGTTTTGCTCTCTGTTGCTTCGAGGTAAACACATTTTATTTCTTCTAACAATTCTTCTCCAATCGCGACTGGTTGATTGTGTGTTGGATTTAGCCTTACCATTTCTGTCTCCAGAACATTGATCTTGAGCCTGGTTTGACTCCTGAATCTTTGCTGATCCTGAATCTTGGATTTAATTCGCTTACATATGTCCTCGTGTACTTGCCAATACAGTAAGACCATCTGCAAAGTGAAGGCCTTCTAGGATTGTCATCATCTTCCATCAGATCTCATTGTTCCTCAATGACCATGTTGAGCGTAAGAAAGAAAAGGAATCCTGACATCGCACAACCATATCTCACACCTGAGTGTATACCAATGATGCGCAAACACCAATTTCCAATGATTAGCAACAACTGTGGTACATGACCAGATCATCTGGATCAACTTTGGTGGGATTCTGTTGCTTCTAATGAGATCGTTGTCTGTATACGCTGTCGAAGGCCTTCTGAAAGTTAAGCAAACATCTATTCAGATCTCTATTCTACAAATGATCAATGACATTTCATGTGCCATTTACAAATACTACTACCAGTTCTTTACAAGTAATGATGTTGGGTCGAGGTATGTGTGGTGGGATATTATGATTGGCACTGACCTAATCGTAAGAAATAATGCCAACGCCCGACAGTGTCCTGAATGATTTTTATAATGTTCGTTCTTTGGGCGTAGGACTATCTGTAGCAAAGTGGTGAACGTGCATTCCAGTCTTAAAACACCAACGGCATAGTGAGCATGAGAAGCACATATGTCTCTACGTGAACGCTTCCTATATCACTGCGTGATTTGAAAACAACAAAACGCTTCCTATATCACTGAGTGATTTGAAAACAACAAAACGCTTCCTATATCACTGTGTGATTTGAAAACAACAAAACGCTTCCTATATCACTGCATGATTTAAAAACAACAAAACGCTTCCTATATCACTGCGTGATTTGAAAACAACAAAACGCTTCCTATATCACTGTGTGATTTGAAAACAACAAAACGCTTCCTATATCACTGCATGATTTGAAAACAACAAAACGCTTCCTATATCACTGCGTGATTTGAAAACAATAAAACGCTTCTTATATCACTGTGTGATTTGAAAACAACAAAACGCTTCCAATATCACTGTGTGATTTGAAAACAACAAAACGCTTCCTATATCACTGTGTGATTTGAAAACAACAAAACGCTTCCTATATCACTGCGTGATTTGAAAACAACAAAACGCTTCCTATATCACTGCGTGATTTGAAAACAACAAAACGCTACCTATATCACTGCGTGATTTGAAAACAATAAAACGCTTCTTATATCACTGTGTGATTTGAAAACAACAAAACGCTTCCTATATCACTGTGTGATTTGAAAACAACAAAACGCTTCCTATATCACTGTGTGATTGGAAAACAACAAAACGCTTCCTATATCACTGTGTGATTTGAAAACAACAAAACTCTTCCTATATCACTGTGTGATTTGAAAACAACAAAACGCTTCCTATATCACTGCGTGATTTGAAAACAACAGAACGCTTCCTATATCACTGTGTGATTTGAAAACAACAACACGCCTCCTATATCACTGTGTGATTTGAAAACAACAAAACGCTTCTTATATCACTGTGTGATTTGAAAACAACAAAACGCTTCCTATATCACTGTGTGATTTGAAAACAACAAAACGCTTCCCATATTACTGTGTGATTTGAAAACAACAAAATGATTCCTATATCACTGTGTGATTTGAAAAAAACAAAACGCTTCCTATATCACTGTGTGATTTGAAAACAACAAAACGCTTCCTATATCACTGTGTGATTTGAAAACAACGAAACTCTTCCTATATCACTGTGTGATTTGAAAACAACAAAACCCTTCCTATATCACTGTGTGATTTGAAAACAACAAACCCCTTCCTATATCACTGTGTGATTTGAAAACAACAAAACGCTTCCTATATCACTGCGTGATTTGAAAACAACAACACGCCTCCTATATCACTGTGTGATTTGAAAACAACAAAACGCTTCTTATATCACTGTGTGATTTGAAAACAACAAAACGCTTCCTATATCACTGTGTGATTTGAAAACAACAAAACGCTTCCCATATCACTGTGTGATTTGAAAACAACAAAATGATTCCTATATCACTGTGTGATTTGAAAAAAACAAAACGCTTCCTATATCACTGTGTGATTTGAAAACAACAAAACGCTTCCTATATCACTGTGTGATTTGAAAACAACGAAACTCTTCCTATATCACTGTGTGATTTGAAAACAACAAAACCCTTCCTATATCACTGTGTGATTTGAAAACAACAAAACGCTTCCTATATCACTGTGTGATTTGAAAACAACAGAACGCTTCCTATATCACTGTGTGATTTGAAAACAACAAAACGCTTCCTATATCACTGTGTGATTTGAAAACAACAAAACGCTTCCTATATCACTGCGTGATTTGAAAACAACAAAACGCTTCCTATATCACTGCGTGATTTGAAAACAACAAAACGCTTCCTATATCACTGCGTGATTTGAAAATAACAAAACGCTACCTATATCACTGCGTGATTTGAAAACAATAAAACGCTTCTTATATCACTGTGTGATTTGAAAACAACAAAGCGCTTCCTATATCACTGCGTGATTTGAAAACAAGAAAACGCTTCCTATATCACTGTGTGATTTGAAAACAACAAAACGCTTCCTATATCACTGTGTGATTTGAAAACAACAAAACGCTTCCTATATCACTGTGTGATTTGAAAACTACAAAACTCTTCCTATATCACTGTGTGATTTGAAAACAACAAAATGGTACCTATATCACTGTGTGATTTGAAAACAACACAACGCTTCCTATATCACTGTGTGATTTGAAAACAACAAATTGTTTCCTATATCACTGTGTGATTTGAAAACAACAAAACGCTTCCTATATCACTGTGTGATTTGGAAACAACAACACGCCTCCTATATCACTGTGTGATTTGAAAACAACAATATGCTTCCTATATCACTGTTTGATTTGAAAACAACAAAACGCTTCCTATATCACTGTGTGATTTGAAAACAACAAAACGCTTCCTATATCACTGCGTGATTTGAAAACAACAAAACGCTTCCTATATCACTGCGTGATTTGAAAACAACAAAACGCTACCTATATCACTGCGTGATTTGAAAACAATAAAACGCTTCTTATATCACCATGTGATTTGAAAACAACAAAACGCTTCCTATATCACTGCGTGATTTGAAAACAACAAAACGCTTCCTATATCACTGTGTGATTTGAAAACAACAAAATGTTTCCTATATCACTGTGTGATTTGAAAACAACAAAACGCTTCCTATATCACTGTGTGATTTGAAAACAACAACACACCTCCTATATCACTGTGTGATTTGAAAACAACAAAACGCTTCCTATATCACTGTGTGATTTGAAAACAACAAAACGCTTCCCATATCACTGTGTGATTTGAAAACAACAAAATGATTCCTATATCACTGTGTGATTTGAAAAAACCAAAACGCTTCCTATATCACTGTGTGATTTGAAAACAACAAAACGCTACCTATATTACTGTGTGATTTGAAAACAACAGAACGCTTCCTATATCACTGTGTGATTTGAAAACAACAAATTGTTTCCTATATCACTGTGTGATTTGAAAACAACAAAACGCTTCCTATATCACTGTGTGATTTGAAAACAACAACACGCCTCCTATATCACTGTGTGATTTGAAAACAACAAAACGCTTCCTATATCACTGTGTGATTTGAAAACAACAAAACGCTTCCTATATCACTGTGTGATTTGAAAACAACAAAACGCTTCCCATATCACTGTGTGATTTGAAAACAACAAAATGATTCCTATATCAATGTGTGATTTGAAAAAACCAAAATGCTTCCTATATCACTGTGTGATTTGAAAACAACAAAACGCTTCCTATATCACTGTGTGATTTGAAAACAACAACACGCCTCCTATATCACTGTGTGATTTGAAAACAACAAAACGCTTCCTATATCACTGTGTGATTTGAAAACAACAAAACGCTACCTATATCAATGCGTGATTTGAAAACAACAAAACGCTTCCTATATCACTGTGTGATTTGAAAACAAGAAAAACGCTTCCTATATCACTGCGTGATTTGAAAACAACAAAAAGCTTCCTATATAACTGTTTGATTTGAAAACAACAAAACGCCTCCTATATCACTGTGTGATTTGAAAACAAGAAAACGCTTCCTATATCACTGTGTGATTTGAAAACAACAAAACGCTTCCTATATCACTGTGTGATTTGAAAACAACAAAACGCTTCCTATATCACTGTGTGATTTGAAAACAACAAAACGCTTCCCATATCACTGTGTGATTTGAAAACAACAAAACGCTTCCTATATCACTGTGTGATTTGAAAAAACCAAAACGCTTCCTATATCACTGTGTGATTTGAAAACAACAAAACGCTTCCTATATCACTGTGTGATTTGAAAACAACAAAACTCTTCCTATATCACTGTGTGATTTGAAAACAACAAAACTCTTCCTATATCACTGTGTGATTTGAAAACAACAAAACGCTTCCTATATCACTGTGTGATTTGAAAACAACAGAACGCTTCCTATATCACTGTGTGATTTGAAAACAACAAAACGCTTCCTATATCACTGCGTGATTTGAAAACAACAAAACGCTTCCTATATCACTGTGTGATTTGAAAACAACAAAACGCTTCCTATATCACTGTGTGATTTGAAAACAACAATACGCTTCCTATATCACTGTGTGATTGGAAAACAAGAAAACGCTTCCTATATCACTGCGTGATTTGAAAACAACAAAACGCTTCCTATATCACTGCGTGATTTGAAAACAACAAAACGCTACCTATATCACTGCGTGATTTGAAAACAATAAAACGCTTCTTATATCACTGTGTGATTTGAAAACAACAAAACGCTTCCTATATCACTGCGTGATTTGAAAACAAGAAAACGCTTCCTATATCACTGTGTGATTTGATAACAACAAAACGCTTCCCATATCACTGTGTGATTTGAAAACAACAAAATGATTCCTATATCACTGTGTGATTTGAAAACAACAAAACTCTTCCTATATCACTGTGTGATTTGAAAACAACAAAACGCTTCCTATATCACTGTGTGATTTGAAAACAACAGAACGCTTCCTATATCACTGTGTGATTTGAAAACAACAAAACGCTTCCTATATCACTGTGTGATTTGAAAACAACAAAACGCTTCCTATATCACTGTGTGATTTGAAAACAACAAAACGCTTCCCATATCACTGTGTGATTTGAAAACAACAAAATGATTCCTATATCACTGTGTGATTTGAAAACAACAACACGCTTCCTATATCACTGTGTGATTTGAAAACAACAAAACGCTTCCTATATCACTGCGTGATTTGAAAACAACAAAACGCTTCCTATATCACTGCGTGATTTGAAAACAACAAAATGCTACCTATATCACTGCGTGATTTGAAAACAATAAAACGCTTCTTATATCACTGTGTGATTTGAAAACAACAAAACGCTTCCTATATCACTGCGTGATTTGAAAACAAGAAAACGCTTCCTATATCACTGTGTGATTTGATAACAACAAAACGCTTCCCATATCACTGTGTGATTTGAAAACAACAAAATGATTCCTATATCACTGTGTGATTTGAAAAAAACAAAACGCTTCCTATATCACTGTGTGATTTGAAAACAACAAAACGCTTCCTATATCACTGTGTGATTTGAAAACAACAAAACTCTTCCTATATCACTGTGTGATTTGAAAACAACAAAACGCTTCCTATATCACTGTGTGATTTGAAAACAACAAAACGCTTCCTATATCACTGCGTGATTTGAAAACAAGAAAACGCTTCCTATATCACTGTGTGATTTGATAACAACAAAACGCTTCCCATATCACTGTGTGATTTGAAAACAACAAAATGATTCCTATATCACTGTGTGATTTGAAAACAACAACACGCCTCCTATATCACTGTGTGATTTGAAAACAACAGAACGCTTCCTATATCACTGTGTGATTTGAAAACAACAAAACGCTTCCTATATCACTGTGTGATTTGAAAACAACAAAATGATTCCTATATCACTGTGTGATTTGAAAACAACAACACGCCTCCTATATCACTGTGTGATTTGAAAACAACAGAACGCTTCCTATATCACTGTGTGATTTGAAAACAATAAAACGCTTCCTATATCACTGCGTGATTTGAAAACAACAAAACGCTTCCTATATCACTGCATGATTTGAAAACAACAAAATGCTTCCTATATCACTGTGTGATTTGTAAACAACAAAATGATTCCTATATCACTGTGTGATTTGAAAACAACAACACGCCTACTATATCACTGTGTGATTTGAAAACAACAGAACGCTTCCTATATCACTGTGTGATTTGAAAACAACAAAACGCTTCCTATATCACTGTGTGATTTGAAAACAACAAAATGATTCCTATATCACTGTGTGATTTGAAAACAACAACACGCCTCCTATATCACTGTGTGATTTGAAAACAACAGAACGCTTCCTATATCACTGTGTGATTTGAAAACAACAAAACGCTTCCTATATCACTGTGTGATTTGAAAACAACAAAACGCTACCTATATCACTGCGTGATTTGTAAACAATAAAACGCTTCTTATATCACTGCGTGATTTGAAAACAACAAAACGCTTCCTATATCACTGCGTGATTTGAAAACAACAAAACGCTTCCTATATCACTGCGTGATTTGAAAACAACAAAACGCTTCCTATATCACTGTGTGATTTGAAAACAACAAAACGCTTCCTATATCACTGTGTGATTTGAAAACAACAAAACGCTTCCTATATCACTGTGTGATTTGAAAACAATAAAACGCTTCTTATATCACTGTGTGATTTGAAAACAACAAAACGCTTCCTATATCACTGCGTGATTTGAAAACAAGAAAACGCTTCCTATATCACTGTGTGATTTGAAAACAACAGAACGCTTCTTATATCACTGTGTGATTTGAAAACAACAACACGCCTCCTATATCACTGTGTGATTAGAAAACAACAAAACGCTTCCTATATCACTGTGTGATTGGAAAACAACAAAACGCTTCCCATATCACTGTGTGATTTGAAAACAACAAAATGATTCCTATATCACTGTGTGATTTGAAAACAACAAAACGCTTCCTATATCACTGCGTGATTTGAAAACAACAAAACGCTTCCTATATCACTGTGTGATTTGAAAACAACAAAACTCTTCCTATATCACTGTGTGATTGGAAAACAACAAAACGCTTCCTATATCACTGTGTGATTTGAAAACAACAAAACTCTTCCTATATCACTGTGTGATTGGAAAACAACAAAACGCTTCCTATATCACTGTGTGATTTGAAAACAACAAAACGCTTCCTATATCACTGTGTGATTTGAAAATAACAAAACGCTTCCTATATCACTGTGTGATTTGAAAACAACAAAACGCTTCCAATATCAGTGTGATTTGAAAACAACAACACGCCTCCTATATCACAGCGTGATTTGAAAACAACAACACGCCTCCTATATCACAGCGTGATTTGAAAACAACAACACGCCTCCTATATCACAGCGTGATTTGAAAACAACAAAACGCTTCCTATATCACTGTGTGATTTGAAAACAACAACATGCTTCCTATATCACTGTGTGATTTGAAAACAACAAACTGCTTCCTATATCACTGTGTGATTTGAAAACAACAAAACGCTTCCTATATCACTGTGTGATTTGAAAACAACAACATGCTTCCTATATCACTGTGTGATTTGAAAACAACATACTGCTTCCTATATCACTGTGTGATTTGAAAACAACAAAACGCTTCCTATATCACTGTGTGATTTGAAAACAACAAAACGCTTCCTATATCACTGTGTGATTTGAAAACAACAAAATGATTCCTATATCACTGTGTGATTTGAAAACAACAACACGCCTCCTATATCACTGTGTGATTTGAAAACAACAGAACGCTTCCTATATCACTGTGTGATTTGAAAACAATAAAACGCTTCCTATATCACTGCGTGATTTGAAAACAACAAAACGCTTCCTATATCACTGCATGATTTGAAAACAACAAAATGCTTCCTATATCACTGTGTGATTTGTAAACAACAAAATGATTCCTATATCACTGTGTGATTTGAAAACAACAACACGCCTCCTATATCACTGTGTGATTTGAAAACAACAGAACGCTTCCTATATCACTGTGTGATTTGAAAACAACAAAACGCTTCCTATATCACTGTGTGATTTGAAAACAACAAAATGATTCCTATATCACTGTGTGATTTGAAAACAACAACACGCCTCCTATATCACTGTGTGATTTGAAAACAACAGAACGCTTCCTATATCACTGTGTGATTTGAAAACAACAAAACGCTTCCTATATCACTGTGTGATTTGAAAACAACAAAACGCTACCTATATCACTGCGGGATTTGAAAACAATTAAACGCTTCTTATATCACTGCGTGATTTGAAAACAACAAAACGCTTCCTATATCACTGCGTGATTTGAAAACAACAAAACGCTTCCTATATCACTGCGTGATTTGAAAACAACAAAACGCTTCCTATATCACTGTGTGATTTGAAAACAACAAAACGCTTCCTATATCACTGTGTGATTTGAAAACAACAAAACGCTTCCTATATCACTGTGTGATTTGAAAACAATAAAACGCTTCTTATATCACTGTGTGATTTGAAAACAACAAAACGCTTCCTATATCACTGCGTGATTTGAAAACAAGAAAACGCTTCCTATATCACTGTGTGATTTGAAAACAACAAAACTCTTCCTATATCACTGTGTGATTGGAAAACAACAAAAGGCTTCCTCTATCACTGTGTGATTTGAAAACAACAAAACTCTTCCTATATCACTGTGTGATTGGAAAACAACAAAACGCTTCCTATATCACTGTGTGATTTGAAAACAACAAAACTCTTCCTATATCACTGTGTGATTGGAAAACAACAAAACGCTTCCTAT
Source organism: Chaetoderma sp. LZ-2023a (assembly GCA_034401795.1). Lineage (NCBI taxonomy): Eukaryota > Metazoa > Mollusca > Caudofoveata > Chaetodermatida > Chaetodermatidae > Chaetoderma > Chaetoderma sp. LZ-2023a. The sequence goes on from CM067373.1 coordinate 14,229,006, forward strand.
ATCACTGTGTGATTTGAAAACAACAAAACTCTTCCTATATCACTGTGTGATTGGAAAACAACAAAACGCTTCCTATATCACTGTGTGATTTGAAAACAACAAAACGCTTCCTATATCACTGTGTGATTTGAAAACAACAAAACGCTTCCTATATCACTGTGTGATTTGAAAACAACAAAACGCTTCCAATATCAGTGTGATTTGAAAACAACAACACGCCTCCTATATCACAGCGTGATTTGAAAACAACAACACGCCTCCTATATCACAGCGTGATTTGAAAACAACAACACGCCTCCTATATTACAGCGTGATTTGAAAACAACAAAACGCTTCCTATATCACTGTGTGATTTGAAAACAACAACATGCTTCCTATATCACTGTGTGATTTGAAAACAACAAACTGCTTCCTATATCACTGTGTGATTTGAAAACAACAAAACGCTTCCTATATCACTGTGTGATTTGAAAACAACAACATGCTTCCTATATCACTGTGTGCTTTGAAAACAACATACTGCTTCCTATATCACTGTGTGATTTGAAAACAACAAAACGCTTCCTATATCACTGTGTGATTTGAAAACAAGAAAACGCTTCCTATATCACTGTGTGATTTGAAAACAACAAAACGCTTCCTATATCACTGTGTGATTTGAAAACAACAAAACGCTTCCAATATCACTGTGTGATTTGAAAACAACAAAACGTTTCCTATATCACTGTGTGATTTGAAAACAAGAAAACGTTTCCTATATCACTGAGGGATTTGAAAACAAGAAAACGCTTCCTATATCACTGTGTGATTTGAATACACTAAAACGTTTCCTATATCACGGTGTGATGCGCATCAGGCCGCTCAAAATACTATTCGTATCAATTTGCTATTTTATGGTCATGATTTGTCAAGAAAACTTATAATTTTCGCAGCGCAAGTGAACTCTTTTTGTAAATTTACAAAAATAGCTTTCTAATGTCCAACAAATGGACATTCCTCAAGACCACTGCAGAGTCCCTTTTTGTTCTACTTGATGTAATGGTCAAGAGAATTCAAGTCTTTGCTTAGTCGTTGCCCATATGCAGGCCAAGAGAATAGCATTTTTAAAGGTTACCAGTGGAATGACTGGCTCGGTTATCGAGTCAGTCATTCCAGTTGTAAAATTACCAAAATACTATTCTCTTGGTCTACATATGACATTCCTCAGGACCACAGCAGAGGGCCGGCTTGACCATTAAAGGACTATGCTGACATAGGGGGTGTTAATTCCATCTTTAAGTGTCAGCATTTCATGGACTAGTATCCTGATAACGCAGCTTACTGGGCCGATGCTTGGTCGATACCGCGCGGTATCAGCCAGCATTGGCCCAGTAAGCTGCCTTATCAGGATACTGTAACGTCAAAAAGATGTATGGTTAGGAACTACCAATTCTGGTTCTTACAAAAGACAATGTGATGTTTGAAGCTCAATTATCAACTTGTTCAGTTTCTATGAGACCTTCTGCTAGATGAGTGAGGAGGTCATTACATGGATTAAGCCTCCCATCAGTTGTCATTAGCATATAAATTATTTGGAAACTCGTAAATTTAGGTTAATGTCCCGAGCGGGCCAGCAATGACGAGGTTGCTTTGATCTGTACGCTTGCGCCGACCTTGCTTTATGGCTTCCTTTGTGAAGTGGATTAACAGTAGTTCAGACTAGTTTTTGCATCAACCATTCTGAATGGGTTGATCTCGCACAACAGAGGTTACTTTAGTCGGTGAATACACAGAAAGATGGTATTTAATCCTCTAGCACTAAGGCATAGGTCAAGTGTAGTAGCCAAGGTTGGTATTACTAGAAATGTTTGGTCAGAACAAAAATATTCTTTGTCTAGGTATGTGTTGCTTTTGGCGTATAGCTTTATCTGCGCGCCACATAATCGCTGATAATGTAAGGTTTGTATCATAGAGATCGTTAGATAATTCCTATAAAGTAGTTTTAATATACGCACTTCTTGGAATACATTTATCATCGATTTGATTGAGTTACCTGGAAATGTGATATGATAAACCTTCATTTAATATGCTATATGCCACTGTTTACGCTCCATGCAGTGTCCATTCTAGACAGGTTTGCTCTATAATGTATATATAGCCGTCCGTTGGTGGCTTTCAGTGACGTCTATACGCGGAGGTTATAGAGTAGTACGTTAAACAGTATCTAGGCCAACTCGTCTGGTGTAACGTAAATGTCTGTAGCGCAAATTCCCACGCTTTAACCAATTAAAACATAGCGATTCATGAACGCGTCCAATAAAGCGTTGCCTGGGCGGGACCTAGAAACAACCCTAACCAACCGGCGACTGGTTATTCATTGAGGGCAGAGGGAGCGTATTCTCTGATTATCTGAATCCAGGCGTAGTATGGAGCGTGTCTAGACTTGCGAACAAAATACAACTCCGCGTTGCGTGAGTAAATCGAGTTGTTATGAAACTCTAATTAGACATAGAATGAATATTACTCATTTAAAACAGTATATTTAGTAATCTAGTCTCATAAATCGAAGAACTGTTATTAATTTGATGAATTTAGCAGCTGCAGTAAATAATTAGCTATTACTTTTAACGAATGCCACCTCGCCGTCTCATAACGTAACCTATACGTGCATCGTGTTGTTCCAATTTTATATAAGCCATACTTACCTATGACCTATTATTACGGCTCTGAAATCAGTTAAAATGTTTCTCAGATAAAACTCAGAAACGTGTTAGTTAGTACAATTATAAACATGATTTATGAAATGAATGATCTGTTGAATATTTTGAACATGATTGGATGCTATTGTTGCCAGCCCGAGGCAGCAATGTATTCCAATCTAATTAGGCCTATGTTCAAACTATTTTTCACCCTGTAACACTCGTATCAGCCAAAACGGCCTCTGCAGTGACCTTAAGAAATGCTCATTTGCAGACAAGAGAAGACTATTTTTGGAAATTTACCACTTGAATGATTGGCTCGATAACCGAGCGAGTCATTCCAGTGGTAAATTTTCAAACATTGGCTTCTCTTGGTTTGCAAATGGACATTTTGTGTGAGAAAATTTAAACTTTCTTGAACGGATTAAAGGATTAACAGTAGGCCCTATCTTTTATTTTGTTTTGGAAGCATGCTATTTCTGAGCTGTACTGTATCTGATCTTGTCTCCTGTGTGGCGCAATCACTACGTGAACAATTAATGCCCGACACCAGACGAGTTAGGAGGGCACATTAAGATTACGTGTCAAATAAGACACCAAACGAGTTAGGAGGCCACATTAAGATTACGCGTCAAATAACGGTACATCGTTGCCATGGAGACGTGTAACGCGTCAGGTGGGGATGTACGCATGCCTGATGGCCTGACTGCCATGGACACAGGAGACGTGTTAGGCGGGTCTATCTGCCTGCCCGATGACCTCGCTGACATGGATAACCTTACCCTCATGGATGATAGATACATACAGGTGGCGCTGTTATCATTAGAACAATATGACAGCTATGATGCGACATTACACCAGGTGGCGATGTCATCTTTGGAACAGGACAGCCTGGGGCCTCTTATCAAGGATGAATTACGACGAAGAATTCAGCACAGGCGACTGGAAAACAGACAAGCAGTGATAACTCTCGGAGACGTTGACGAGCATTCCATGCCGGAGGTAGGTGTATAGTGGGCGGTCTACTGCGCCCCATAGTGGGTGGTTTAATATGTCCCATCATGCACGCGTCCATAAATTAATAACAAGGTAGGCGTATAGCGGGTGGTCTCTTCGGTCCCATCATGCACCCGTCCATATATTAATAACAAGTATCCCATCCATAGAAATCAGACGTACTAGCTATAGTCTTTGATTTAATAATAAAGCAAACAACATAGTTTGTGTTAAATCTTAACTCATAGAATAGTCTCCATTCACTAGTAGATAGTTTCAATGTTGAAATTATGTTTTTTAATGTCCTGTAAGTTCGAAGCTTACGTACCTTTTGTAAAAGGTATATACCGTCCCTATGAACAAGCCAGTTCGATGTGCGCCTAGTTTATATGGTATCTGTTAACAGTATGAAAGATTTATTAGGTCACCTGGCCTCAAAGGCCAAGTGAGCTTATGCCGTGGCGACCGTCCGTCGTGTGTCCGTCCGTCAGACCGTCCGTCGGACCGTCCGTCGTCCGTCCGTCAACTTTTCCTTTAAACGACTTCTTCTCAAGAACCACTGGGCCGATTTCAATTATATTTGGTAGGAAGCATCCTTCTGGCATAGGGATCCAAGTTTGTTCAAATGGAGGCAATCGGCCAATTTGGCCGGCGGCCATCTTGGATTTTGGCCGATTTTAGGAAACGTCTTTAAAAATCTTCTCCGAAACCACTTGAGGAATCGATTGAAAACTCATGAAACATCATCTAGGGAAAGAGGCAAGCCAAGTTTGTCAAGAAGACTTGATTGACCAAAGTGTTCGGTGGCCATCTTGGATGACCTAGTTTCCCCCAAAAACGACTTCTCCAGAACCGCGGAAGGGATCAGGCCGAAATTTGGGAGATATGATCAGCGACTAAGGGCCATTAAAGTTTGTTCAAGGGAAGTTGATCCGTCAAAAAACATGGCCATCGTGGTCCAATCAAAATGTAGCGTGTGTGGCGGCCATATTGGATTTTTTTATTTGATGGATTTTGAGGCCGAAATTGGTTCTATATATGGTTTTGGGTATTCTGAGCTCAAATTTGCCATTTTTGAAACTCGGATAAACGGTTCGGCGGCCATCTTGGATTATTTTCCCGCCAAAGGCGCCCATACTAAAGCAATGGGAAATTTAAAATGTCTTCTTCTGGAGAACTACTAGGCCGATTTCAATTATATTTAGCAGGAAGTAGGGCCTATCCTTAGGGCATAGGGATCAAAGTTTGTTCAAATGAAGCCGAGCGGCTAATTTGGGCGGTGGCCATCTTGGATTTCGGCCGATTTTAGGACATGTCTTTAAAAATTTTCTTCTCCGAAATCGCTTGGGGAATCGATTCAAAACTTATGAAACCTCATCTAGGGAAAGACATAAGCGAAGTTTGCTCAAGACGACTTGATTGACAGAATGATTCGGCGGCCATCTTGGATGACATAGTTTTCCCGAAAACGACTTCTTCTCCAGAACCACTGAAGAGATCAGGCCGAGATTTGGGAGATATGATCAGGGACTAAGGGTCATTAAAGTTTGTTCAAGGGAAGTTTCTCCGTCAAAAAACTTGGCCGCCGTTGGCCAATCAAAATGTAGCCTGTTTGGTGGCCATATTTGATTTTTTTATTTGATGGATTTTAAGGCCAAAACTGGTTCTATATATGTTTTTTGGTATTCTCAACTCAAATTTACAATTTTTGAAATTGTCGGATAAACAGTTTGACGGCCATCTTTGATAATTTTCTCGTCAAAAGCTCCCATGCTAAAGCAATGGGAAATTTTAAATGTTTTAAACTACTAGACCGGTTTCAATTATGTTTGGCAGACAGCATCCTTGGGGCATAGATATCCAAGTTTGTTCAAAAGAACCCGATCGGCCAATTTGCCCGGCAGCCATTTTGGATTTCGGCCGATTTTAGGAAATGTCTTTGAAAATCATCTCCGAAACCGCTTGGGGAACCTTAATCTAGGCCAAGAGGTAAGCCAAGTTTGTTCAAGAGGACTTGATTGACCAAATGGTTCGGCGGCCATCTTGGATGACCTAGTTTTCCCAAGAACGACTTCTCCAGAACCGCTTAAGGGATAAGGCCGAAACTTGGGAGATATGATAAAGGCCTAAGGGCAATTAAAGTTTGTTCAAGGGAAGTTGATCTGTAAAAAAAACCATGGCCGCCGTGGATCAATCAAAATATAGCGGGTTTGGCGGCGGTATTGGATTTTTTTATTTGATGGATTTTTAGGTTAAAATTGGTTTTATATATGTTTTTGGGCATTCTGATCTCAAATTTGCAATTTTCTAAACTATCGGATGACGGCCATCTTGGATAATTTTCATGCAAAAAGCTCCCATACTAAAGCAATGGGAAATTTAAAATGTCTTCTCGAGAACTACTGAGCCGATTTCAATTATATTTGGCGGGAAACATCCTTAAGGGCACGGAGATTGATGTTTGTTCAGACAAAGCTGATCGGCCAATTTGGCCGGCCGCCATCATGGATTTTGGTCGATTTTTAGAAATGTCTTTAAAAATCTTCGCCGAAACTATTAGAGCGATTGATTCAAAATTCATAAATATCATTTAGGGCACGAGCTGAACCAAGTTTGTTCAAGGGAACTTGATTTGCCAAATGGTTGGGCGGCCATCTTGGATGGCCTGGTTTTCGTGAAAGCAAGTTCGTCTCCAGAGCCACTGAACGGATCGGGCCGAAATTTGGGAGATATGATATTGATGACTAAGGGCCATTACAGTTTGTTCAAGAGAAGTTGATACATAAAGAATCATGACCTCTGTTTTCTTGTTTACAAGTCTGCTCAACTCATTAGAGTTCTACTTATTGTTAATGACTATTCTAGTTGAAAGGCCTATGGTCCAGGTGAGCGATACAGGCCCCTTGGGCCTCTTGTTTTACGTGGGTTGATAAATTTGTTTCGGCTAACGAGTCGAAAGACTGCATGTAAGCATGAACTATTGGCTCAGAGTCATTGTCGCATAACCTCATCCAGAACCTCGCTGCTTGGGACAAGAGAGTTATTATTATGGCAGACTGCCCAAGTCCACCCATCACAGCGCCATTCGTAGTTTTCCTGTTAACTCCAAGTATATATTAAGTATATGTTTACAAAAATTGATAAGGTACATTATCTCCTAACTGCATAAGGTTGTGCTTACGAATGTATGACGCCCATCATGAATGCATGACGTCAACACGAATATATGACGTCAACATGAATGCATGACGTCAACATGAATGTGTGACGTAACCATGAAATATCGCCTTTTTGAACTCAGTTATGGCGTCAACGTGAATCTATGACGTCACCATGTATCATAATTATTTCAGTTGACCCCGGCTGATCAGAAGAGACGAGAATCACGCAAAGCTCAGAACAGACGAGCGTCACAGAAATACCGTGTTAAGGAAAAACTGAGAGAAGATAGCTTGAAGCAAGTATGTAAGAATGGGAGAATGTCGACAGCGATGACAATGAGGACGAGGACGTGAACAACTGTGAATGGAACTTTCCAGTTTTAGCTCTGCCTCACCCATCTCTATCTAAGCTCCACCCACACCTCGCTTGTGTTGGGATCGATCGATCTCTGAACTTCCTGACCATCAATTTCCAGAAAACTACATATAAGCTGTTGAATATTTTGAAACTAATTTGACTGGGTGCTGTTGCGCCCAGTCAAATTAATTTCAAAATATTCAACAGCATGTTCATTAAATAGTAAAGACAAACAATTCTTGCTACAAGTCGGGCTATTAAGAGTTAAAAACGGGCCTAATAGAATCATTTATGACGTAATGATTATGACGCCATCCTACACGCTGCTTAGCTGATTATGACGTCATATGACATCAAATCATCGACGGATACTCTGGAAAGGTGAATTGAGATGATAAGCGCAACAAACCTAATGATAATGACGACAATGATGATGATGATGATGATGATGGCGGTGCTGATGGTGCCGATGGCAGTAGCAGCGGTGGTGGTGATGTTGCTGCTTGTGGTGGTGGTGGTGGTGATCGAGGTGGTGGTGGCGGCGGTGGTGTTGGTGGTAGGGAGAATGAGGACGTATTAGTGAAGCATTAGAATACGACGCCGGCGGCGGCCGCGGCGGCGAGAATGGTGATGGTGTTGGGGGTGCTGCTGCTGCGTCTGCTGCTGCTGCTGCTGCTGCTACTACTGCTGCTGCTGCTGCTGCTGCTTACGACGACGATGATGACAGGTTTTGTATTGGATTACTGTGTATGCATTTATTTTGTGTCGCAGATTTTATTTGATTTGGTGTCCGAAAACGGTCATCTTATGGAGGAGATGTGTGCATTACAGACAGAAGCCGATAATCTATCACAGACTCTTCAAGCTCATCTAGCGGCGTGCACATATAGGGATATATGACATCTATAAATGTGTGTTTGTGTTTGCGTGAGGTGAGGTGAGGCTCTAGTCACAGATAAAATTGCGTTAATTTTGAATTAAGGGAATTCTTTGTATGGCCCGTCAAACCTTTGTCTATATCTTCGTATATATAGCTAATGCCGGAAAACTCGACCATAGCTGTACCGATCAATACTCAAGAATTATTTCTTAATTAGGTGTATTGTTTTATAACAAAATTACCTGCATAAAAGTGACCCTCCAGCCTATCATAAAGCATGCTTACGTTTTAATTATGTGCGCTTGATTACGAGAACTAGAACATATATGTTTTTCTCATTGCCTTTAGTTTTTAAAGATATATGTTTTTATACTATGCTGGCGATTAAAATACCGAAACGCGTTAATAGATTTATATTTTCACCGCATTTTAGTTAACTTAAAGCCATTCTCCCGCCGGCATAGGCTTAATACTCCGTGACATCGTAACTCCAGACTGACCCTCTGCCACATAACTATAGCCAAAATCACGGCGCGCATGGCAACGTTTTTAGCCAATCAACGCGCGTCGTTACTAAATTGAGCGACCCAATCAAAATCGTCGTTCTATCTACATTTCGGCGATACGCCTCTTGTATCAGTGTAAATACACGGAGCCATGGATTGTAGGCCTAACGACAATAGCCCGAGGTAATATTTGAGAACAATTCGTGAGATGCTAGTATATTTTACGCAATACACATATAATATAACACTATTTTCGTGAAATAATAGGAGGTTTTACGGAATTCCCTTATGACGTCATTTTCACGCGTGCGCAGATGTAGTAAACAACATTACACTGCCGCGTTTGATGCTACTCAAAGCCATGAAAGTTGCAATTTTACGTCAGCTCTACCGGTAAAGTTGGCCGAATTGACAATTCTAACATGGAATACTATTTTACTATGCATTTTTAGAAATATATTATTGATTCTATGCACATTAGAAGGTAAAATACTACCGCAATGATATGTCAGAAACGCCCCCCCCCCCCCCATACACACACACACAGTCAGTGCATGTGGATAATGGTATATATATATATATATATATATATATATATATATATATATATATATATATATATATATATATATATATATATATAGGCCATACTATCATAATGATTAACCGTGTGTGTATAGGTGGAGGGGGGGGGGGGTTGCCGTGTACGTGTGTGTCTGTCTGTCTGCGTGAGGCCCCCCCCCCCATATTTAGGTTGGCTTTGCACCGCTCCCCACCCAAACCCACCCTTAGGGTCGTGGTTGGTGGGGGTGGAAGGTGGAGGGTGATGGCGGTGGTGGTGTGCTGCATTAATTCCCACCCGCGTCCCAGTAAATAAGCAATGATTAATTTCAATTTGATTATGAATTAAGTAATCAATATGCAGGAAACTACTTCTGAGGGCATTTCATTTTCCAATTATTATAGGGAAGGGGCATGACACCCCTCCCTACCCCCACCGCCATTGGGAACCCCACCCAGACCATGACTGCTAGGTTGGATAGACCCCATAATAAAATCTTAAATCCACCATGACACGTTGGTGAATTTATTATTAAACTCTCCAGACTTATGAGTGTCATTTTCACAAATTGTGTGTTTTGTGGGGTTAGTGACAGAAACAGAGGGTAGGGTAGGGAGCATTAGACCCCTAAATGTTTTAGATGTTGTGTGGAGGGGTAGAGGGAGGGGTGGTGGTTAAGACAATTTCTTTTCCTGGCAGCAACCTTGAGAATGTATAATAGTCAGTAAATAAAATAATACTAAATAAGGGTCATACTCAGATAGTTGATCAGGACAGTACATTTTAATATTCAACTGGAAAAACATCTGAAATTTACAGAGTGAACATGGTGAGGTCATATGCTGTGGGCCCAGGGCAGCATTATATTTGAATTTTTGCAGAGTAAATGGCCATTTGTAGGTTAAGGGAAGAATTTTTTACTTTACTTTATTTTATTGCCCCAGTAACAAAGCCAGACATTTCATTTTTCAAAAAGTAGTCTTCCTTTGGCTTGCAAAAGGACATCTTTCAAGACATACCACGACACATGCAATTTTTGGCAAACATGACAATTTCCCCATTAATGGTCAAATTTCATTACGAAAATTTCTATTTTTTGACACAAAATGTACATGTACACTTTGGAGATCAAAAGAAGGCAATTTTTAAAATTTACAACTGAAATGGCTGGCTGGATTATGAAGCCAGGCATCTCAAGATCAATACAAATGCTGGTTTTGGACAAGTTGGCCTTTAAAGGGTTGAAACCTACTCACTTTGTTATATTACATATGTTATACTATGCTAGGAGACAAAACTGTTGATAAAATGATAAAATGATTGAAAAGAAATTGGGAATTAGTCATTCTTGAAGCAAAGTAATTTCAATTAGCAATTCCAATTCCTAAAAATTGACCAATTTATCCAATGTGGTAACTGAATTAGTACAACTTCCAATTACCATCAGTCCTGGTCATTGTTAAATTGAATCTGCTATCTAGAGCCTATAAATTTCCCTGTGTGGGCAGAGTTACACCTCTGTCTATCAGGAACTGGCTTCCACATATCTAATTTTCAGCAATTCCTGAGTGAATAGTACATGGCTAGATACTCATTTTCACGCGTGTGCAGATGACTGGCCGTCAAGTGTACGGCCAGCTGATCACTGTTTTGTTAGTAAAACAACAACGCGGCAGCGGTTGATGCTACTCAAAGCTATGAGAATTGCAATTTTACATCAGCTCTACCGATAAAGCTGGCCAAATTGACAAAGTGAAGGCAAAATACAACAGCGATGATAACGTCAGAAACGCCCCCACCCATCAGTGCATGTGAATCTTGGTATAATGCAGGCGACATCTCACGACATAGATTTCAAAATATTTTCTGGGGAAGAGCCCAACCCTGTACTCCATATTTAGGTTGGCTTTGCACCAACCCACCTCCCCCACCCCAACCCAACTCCGCCCTTGGGGTGGTGGAGGGTGGTGGTGGTGGTGGGAGACTGCATTATTTCCCACCCGCATCCCAGTAAATAAACAATGATTAATTTCAATTTAATTATGAATTAATTAATCAATATGCAGGAAACTACTTCTCAGAGCATTTCATTTTCCATTTATTATTGGGGAAGGGGCATGACACACCACCTACCCCTATCACCATTGGGAACCCCACCAGACCATGACTGCTAGATTGGACACCCCCATGATAACATCTTAAATCCACCATGACACAGTTGGTGAATTTATTATTAAACTCTCCAAACGTATTTTCACAAATTGTGTTTTTTGTGAGGTTAGTGACAGAAATAGAGTGTGGGGTAGGGAGCATTAGACCCCTAGAAGTTTTAGATGTTGTGTGGAGGGGTAGAGGGAGGGGTGGTGGTTAAGACAATTTTTCTTCCTGGCAGCAACCTTGAGAATGTATAATAGTAAATAAAATAATACTAAATACAGTCATACTCAGATAGCTGATCAGCATAGTATATAATTTAATATTCAACTGGAAAAACATCTGAAATTTACAGAGTGAACATGGTGAACTCATATGCTATGGGCCAGGGGCTGTAGGACCTGGATCTAGGGCTATCTGTTTGGCATTATCCCTGTAATGGTGATGATTGGTAAATAACATTTGAATTTTTGCTTAGTAAATGGCCATTTCTAGGTCAAGGGAAGATTTTTTTATACTTTACCTTATTTTACTACCCCAGTAACAAAGCCAGCCATTTCATTTTTCAAAAAGTAACCTTGGCTTGCAATTAGCAGTTCCAACATATTTCAAGATATACCACTGCAGAAGCAATTTTTGGTAAACATGACAATTTCCCATTTAATAGTCAAATTTCATTAAGAAAATTTCAATTTTTTCACACAAAATGCACATTTACACTTTGGAGTTCAAAAGAAGGCAATTTTTAAATATTACAACTGAAATGACTGTCTTGATTATGGAGCCAGGCATCACAAGATCAATACAAAAACTGGTTTTGGACAATTTGGCCTTTAAAGGGTCAAAACTCACTTTGTTGTATTACATATGTTATACTATGTTAGAGACAAAACTATGTTGATAAAATTATAAAATAATTGAAAAGAAATTGGGAATTAGTAATTCTTGGGGCAAATTAATTTCAATTAGCAATTCCAATTCCTAAAAATTTACCAATTTATCCAATGTGGTAATTGAATTACAGTACAACTTCCAATTACCATCAGCCCTGGTCATTGTTAAATTGAATCTAGAGCCTGTAAATTTCCCTATATGGGTGGAGTTACACCCTTGTCTGTCAGGAACTTGCTTCCACATATCTAATTTTCAGCATTTCCTGAGTGAATGGCACATGGCTAGATACTCATACACCCCTCCTATTTAAAAGACAAATTGGTTTCTATGCTTGAGCAGATCTGGGGTGGGGGCCCATATGTTCAGCAATGTTTTAATATGGAGTGAGTGATTCACACTGGCAATGCTACCTAATTTCTCTGAACCAATTTATGGCATGACACTTGCAGATGCACACATCTGATCATCTAATGCTAAAACATTTTGTAGAATGTACACTGTTTGCATACACTGAGATAAACATTGATTGTTCTTTCAATACTATTGATTGTTAATGCAGAATTTGAAGTGGAAGTGAGGATCTACATGGGTGGTTCTGTTATTTTAACTACATACACATAATTTATGCAATAGCAGTTGGTATCATGTCTTGAGGCCCAATAAAATAATAACCCAATCACATGCCCCTAGCAATTGAGGTAGGTAAATGTAGAGAATTCTCTTTCATGGTGAAGGTTAGGGTTTCTTTTACTATGTTTTTACTAAGCACAGCAAAATAAAGCTAGGAAAATAATAAAACTATGAAAATTCAATAAATTTTACAATCAGTCTAGTCTTTTTATGTAGAAATGTAAATATTGCAGTATTTTTGGGAGCAGGTAAACTGTATCCGTTGTTGCAGCTGCATGTATGTGATGAATCCTAAACATCCATATACTTTTAACCCGTAAGGAGATGAAGCTATTCATTAACCATTTACACACTTTTTGTGGTTTAATGGAAATTGTATAGGCACTGTATCTGTATTCAATTAAGTTGCCATCCCCTTGAACAAATTGCTGAATGAAACTATGACTTCCTATCAATTTCATTTCAAAATGTTCAGCAAAATAGGTATTCAATCAGAAATTTTGCACACATTTTTGAAAGACTTACTTAAGCTCATAAAGGTTTTCTACAATTGTTTTCCAATTCTTAAATTTTATCGAATGCTTATATATCCAAATTATATTATATTATATAATTAATACAAACCGACAATAATTTAAGGATGGACTCAGTGAGATGTCAAGATTGTATGTCAGTCTACAATTTCAGTATACCTGTCCATATAGAATAATAAGCCTGTGATATCAGTATTTAAATCAGAAACATTTAAAATTAGGTTGCAAACACACATTCTGGCAAGAATCATGGAAATGTGTACTTAAATGCAGAAATTAATGTTGAAATGCAACACAAATTTTGGACTGAAATTTGTGAATTTTGTGTCAAAAGTATGGTATGAGTTTTGTATACCCTTGTTTAATTTATGTCACTGACCTTCAAAATAGTATGGTGAAACCTGTACATAAGGACCTCCAAGAAACCCATTCAAAACCTTTGTATAGGTAGGGTCATAAGGTAACCTTTATATAAGAGAGACCTTTGTTTCCTAGTTGAAAAATCAATAAAGTGGTCTTTATATAAAGGTGTCCTTTAAAGAGAGATTTGACTTATATAAATTAGAAATATTAATTGTACCTGTTGCTGTTTAAATATTATTCAATTTCTAAAGTACATGTACATGTGTATATAATTGCTATTCTTTGTTTCAGTAAAACCTGCATATAAGGACCGCTCAGTGGCACATACAAAAGCACTTGTACCTATGGTCAGATGTATTAGCACCTTAAGTGGGGATTATATAAAGTAGCCTTTCTGTAGCAATGGCCTTTGTTTCCTTAGTTAGGATTCAAAAAGGGCTTTATAAAAAGGGGGACTTTAAAGAGGTGGTCCTTAAAGCAGGTTTGACTGTATTATGCTTAAATATTCAATTGATTTCTAAAGTATGTGTGCATATATATATATATATATATATATATATATATATATATATATATATATATATATATATATATATATATATATATATATGTTATTTCTTTAGTCTATTGGAACTTGTATATAAGACTAACCCAGGGGATGCCAGAATTAGGGAACTCATTGTCTAAGTATCTGTATTGTATTAATAGTCTGTATAAGAACACATGTTTTCATCTAAATATTTAGCTGGGATTATGCTACAGGCTATGACTTGCCATGAGAAAGTCATAGTTAAATAATATCCATTTGCACCTAAACCTCTTAACCATTTTAACTCGGGTGTCTGGCCTCATAAAACACAAATTCCCTGTGATGCCATTACATTTAATATTGAATATTTTGGAAATAATTTTACTGCAAGTTGTTGCTGCCTAAAGCAGTAATAACTTCCAGTTAAATAATTTGACAAACATTCAATAGTTACTCAACTATGACTGTAAGGGAATTATTATGCTAGGAATTTAGGGTTAAAAGGGTTACCTGTCTTCAACCAAGACTGCCTGATATAATAGAAACTATAACAGAGGTCTGAATGACACCTTTAACACCTTTAGTAGTCTCAGTGACATTCTTGATGAAAGTGACCCCCACCCCTTGTCCCATTAATAATTTAAAACTCTGTCAATTAACAGACCAGTGTTCAAAAGAAATTGGCAACTTGGAAAATTGAACACTTGGAAATACCTCCAGGGCAAGCGTTGGTCTGTTCTCAGATCAGATTTAGCGATCTTAGCAACCAATCGAATTGATGATTTAAGAAACTCTTGACCAATGAAAATGTAGAGGGGCGCATATTCTAGGAAGCTGGAAGCCTGGTATATACCTGAGGTCAGACCAAAATTGCCTCACTTTAGATTCCAGTTTCATAAAGAATATACATTTCTCTACATAGTTCTTTATTTCATCATTTCTCAGGTATGTTAACATTTGCTATTTTTGTTATCTGTTTAATATTATAAATTTAATTATCTTGATCTGCCCTAGTTATAGCAGTAAGTTAGTTAATACAATTTCCCTTGACAATTAGCCTGATAGCCATTCTTTGTTAATACTATAGTTGCGAGTTACTTGATATGTGACATATTAAGGCATATCTAATTATTGTTTAAAATTCACTTGGAAATATATAATTCCAGTGTGATTGTGATTATCTGGTAATGAATGTGATGTTATTTATGTACCAAATTGTTTCTGTTTCCTGCCTTGGCCTGTATATAGTATTCCTCCTTGAAATAATTGTGTAGACCTGCCTTAGAAGCCATGATGCATTCTTGGCCTGAAAAATAGTGTGTATGCATGTTTGTTTGTCTGTTGATCTGTTTACTACACTCTGTCACTCCCTCACTCTCATTCATTCAATCTATTGTTTGTTCATTCACTCACATGTTCACTCGCTCACCCACGCACTTGTTTGTTCCTTCCCTCACCCACTCTCTTACTCGTCCATTCACTCTCTTATTCAATCACCCTTCTCCTCATTCACTCGTTCCCTTGTTCACTCACTCGCTCGTTCACTCACTTACTCCCTCATTCCTTCACATTCAATCCATCATGTATTCATTGTTTTGTTCGTTCACTTAATCTATCATCTGATCATTGTTAGTCATTCTCTTGCTAGCTCCTGGAATTATTCACTCACTAGCTTGTTCCTTCACCCACTCACCCACTCACTCATGCACTCACTAGCTCGATCGCTCATCCACTCATTCCCTCGCTCACACACAGGCTCACTCACTCACTCCTTCGTTCACTCCTCGGTTCGTTATTCATTCGCTCACTTGATAATTCATCCATCCATCCATCCATCCATTCATTCAGTGGGTCCTTCCATCCTTCCTTCATTTATTAGAACAATTGTTTGTCTGTCCATCCTCCAATCTGTGTCCATCTATCCGTTCATCCATCATTCATTCACACACTCATTCATTCCATCAGTTTGGTAATCCATCCAGTATCATTCATGAATTTGATCATAATGGGAGATTGGTTCCTAAGGGCTATAATTGTTGTGTGTATATTTGTGTGTTTGTCGCCTGTTTGATCGGTGGTTTGTTTATCCATCCGTCAGTTTAGCTGTCCATCCATCTAGGAAATCGTCCACATGTCCGTCCATCCATCTAGATCTTAATCCGTCAGCCCATCAGTCTAAGTAGTCATCTGTCCATTCATTCATCCATTCATTCATTAATTCCTTCACTCACTCAAATGTGCATTCATTTAGTTAGTTGGGCACCCAGCCGTGAATTCATGAATTGGATGACTGTTTAAATTGTTCATTCATCTGCTCATTCGTCCACTGCGGGCATTCAATCGCCTAATTATTAAATTGGCTTTTGTTGTTGCTTAATATGCCAGACCTATATAGGCTATCTGTCTGTCCATCCATCCATCCATCTGTCCGTCTCTCCATCTGTCTATCCATCCGACTTGCTGTCCATCTGTCCATCCATCCGACCGTCTAGCCATCTGTCCACCCATCTGTTTGTTTGTTTGACTGTTTGTTTATCTGATACTGGTTGGAGATAATCATTATAGGATAACGTGATGCTGTAAGAATCAAAATGCACAAATGTGTGTAAGAGAATTCCCCGATTATTACACCATTCATTGTATGATTATATGCCGATTTAAACATTTATGTAGTATAATGTTGGAGTTGTAATTTTATGATCAAAAGATAATCCATGTATTATATATTAGTCATGTATCACATATTACAAATCAGAAATTACCTGCACTATTACATTCCAGTTTTACAAATTAATAATAACAGTTTCATCTTCGGTTGATTTGAAAATGGTTAATGGTGTTCAGTTCCATGCATGATGGGATAGAAACCTAACTATTTCCAACCTGGGATGTTATGGGATATTTAGCTTACTCGTTGCATTCCCCATTATTTGAAGAGGGATTTTTATCGGTAATGCTCTCCAGTTGATTGACTTGTATGTCAGGTTATTAGAAATTAGTATGGCATTAATTAGAATCATGATCTCTGACTATAATTGATTTATTATATGATTGTAAAATTGTGTAAATTACACTTTAGATTCCAGTTTCATAAAGAATATACATTTTTCTACATAGTTCTTTATTTCATCATTGCCAAGCGAGTCGCTCAGAATCCCCAATGAGCTAAGAAACCCCCCCCACCCCCCCCACCCCCACGATATCCGAAAGTTGCCATATTGAAAGTACATTGTTTATGGTGGATTCCTACACATTGGCCTAAACTATTTTCTGACAATGTAAAATAATATTGACTATCATGGGTTATAGCCAAATAATCAGGCATGTCCAGAAGTTGTGTAGCATGATTTGATGTTTTATTAATAGGAACTGGCAAGATACAATTTAAAACAATTTCATCGGTCTTTCCAGGTTTGACAATGGAAATTTAATGGAGACAAATAGACTTGATCCTTTTCTAGTGAGCAAAAATTGACCCTTTTCATAGTAGAATGAGGTTTTTGTTTGTGCAAGAACTATTCCTCTATATTTAGTAGAAAGAATTTCTTTAATGTGGGTTAACATTTGCCAAAGATTCCTTTCTGGAATTACGAAAGGCGAAAGCTTACCTTTTTTAAATCACTGATTCCTAATATGAATTCATCTATTTTATTGTTTATCCATGTTGCTGTGTTTATGTGGTGGATACGTGAATTTGTCATAGTAAAATATTGGTGTCCTAGTGATTCATATGTACGTATTATTCCTGTCTTTAGATTTTCTATAGCTTTATGATTTGAGGCAATGTATTCTATTATTGTGTCTAGTCTGTCATTCACTGTAGTCATGTATGAAGACAGATGCTCATTGTGTTCTGCGATGGCTTTTGCTAATTTAGTCTCTCTATTATTCAAGGCAATAATGTGGTGTGCTAAGATTTTAACAACATTTGTTGTGGCCACTCCAAAAATAGATTTTGCTAGTTGGGCAAAGAATGGTAACAAGGCTCTTTTTCTAATTCTACTGTCTTTAAGCATGGTTTCTGGTACTAAGTTTTTGATGTACTCAACATTGTCTTGTAGTCTGAATTGTGTTTGGTTTTTAATCATGCTGGCTTGTATGACCAAATTCTGAATTAAAACACATGAATGATTCTTAGCTTGACAACGGGCAATGCTCATAACCTTATCATATATAGGCATATCAATCTTGAATGTACTTAGCCAATACTGAGATGATGTTAATATCGACCCTTTGTTTGTGAACACTATACCGTAATTGATTCTTTGGATGCTTGGGCTGGTAGATGCTAGGCACGGGAGGAAAATCAGGAACAAGAGTAGTTTCAGTAGGAATGGAATGGAATGGGCATGGTAACTCTCAATCACGCCTGAGATAGAAAAAGAAAAAAAATGTGTTAAATTTTCAAGTTAAGTAGACTGTCTGGGAAGGTGAGGCATGATCAGTACCTCGTGGCACTATAGGTTTAGACAACTACCTAAATAAAACAATAATAATAAAAGAATAACATGTAATAATAAAAATCTGAAACCAAACAAATTACCCCAAAATATTCTATCTCACTGAGTGGGAGTTATCATGATATTTCCATAAACGCCATGAGCATGGACCTGCTTAAAATAACTCTGTTTTCTCCACTTTTTGCGCTTTGCTCGACCATCTAATGTCCTAGACATATGAAGGAGTTGTTTGGCTGGTTCAGAAATTCTATCTGCTGTCTCCCAGGTTCGTTTTGCCTGATGAGCCCATTGCACATAATACACGCGTTTACCTTTATGCATGGCAGATTTGTGAATTTTTACTATTTGTAGCCATTTATCTGAAGATTCTTCCTCTTTTTGTGAGGAATCTGAACCTAACAGATTACTATCTATAGTAGCTGGAGGGTCTGGGCTTCTACTTCGTTCTTTAGGAACCTGTGATGAAGTTTCAGCTTCTCTACTCGGGTCATCCTGGTCGTTGCGAACAGGTTCATGTCTTATTTGTACATTCTCTGGTGCCTCATATAATTTCAGTCTATTGGCATTTATCATAGATTTGACCAATTTATGCATTGTAGCATTACATAATTTGTACGTGTAATTTGGACCTTCATAATCTATGTAATGTGGACCCTCCCATGTATAATGGAGCTTCTTGGAGAGTCCCTGGGGAACAGCAGTAGTTTGTAACATCACTCTATCACTCGGTTTAAATGTAGGCTTTGCAGCCTTTTTATTATGGAAGCTCTTAGTTCGTAGCTGGGATTCCGCAACATTTTCTGTAGCTATCTCCTGAACAGTTTTTAGCCTGTCTATCAGTTCAGTAACATACGCACGCACATCCTTCCCTACTGTTTCTTTTGGAATAAGAGCAGTATCAAAGGGCAAATTCATCTCCCTCCCAAACAGCATATAATATGGAGAGAGACCTGTGGACCTTGAAACTGGAGAGTTTCTGAAGGCCATCATTATGCTCTGCAAGATTTTTGGCCATTTTTCCTGAGCTGTACTGCAATAGGCCCGTAGTGACTGTGCAAGTGTACTGTTTAAGCTTTCACAGGTTGAATTAGTTTGGGGGTGGTTAAATGATGGGTGACTTGGAGCAGCTCACATAATGCATTGACAAGGTTTGAAATGAAATTACGACCACGGTCTGTGACTAGGGTCCTTGGGGCCCCATATTGTGTAATGACACCCTCATATAGGACTTCAGCTACTTCTTGTGCTGATTGAGTTCTCAGAGGAAAGGCTTCACACCATCTTGAGAAACTATCAACCACAAGAAGTATAGCTGTATATCCCTCTGGACTTGTTACTAATGGGCCCAGAATATCCATATGGAGCCTGGAGAATGTATCTTCTATAGGCATTGATGTCAGTGGGGCATCCTTGTGGTGAGAATGCCTCTACACGTTGACAAATGTCACATGTTTTAACATAATCTAATACATCTTTTAACATTTTAGGCCAGAAGTATTTGTCTTATATGTCTTATTTATTCCCAAGTGGCCTCCACCCGCCAAACTGTCATGATAGGAGCGGAGCGCATCTGCCCTTAGTATCCTAACTGTTTGATAAATTTCAATTCATGTGCTGCTTTCTTAACTCATGCTTGGAAGAAATGGTACAGGACTCCATCTAAAATTTCAAAATGGTCACTTTCAGCGATAACACGTCTCATTTGTTTGTCATCATCAGGTACTGTTCTGTCTATCAAATATCTATATATATATATCACACAAATCAGGGCATTCCAACTGGAGCTGGCCTATGTTCTTTGTTTCTGGAGATGGAGCTATTGGGTCAGTTTCATTCTCGGTGTTCATTACTGTTGGTACATCAGTTTTGTATGAAAAATCTACCTGGATATATTGGTTACGTTTTTCTTCTGACATAGCCAAGTTTACCTCTGGGCCCATTATTTCTGTGTCATCTGATTGAAGACCATCAATCAGCATTTGGATAGCTTCTTCTAGATAATGGGTCAGCATTAAGCAAGGCTTTACCTTTGGTGTGAACAACAGTATACTTATAAGCTTGGAGTAATAAGGACCATCTACCTAGCCTACTAGTTGTTTGCTTGGCTTTGTTAAGCCATTTTAGTGCCTGGTGATCAGTGACTACTGTAAATTCTGCATTGGCTAAGTAAACATGGAAATACTTAATGCCCTCCACTCTCGCTAGACACTCCCGATCTGTTATGCCCCACTTTCACTCAACCACTCTTAATGCCCTACCGCCATAAGCAACAACACATTCTTTATTGTTACTATCCAGCTGACCAAGAATATACCCTATTTCTGAACCAGATGCACCTGTTGTTAATATGAAAGGCTTATTCATATTAGGAAAGGCTAATATTGGGAGTGATGTTAAACACTTTTTCAATGTTTTGAAAGCATTTTCACACTCATCCGTCCAATTAAAATGAGTCTCCTTTCACAGCAGTTGATTCAGGGGAGCAGCTATGTTTGCAAAGCCTTTAGCAAATTTCCTGTAATAATTCGCGAACCCCAAAAAACTGTGGGTATCATGCTGGTGTTTGGGACGTGGAAAGGTGTCTACAGCGTCGGTATTTTCAGGATCAACTTCGATGCCATTTTTACTTAAGATGTGACCTAAATATTTACTCTTGGGAGGGCAAATTTACATTTAGAAGGCTGCAATTTCAGATTAGCATTTCTAAGTTTTTGAAAGACTTCACGTAAATGTGCCAAATGTTGTTTAAAGTTTCTACTAAAAATCAAGATATCGTCGATATAGACTAACATGTATCGCCAATTCATGCCTCTAAAAATGTGTTGCATCACCATCTGGAAGGTTGAAGGCGAGTTCATAAGGCCAAATTGCATGCAATTCCAAGAGAAGACACCTTCATGAGTGACAAAAGCTGTTTTGTCTTTGCTATCTGGGCATACAGGTATCTGCCAAAATCCAGAGGCTAAGTCTAATGTAGAATTTTTTTTTGATTTTGCCTCAGATCGCGTCAAACACATCTAATCTGGGTAGAGGAAAGGCTACAGGTTTCAAAACTTTATTAAGATGGTGATAGTCTACAGCAAATCTGAATGTACCATTTTCCTTTTTAACAAGGACTACTGGGCTCTGCCATTCACTATCAGATTCTTCTATAATATAAGCTTTCAACATTTCCACAGTTTGGCGCTCTAATTCTTTTTTGTTTCAGGACCTGTTCTTTATGGCTATTTCCGAATTGGAGCTGCATCCCCTGTATCAATCTTACGACAGAATAGATTAGTATGGACTAGCTCTGTCATATCTGAAGCAAAAACATCCCTATTCTGATTTAAGAAGGTGTGTATTTGAGCTTTTTGCGCGTCCGATAAATCAGCACTAGTTAAATCAAATTTCATTTCGTTAATTTCTAACTGATTTGACCGATTGTTACTAATATCAGGTTGACTGTTATTTGTACTATCAAGATTTTGGACACTGTTAATGTCAATTGCATGAGCCATAGCCAGTATTTTACCCTTTGGGATTGTTACTTCTATATTATTAGGATTTACAATGTGAAAATAAGCTTTACTATTTTCAACACGAACAAGGCATTTTGCACCTACCAATTTCAATTTATCAGACAAAGTTATAGAAGGTTCTAATAGTACTATTTCGCCTGACTTTTGCCTACTTATATTTACAGGAACATCAACTTCAGCTTGGGGCTTGACTGTAATTGACTGCATAGTTCTAGCTAAACCTTCATTGTGATGTTTGATCACTGGGATTATCTCCCTTTGATGTTCTTCCATTATTGACATATAGCCATCTGTCAAATTTAGAACCGTTTTGTTCTGAACAAGAAAGTCCTTACCTAATATGAGTTTGTGGTGCATTTTACTGAATACCTGGAATATGTGAGGGATAATTAGGTTACCAAACGTAATAGGGAGTACCACACTGCCTACAATGTCGACTCTTTCACCACTCACTCTGATAGCACTTTCAACAGTTGTTAATGGTCACATTTGAAAATCTTTCAACGAATTTGTGGGACACACAAGATATAGAAGCGCCAGTATCTACAAGAGCACTGGTTTTAACATTAAAAATGGAAATTGGTACAAAATTTCTTTCTATGTCAACAACTACAGATACATTTTCCATATTTACATTTTTGGTAGGCTTATTTTTCTGTGGACGCCCATTTTTGCAGTTAGCATTCCTGTGCCTGTTCAGACTATTTTGAACATGCGCGAATTCCTAGTGATTATAATAATTGTGTGGTCGACCAGAAATACATGCACTACTTAAGTGACCTCTCATATTAAGTGTATCAAACTCATGCTTGGAAGAAATGGTACAGGACTCCATCTAAAATTTCAAAATGGTCACTTTCAGCGATAACACGTCTCATTTGTTTGTCATCATCAGGTACTGTTCTGTCTATCAAATATCTATATATATATATCACACAAATCAGGGCATTCCAACTGGAGCTGGCCTATGTTCTTTGTTTCTGGAGATGGAGCTATTGGGTCAGTTTCATTCTCGGTGTTCATTACTGTTGGTACATCAGTTTTGTATGAAAAATCTACCTGGATATATTGGTTACGTTTTTCTTCTGACATAGCCAAGTTTACCTCTGGGCCCATTATTTCTGTGTCATCTGATTGAAGACCATCAATCAGCATTTGGATAGCTTCTTCTAGATAATGGGTCAGCATTAAGCAAGGCTTTACCTTTGGTGTGAACAACAGTATACTTATAAGCTTGGAGTAATAAGGACCATCTACCTAGCCTACTAGTTGTTTGCTTGGCTTTGTTAAGCCATTTTAGTGCCTGGTGATCAGTGACTACTGTAAATTCTGCATTGGCTAAGTAAACATGGAAATACTTAATGCCCTCCACTCTCGCTAGACACTCCCGATCTGTTATGCCCCACTTTCACTCAACCACTCTTAATGCCCTACCGCCATAAGCAACAACACATTCTTTATTGTTACTATCCAGCTGACCAAGAATATACCCTATTTCTGAACCAGATGCACCTGTTGTTAATATGAAAGGCTTATTCATATTAGGAAAGGCTAATATTGGGAGTGATGTTAAACACTTTTTCAATGTTTTGAAAGCATTTTCACACTCAT
The DNA here is from genome assembly GCA_034401795.1 of Chaetoderma sp. LZ-2023a. Classification (NCBI taxonomy): domain Eukaryota; kingdom Metazoa; phylum Mollusca; class Caudofoveata; order Chaetodermatida; family Chaetodermatidae; genus Chaetoderma; species Chaetoderma sp. LZ-2023a. Next base: position 14,252,842 of record CM067373.1, read on the forward strand.
CCGTCCAATTAAAATGAGTCTCCTTTCACAGCAGTTGATTCAGGGGAGCAGCTATGTTTGCAAAGCCTTTAGCAAATTTCCTGTAATAATTCGCGAACCCCAAAAAACTGTGGGTATCATGCTGGTGTTTGGGACGTGGAAAGGTGTCTACAGCGTCGGTATTTTCAGGATCAACTTCGATGCCATTTTTACTTAAGATGTGACCTAAATATTTACTCTTGGGAGGGCAAATTTACATTTAGAAGGCTGCAATTTCAGATTAGCATTTCTAAGTTTTTGAAAGACTTCACGTAAATGTGCCAAATGTTGTTTAAAGTTTCTACTAAAAATCAAGATATCGTCGATATAGACTAACATGTATCGCCAATTCATGCCTCTAAAAATGTGTTGCATCACCATCTGGAAGGTTGAAGGCGAGTTCATAAGGCCAAATTGCATGCAATTCCAAGAGAAGACACCTTCATGAGTGACAAAAGCTGTTTTGTCTTTGCTATCTGGGCATACAGGTATCTGCCAAAATCCAGAGGCTAAGTCTAATGTAGAATTTTTTTTTGATTTTGCCTCAGATCGCGTCAAACACATCTAATCTGGGTAGAGGAAAGGCTACAGGTTTCAAAACTTTATTAAGATGGTGATAGTCTACAGCAAATCTGAATGTACCATTTTCCTTTTTAACAAGGACTACTGGGCTCTGCCATTCACTATCAGATTCTTCTATAATACAAGCTTTCAACATTTCCACAGTTTGGCGCTCTAATTCTTTTTTGTTTCAGGACCTGTTCTTTATGGCTATTTCCGAATTGGAGCTGCATCCCCTGTATCAATCTTACGACAGAATAGATTAGTATGGACTAGCTCTGTCATATCTGAAGCAAAAACATCCCTATTCTGATTTAAGAAGGTGTGTATTTGAGCTTTTTGCGCGTCCGATAAATCAGCACTAGTTAAATCAAATTTCATTTCGTTAATTTCTAACTGATTTGACCGATTGTTACTAATATCAGGTTGACTGTTATTTGTACTATCAAGATTTTGGACACTGTTAATGTCAATTGCATGAGCCATAGCCAGTATTTTACCCTTTGGGATTGTTACTTCTATATTATTAGGATTTACAATGTGAAAATAAGCTTTACTATTTTCAACACGAACAAGGCATTTTGCACCTACCAATTTCAATTTATCAGACAAAGTTATAGAAGGTTCTAATAGTACTATTTCGCCTGACTTTTGCCTACTTATATTTACAGGAACATCAACTTCAGCTTGGGGCTTGACTGTAATTGACTGCATAGTTCTAGCTAAACCTTCATTGTGATGTTTGATCACTGGGATTATCTCCCTTTGATGTTCTTCCATTATTGACATATAGCCATCTGTCAAATTTAGAACCGTTTTGTTCTGAACAAGAAAGTCCATACCTAATATGAGTTTGTGGTGCATTTTACTGAATACCTGGAATATGTGAGGGATAATTAGGTTACCAAACGTAATAGGGAGTACCACGCTGCCTACAATGTCGACTCTTTCACCACTCACTCTGATAGCACTTTCAACAGTTGTTAATGGTCACATTTGAAAATCTTTCAACGAATTTGTGGGACACACAAGATATAGAAGCGCCAGTATCTACAAGAGCACTGGTTTTAACATTAAAAATGGAAATTGGTACAAAATTTCTTTCTATGTCAACAACTACAGATACATTTTCCATATTTACATTTTTGGTAGGCTTATTTTTCTGTGGACGCCCATTTTTGCAGTTAGCATTCCTGTGCCTGTTCAGACTATTTTGAACATGCGCGAATTCCTAGTGATTATAATAATTGTGTGGTCGACCAGAAATACATGCACTACTTAAGTGACCTCTCATATTACAATTGTTGCACACAACATTCTTTACCAGACAGGCTGTACTAAAATGTCCAATTATTCCACAATTAAAACAATGTTTATCTTGTCCTTTCTGGGTATTAGATCTGATTACTCGTCTCTGTGGCTGGTGATTTGGATATTGTGGCTGGTACTGCTGTGTCGACTGTTGTGGATACTGTTGCTGCTCTGGATACAGTTGCTGCTGTGGATGCGGATGCTGGTGTGAATACGGTTGCTGGTGTGGATACGGTTGCTGGTGTGAATACGGTTGCTGGTGTGAATACGGTTGCTGGTGTGGATACGGTTTCCGGTGTGAATACGGTTGCTGCTGGGGATACGGTTGTTGCGGTGGATACGGTTGCTGCTGTGGATAGGGTTGCTGCTCTGGATACGGTTGCACCTGTGGATACAGTTGCTGCTGTGGATAGGTTTGAGGATGCTGTTGTTGTTGCGGATGCGCCTGTGGCTTCTGTTGTGACCTGTGTCTGGGTTGGTTTGTTGTTATCGGTTGTACTTGTGCTTGTGCTTGTGCCTGATGATACTGGTATGTGGATTGTGAGGTTGTATTGTCACAGCTTGTGCAGGATGCACACTTGTGACATGATGCTTTCGAGGCTCCTACTATATTGATATCTGCTAGCCGACTAGAAAGTTCCACCTCTATAGATTGTTTCATATGGTGTTGAAGACGGTCTGCAATCATGTCAATGGATGCCATTTCTACGTTTGTGCTTTTGGGATGGATTCATATATACATGCATTCTTCAATATGTCATCAATAGATTTTGCACTGTTAGTAATCACATGTGTCTTTATTGTACCATGCAGTCCATTTAATATTATAGACATAAGTATAATCTCTGGAATGTTCAATCCTCTAATTTTATGTAAATCACGAGTTACAAAATTATCTGTTGCTTCATTTGGCTGTTGTTGTTCATTGAATAATGTTGTTGTTGTGATCCACTGTGATGCTTGACATGGACCAAATCGCTCGCGAAAGACTCAAATTTCTCACTGTCATTGCGATCCTCCTGTAATACCTGTGAGTACCACATCTTGGCAATCCCATCTAATCGATTTGCCATATAGGCCAGCTTCTGAATAGCTGTCTTGCCGTGGGCGGTTGCCCAAAGTGTTGCTGTTTCTAACCAATCATTAGCATCCTGGTTTACTGTAGCAGAGACTACAGGGATTGGCTCCATTGTGTAATCACTGTGTGTGTGTGTGTGTGTGTGTGTGTGTGTGTGTGTGTGTGTGTGTGTGTGTGTGTGTGTGTGTGTGTGTGTGTGTGTGTGTGTGTGTGTAATTCGGGTGTTGTGTCTAGTTTATCAATTTCTGTGGTTTCTGGATGACTTCTCAGTTGCATTGATCGTTTTAGACCTCCACCAACTTTCGGATATCATGGGGGTGGTGTTTTCTGAGCTCATGAATAAAGAACTATGTAGAGAAATGTATATTCTTTATGAAACTGGAATCTGAAGTGTAATTTACACAATTTTACAATTATATATTAAATCAATTATAGTCTTAGATTATGATTCTAATTAATGCCATACTAATTTCTAATAACCTGACATACAAGTCAAGCAACTGGAGATCATTACTGATAAAATCCCTCTTCAAATAATGGGGAATGCAACGAGTAAGCTAAATATCACATAACATCCCAGGTTGGAAAGAGTTAGGTTTCTATCCCATCATGCATGGAACTGAACACCATTAACCATTTTCAAACCAACCGAAGATGAAACTGTTATTATTAATTTGTAAAACTGGAATGTAATAGTGCAGGTAATTTCTGATTTGTAATATGTGATACATGACTAATATATAATACATGGATTGTCTTCTGATCATAAAATTACAACTCTAACATTATACTACATATATGTTCAAATCGGCATATAATCATACAATGAATCGTGTAATAATCGGGGAATTCTCTTACACACATTTGTGCATTTTGATTCATACAGCATCACATTATCCTATAATGATTATCTTCAAACCATAGCAGATAAACAAACAGTCAAACAAACAAACAAACAGATGGGTGGACAGATGGTTAGATGGTCGGACGGATGGACAGACGGACAGTAAGTCGGATGGATGGACAGATGGAGAGACGGACAGATGGATGGATGGATGGATGGACAGACCGATAGCATATAAATGTCTGGCATATTAAGCAACAACAAAAGCCAATTTAATAATTAGGCGATTGAATGCTCGCAGTGGACGAATGAGCAGATGAATGAACAATTTAAACAGTCATCCAATTCATGAATGCGTGGCTGGGTGCCCAACTAACTAAATGAATGCACATTTGAGTGAGTGAAGGAATTACTGAATTAATGGATGAATGAATGGACAGATGGCTACTTAGACTGATGGGCTGACGGATTAACATCTAGATGGATGGACGGACATGTGAATGATTTCCTAGATGGATGGACAGCTAAACTGATGGATGGATAAACAAACCACCGATCAAACAGGCGACAAACACACAAATATATACATAACAATTATAGCCCTTAGGAACCAATCTCCCGTTATGATCAAATTCATGAATGATACTGGATGGATTACCAAACTGATGGAATGAATGAGTGTGTGAATGAATGATGGATGAACGGATAGATGGACACAGATAGGAGGATGGACATACAAACAATTGTTCTAATAAATGAAGGAAGGATGGAAGGACCCACTGAATGAATGGATGGATGGATGGATGAATTATCAAGTGAGCGAATGAATAACGGACTGATGAGTGAATGAAAGAGTGAGTGAGTGAGCCTGTGTGTGAGCGATGGAATGAGTGGGTGAGCGATCGAGCTAGTGAGTGCACGAGTGAGTGGGTGAAGAAACACGCTAGTGAGTGAATAATTCCAGGAGCTAGCAAGCGAATGACTAACAATGAACAAATGATAGATTAAGTGAACGAACAAAACAATGAATACATGATGGATTGAATGTGAAGGAATGAGGGAGTAAGTGAGTGAACGAGCCAGTGAGTGAACAAGGGAACGAGTGAATGAGGAGAAGGGTGATTGAATAAGAGAGTGAATGGACGAGTAAGACAGTGGGTGAGTGAAGGAACAAACAAGTGAGTGGGTGAGCGAGTGAACATGTGAGTGAATGAACAAACAATAGATTGAATGAATGAGAGTGAGGGAGTGACAGAGTGTAGTAAACAGATCAACAGACAAACAAACATGCATACACACCATTATTCAGGCCAAGAATGCATCATGGCTTCTAAGGCAGGTCTCCACAATTATTTCAAGGAGGAATACTATATCCAGGCCAAGGCAGGAAACAAAAACAATTTGGTACATAAATAACATCACATTCATTATCAGGTAATCACAATCACACTGGAATTATATATTTCAAGTGAATTTTAAACAATAATTAGATATGCCTTAATATTTCACATATCAAGTAACTCGCAACTATAGTATTAACCAAGAATGACTAACAGGCTAATTGTCACGGGAAATTGTAGTAACTAACTTATTGCTATAACTAGGGCAGATCACGATAATTAAATTTATAATATTAAACAGATAACAAAAATAGCAAATGTTAACATACCTGAGAAATGACGAAATAAAGAACTATGTAGAGAAATGTATATTCTTTATGAAACTGGAATCTAAAGTGAGGCAATTTTGGTCTGACCTCAGGTATATACCAGGCTTCCAGCTTCCAAGAATACGCGCCCCTCTACATTTTCATTGGTCAAGAGTTTCTTAAATCATCAATTCGATTGGTTGCTAAGATCGCTAAATCTGATCTGAGAACAGACCAACGCTTGCCCTGGAGGTATTTTCAAGTGTTCAATTTTCCAAGCTGCCATTTTCTTTTGAACACTGGCCTGTTAATTGACAGAGTTTTAAATTATTAATGGGACAAGGGGTGGGGGTCACTTTTATCAAGAATGTCACTGAGACTACTAAAGGTGTTAAAGGTGTCATTCAGACCTCTGTTATAGTTTCTATTATATCAAGCAGTCTTGGTTGAAGACAGGTAACCCTTTTAACCCTAAATTCCTAGCATAATAATTCCCTTACAGTCATATTTGAGTAACTATTGAATGTTTGTCAAATTATTTAACTGGAAGTTATTACTGCTTTAAGGAGCAACAACTTGGAGTAAAATTATTCCCAAAATATTCAATATTATATGTAACAGCATCACAGGGAATTTGTGTTTTATGAGGCCAGACACCTGAGTTATAATGGTTAAGAGGTTTAGGTGCAAATGGATATTATTTAACTATGACTTTCTCATGGCATGTCATAGCCTGTACCATAATCCCAGCTAAATATTTAGATGAAAACATGTGTTCTTATACAGACTATTAATACAATACAGATACTTGGACAATGAGTTCCCTAGTCTTATGTACAAGTTCCAATAGACTAAAGAAATAGCATATATATAAATATATATATATATATATATATATATATATATATATATATATATATATATATATATATATATATATATATATATATATATATACACATACTTTAGAAATGAATTGAATATTTAAGCATAATACAGTCAAACCTACTATAAGGACCACCTCTTTAAAGTCCCCCTTTTTATAAAGCCCTTTTTGAATCCTAACTAAGGAAACAAAGGCCATTGCTACAGAAAGGCTACTTTATATAATCCCCACTTAAGGTGCTAATACATCTGACCATAGGTATAAGTGCTTTTTGTATGTGCCACTGAGCGGTCCTTATATGCAGGTTTTACTGAAACAAAGAATAGCAATTATATACACATGTACATGTACTTTAGAAATTGAATAATATTTAAACAGCAATAGGGACAATTAATATTTCTGATTTATATAAGTCAAATCTGTATTAAGGACCATCTCTCTTTAAAGGACACCTTTATTTAAAGACCACTTTATTGATTTTTCAACTAGGAAACAAAGGTCTCTCTTATATAAAGGTTACCTTATGACCCTACCTATACAAAGGTTTTGAATGGGTTTCTTGGAGGTCCTTATGTACAGGTTTCACCATACTATTTTGAAGGTCAGCGACATAAATTAAACAAGGGTATAGAAAACTCCTACCATAAAAGCAAAGGTTTACGGAGAAATATATACATTTTTGATTGTTAATATGAATACCTGGGCTTAAAATTCTAAATTTGTAATGGAACATTTCATCAAATATCAACCAGTGTTTAAAATGTAACAGGAAACAAGATGTGGACCTAAAATGAAAGAATATGTGTGAAAATTCCATGATTTGGTACTGAAATCTGTGACTTTGTGATTAAAAGCAAATGTTTACCCAGAAATATATAAATTTTGACAGTTAATATGCATATATGGGCTCAAAATGTTAAATTTTTCAATGGAAATATGATTATTTTTCTAAATATAGGCTATTGTTTAAATTTTAAGTTGGAAATCTGAAAACTATGGTCAGAAACATGGATATTTTGCATCCTTAAATCCACAACTCTTGACATGAAACAAGAAAATTTGGACCTATAATGCAAGAACACATGTATGTGTGAAAATGCAAAAATGTGTTACTGAAATCTGTGAATTTGGGATTATAAGTAAGTGTTTACCCAGAAATATATAACTTTTGATAGTTAATATGCATATATCTGGGTTCAAAATGGTAAAAAGAATTTCAAATGAATGGTAATGTGAAAATTTTAGCCGGAAATGTTAAGATTCTGGTCAGAAACATACAAAACCTTTAACAGGGAACAAGAAAATCTGGACTAAAAAGTAACTGCTTTGCTCAGTAACAAAAACTAAAGATGCAAAATGCAAGAGTATGAGAATTTAGGCTGGAAATACAAACATTTCTATTTGAAGAATTGATATCTAAGTTCCAAATATGAACATTTTAACAGGAAACATGAACATTTTAGATAAAGAATGAAAGAATTTAGGCCCAAAATGGAAAAACTTGGTTATGAAATGATAACCACTGACCAATAATGTCAAATTCCTATTCAACAGGTTCAAAACCTATACGATTGACATGTTCACTATAAAAATTCATCAACTAACAGAGCCCTTTAATGGTCAAGCCGGCAAAAACCACCCTCTGCGGTGGTACTAAGAATATTTTCAAGAATTTATCACTGGAATACCTGGCTCAACAAACGAGCCAGGAATTCCAGGGATAAATTCTCCATTCTTGGCCTGCAAATGGATATTCACTGAGTAAAAATGACAATTTTCTTAACCAATCTATACCATTAAAGGGGTAATTAAACAAATTCAACTGGCTAGCATCCAGAATGTACACAGTACTGAAAGTCCAGGCTGAAATGCACACTGCTATTATCAACATGATTGTGCTGTGGAAAAACACCCAGTATCATGTCTGTGGGTTATGATGTATTTTTCATATAGCTGGTTTATTGGCTGAAATATAAACAACATATTACATTCTTAACCCATAAATTGTCAGGATTTTTCAAGAAAATTCAAACCTGCTTATTGAAATCCATTTGCAAGGCAAGATTCTGAGGCTACGTTTGGGAATTAACTACTGTAATCACTGATTTCGGTTATCGAGCCAGTCATTCCAGGGGTAAATTTCCAAAAAATAATCTTATCTTGACCGGCAAATTGACATTGACACACCTGTAGAAGCTGGTTTTTCCCGGCTTGGCCATTAAAAGGTTAATAAACAGAAACTCAACTTTATTTACATATTATATTATATATTATGTATCACATAAAGAGCCATCTTTAATCAAGATTCAGATCAACTACCACACAGATCAGAGTCAACATACACAACTTTTAACCCTTTTAAGCATTAATGGTCAGGATTTGTGTGTGTGTGTGTGTGTGTGTGTGTGTGTGTGTGTGTGTGTGTGTGTGTGTGTGTGTGTGTGTGTGTGTGTGTGTGTGTGTGTGTGTGTGTGTGTGTGTGTGTGTGTGTGTGTGTGTGTGTGTGTGTGTGTGTGTGTGTGTGTGTGTGTGTGTGTGTGTGTGTGTGTGTGTGTGTGTGTGTGTGTGTGTGTGTGTGTGTGTGTGTGTGTGTGTGTGTGTGTGTGTGTGTGTGTGTGTGTGTGTGTGTGTGTGTGTGAGAGAGAGAGAGCGCCTCCCTCCCTATCGTGACCACCTCCCTATTGTGACCACCTCCCTATTGTGACCACCTCCCTCCCTATCGTGACCACATCCCTATCGTGACCACCTCCCTATCGTGACCACCTCCCTATTGTGACCACCTCCCTCCCAATCGTGACCACCTCCCTATCGCGACCACCTCCTTATCGTGACCCCCTCCCTATTGTGACCACCTCCATATTGTGACCACCTCCCTATCGGCACCACCTCACTATTGTGACCACCTCCCTATTGTGACCACCTCCCTATTGTGACCACCTCCCTATCGTGACCACTTCATTATTGGAGCTACATGGTGGCGGCTCTTTAATCCAGTAAGCTCATAAATAAGTTAGAATGTTTCCAAAACAAAAACAGAAACATGTTAGTTTGTAAGAAATGTCCTGGTAAATATTTTGAACATAATTGGATTGGACGACATCGCTGCCTTATGCCACAATATCTTCCAATACAATTATGTTCAGGATATTCGACAGTAGGCCTACGTTTTATTGTGTCTTGGAAACACTTTAAGTTATTTCTGAGCTGTCAAGAGATCACCTGCCTTATGTGACCACCACCTTTTGGCTCTGTAAGGCATATCCTTATCAAGCCACCTGCACTAGGCGACCACCTGTGTATAGTGACTAACCGTTTGTGCGCTATAATGTGGCCTACTGTGTTTAATGATTTGTAGATAGATATTTGAGCGCCTGTACAGAGATCAGCTTCGTTCATACCTTATTACTACATGCGTTACATATATTGCGCTTGTTGTTGTATTTATGTGTAATTATGAGGAAGCATTCAGTAGTAATGATTGAATGTGTGGTGTGAGAGGAATACCTTCTTGAATGGACCATGCCGATTGGATGAGAACGGGAGAATGAGCGTGCCTTTATTGCCCATCACAAGGGAATGTTTCTCTATTATTGTGTATAGTTGTGTAAATTTGCATAAAAGTTTAATAATTATGTCAGTTTTCTATGATCTCATGTCATTAAAGAATTATCTTCAGTTTGAAATAAGTGTGTCTGCTTTTATTACAGTGCAGCATGGTAGCAAGGTATATTGTTATCAAGTGTAGATATATGAGATGGTCATGTGAAATGTCGAAATATCTGACCGAAACAGTACGTGAGGGGGGGGGGGGGACTCATTTTGAACCTCAGCTAGTTGTTCTAAACCCAACCAGGTGGCGTTCTAAAATCAACAAATCAGAAATTTACGGTGACTGATAGGCTAAGTGACACACTTATTTATTTTTTTTTTTTGTTTACAATTAACACTCGAGTAGAAATATTATCACGTGAGTAGACATATTACCACGTGAGTAGACATATTACCACGTGAGGTAAAATATTTCCACTCAAGAAGAAACTATTTCCACTCAAGAAGAAACAATTTCCACTCAAGAAGAAACTATTTCCACTCGAGTAGAGACAATTTCCACTCGAGTAAAAATATTACCATGGTTTCAACTCGAGTGGTAATATTTCTACTCTATTAGTAATTATAAAAATAATTGAATATTATAAAAAATATATGAATCCCACGTATCAGCCACCGTAGAAATGGCCTATATTACCAAAACTAACCAGTTGCCTATTAAGTCGTTGCTATACATGTGCCGACTCATCAGCCAAAATATCAAGTTACGTAATAATTCTTCAAAGACTACTTCAGAGGTTTGTAGGCAATGATGTCTGAGATGCCGTTTTAGCGTGCTGGGTGATTATTTATGTTTACCACCCTTTGATAGAAACATGGGGTGGGGCGGGGGTGACGGCTGAAAGCGTTAGCAGTTTGACTGACATGTCAAACATCTAACTAGTTTAGTTGACCATACATCACAATATTCCTATATGAGATACATTTGCCAAAATGGACCCCTTCAGTGGCCTAGGCGACATCCGTAATTATGTTCTCAGGAAACAGAAAAAACCCAATAGAAGTAGGAGTTTTATGAGTCATTCGAGGCCAGTCCAATCAATTCACCTTTCCAGTTTATCCATCGATCATCTGACGTCATATGACGTCATAATTAACTAAGTGACGTGTATGATAACGTCATAATCATCTAATCATGATAGATTAGACATAGTTCGTCTTTAACGCTTAATAGTCCGACGCGTTGTACGAATTGTATGTCTTTAGTATTTAATAAACATTCTATGTTTAGCTTACAACTAGGTCCACCATATGAACTGTATGCTATTTTCTTGCTATGTTGTTAACATATTGCATGCGTACATCTGTTATTAAACACAGAAGCACATTCATTACGTTAGTGAAGAAAGCGGTATAGGTTCTGACACTGCTCACATCAGTCAACTATGTGGCGTATCACTAAATACTTGCTCAAACCTTATGAAATAGCTTCCTAAACATTCATGATATGATAATCAATGACATATATTGGAAGGCATTGGCTGCTTGCGTTGCATAATCTTGGCCCTGCCATACTTGCCCTCTCGTGCCTACTCACCGAGCCCTCATTCCCATGGTAAATCTTCAAAAATAGTCTTCTTTTGGCCTGTGAATGGACACTGACTAAGTCAAAACTTTGATTTCTTGACCATTAAACTTTGAATGTTCAAGCGCCACACCCCCTTCCCCGCCCCACCCCCACCCCCTACCTCGCCCCCACCCCACCACACCCTGCTACCCCGCCCCACTCCAAATCTCCCCAACTGTCTCTGTAGTGATCACGGGAAATATTCATTTGCAGGACAATCTAAATTCCAATAGTACTTGGCGTGTAAGTTGACATTCACTGAGGAAAATTGTAAATTTTTAAAGGGTTTTCCACATTAACTTCCCTGTGTTAATAATAAGCGCACAGTCTACAGTGTGCCACAATATGTTCATAATTGTTGGAAAGTGGCTGCAATCTCATCAATATTTGTTTACCGATACTTACTCTTCTATGGCGGTAAGATGATAGAGGTCATTACAGAATCCCTCACGAGGCCAGATGAAACAAATAGACCCATTGACTTCCTGACAGACTCCTTGTCAGTCTTACAAACCCTTCAAACCGCTTGCACGACTGAAGGACCATCTCAGTTCTGGTTGCAAAAACGCGAGTCATTCTCCGGTGGATTCCAGCCAACTGATGAATGGCTGGAAGCGAACGAACAGATGAACTAACCAAGAAATGCAGTACCATGGCACAGGAAACAATTTGCGTTACTACCAGAAGGAAAAAGCCCTAGCCCAGACACGATGCAACCAACATTTCATCGCCAGTAATCACGGCGACAAGCCAGAGGGTGATGATCTGCATCGTCAGTAATCACGGCGACAAGCCAGGGCGTAATGAACTGTATCTACAGTAATCATGGCTACAAGCCAGAGCGTGATGATCTGCATCTACAGTAATCACGGCTACAAGCCAGAGCGTGATGATCTCCATCTGCAGTGATCACGGCTACAAGCCAGAGCGTGATGATCTCCATCTGCAGTAATCACGGCTACAAGCCAGAACGCGATGATCCGCATCTGCAGTAATCACGGCTACAAGCCAGAGCGTGATGATCTCCATCTGCAGTAATCACGGCTACAAGCCAGAACGCGATGATCTCCATCTGCAGTAATCACGGCTACAAGCCAGAGCGTGATGATCTGTATCTACAGTAATCACGGCTACAAGCCAGAATGTGATGATCTCCATCTGCAGTAATCACGGCTACAAGCCAGAGCGTGATGATCTGTATCTACAGTAATCATGGCTACAAGCCAGAATGTGATGATCTCCATCTGCAGTAATCACGGCTACAAGCCAGAGCGTGATGATCTGCATCTACAGTAATCATGGCTACAAGCCAGAACGTGATGATCTCCATCTGCAGTAATCATGGCTACAAGCCATAGCGTGATGATCTGCATCTACAGTAATCACGGCTACAAGCCATAGCGTGATGATCTGCATCTACAGTAATCATGGCTACAAGCCAGAACGTGATGATCTCCATCTGCAGTAATCATGGCTACAAGCCATAGCGTGATGATCTGCATCTACAGTAATCATGGCTACAAGCCAGAGCGTGATGATCTGCATCTACAGTAATCACGGCTACAAGCCAGAGCGTGATGATCTGCATCTACAGTAATCACGGCGACAAGCCAGAGCATGATGATCTCCATCTGCAGTAATCATGGCTACAAGCCAGAGCGTGATGATCTCCATCTACAGTAATCACGGCTACAAGCCAGAACGTGATGATCTCCATCTGCAGTAATCACGGCTACAAGCCAGTGCGTGATGATCTACATCTACAGTAATCATGGCTACAAGCCAGAGCGTGATGGTCTCCATCTGCATTAATCCTGGATCCCTGCGGGCAATTTAAATGGTTTCCATCGATAAATTTATTAAGAAATATGCACTGCCTAAAACATGTGAAAATGGCCGAACTAGCCCCGGTCTCCCCTAATAGGTCTACAAGTTTTGCGACAAAGATTTTGATAATTTCCCAAGTGTATCTATCTATAGCCTATAGCTACGGTCTGTTGAAGCACCAATATCCTTTAGACGTTTGCCTCAAAATAAGTTATTTATAGGGCCTACGTTTCCGCTATCAGAATCAGTGCATCACCTGGGTGACCGAGAAAACACAGACTATATGTCATTATGTCTGCATGTCGTAGACTGTCTCCTCGCGCAATCATATTAGCATCCACAAACTGCGACAAAACACAGGCTGCATGACGACGACCTTGCCATCAAACTTCCTTTCCATAACACTGACTGTAATACGTCAATGGTAAGCGTAATACCAAGTAGAATTGTATAAGTACGGTACTGTTCATAACTTTAAAAAGAGAGAGAGAGAGAGAGAGGGGGGGGGGTGGGGGTTGGGGTGGGAGGGAATGAGGGAGATGGTTGGGAGACGAAGGGAGCGAGAGTGAGAGAGTCGTTGACTACTTACAGTAGAACAATATCGCCTTACACATGGCAGTTACTCCAACGCAGTTTTTGCTTGCCTCCATTGAGTGGAAAATTTCGAGTGTTATTACGCACGTCGATTGACAGCGCGCAATTTAACCTTACTCACGTCACCACCAAATAAGGTAACAATGGAAATTTTTTAACAGTGTTAGACTTTAGAGGATAGTATAAACTTATGAATTTATCGTGGTTGTTGAGGAGGTGGTGGTTGAGGAGGTGGTGGTTGAGGAGGTGGTGGTAGGATATGGCAAATGTGCGAATCAGAGCGTGTTGAAGACGAGAGGCACTTCATTCTTCATCGTTTCGCTCAAGACTCTGAAAATCACAAACTCTTCAATACACTCGCTTCCTTTTGTGACTAAGATCACACGCCCCCCCCCCCCCAACCCCCACTCCTATCTCTAGCTAAGCTCCACCCATACCTCGCTCGTGTTGGGATCGAGTGATCTCTGAACTCCCTGACAATCAATTTCCAGAAAACTATGCAGGTATAAGCTATTGAATTGTTTGGAACTAATTTGACTGGGCGCTGTTGCTGCCTAGTTCCAAAATATTCAACAGCATGTTTATTAAATAGTAGAGACATACAATTCGTACAACGTGTCAGACTATTAAGAGTCACCGACGGGTCAAGTAGAATCATTTATGACGTAATGATTATGCCGTCATCCTACACGCCACGTCAGATGATAGATGGATACTCTGGAAAGGTGAATTGATGATGAGAGGTTCGTTTTGAAAATGTTTTGCGATAATGGCGATACAGCTGTTTTCGAACAACAGTTTTTGACGGCTTCTATCATTTGTCCATGAATGTGTGCTAAAACCAACACTGTAACTTTTAACTTGTTGATTTATGTATACACACGTATTACGTAACATTGACGCGTATTACGTAACATTGACGCGTATTACGTAACATTGGTATATTAATTTCTTTCTAATTGTTTTTATGGCGCCTTAATCCTATATATTATGTTGGGTATTTTTGGGGCTATTTCGACTGGCGGTTGTTGATGCCATAATAACAACAGCCGCTTGTCGGATTGGTTTAAAAAATACGCAACAGGTTTTTTTTTCTGTACATTTACCCTGAGACGTGTACTACGGTATATAAGGACCAGAGTATATAAATAGGTTATTGAGAATAGTGCATATGTGTGTGTGCGCGTGCGTGCGTGCGTGCGTGCGTGCGTGCGTGCGTGCGTGCGTGCGTGCGTGCGAGCGTGCGTGCGTGCGTGCGTGCGTGCAGATGAGAGTCGGTGACATAAGTATGTTTAAGTGTGTGCTATGGTTACGTAAGTTATCATAATTCATGAATATGGTATGTATTTTATAATGTATTGTATAGTCACTCGTCATACATATTAGTATTATTGTCATTGTCTTCACGCAAGGGTCGATGGCCTAATGTGAATAAAGATTCATTCATTCATATAACTATTGATCACATGCATTCGGATATGCCTTTGTGACCATAACTTAATACATTATAGTATCCTTCCATCTAACTGCTGCTCTGTAGATATACTCACTGTTACATTATGTATCTGTATAGGCCTATATTGTTAATGAAGGCACATTTTATGTTTTTATATTGTATCCATAATTATATTGTATGCGCTGTATAACACCATACCTTATAGTGTTTTAACGATGTAGATTGAATTGAAATTGAATTGAATTGATGATAGTGGTGTGGGTGTGCTGGGGGGAGCGCTACCCTCTAATCATACGGTTGTTTTTTTCAAAGATTTTCCGAGAAGTGGTGCTTGTAGAATGGCTGGCTATTCGAATAAAAATCTGTAATCGATTATTGGTATACTCATAAGAACAACTGTTGGGAATGGTGTTATATTTCAGACGACTGAGTAGTAGAAATGAGACATCATCGGCAAAGGGGATCAAGTCAGGGAATCCTTTTGTTGTGGAAAACTACGATTGACACGGTTTCAAGTCAATCGTACAAAACAATTTTGGCGTCTGGTCATTTCGAGAAATAACCTCTTATTTTAATTTTTTTCAAGTGGAGTAAACCAACTCTTCTGTCCAAAACAAAAAACAGGTAATGTTGACCAAAACCTGGTGCCGTTCACGAATATTGCTCATACGATATCTTCTAATAAGGGTAGATTATTGCTGCTAAATTCAAAATCGGTTAACTTTGATGCCTTACTGTGTGACATTTACACTAAGTGATGGCCTTGACCTTTGTGCCCAAAGTCAATCTGATTCTTTATGATGCCAAGCTCCACACCCTTGCAAAGTCATTCTTTATGATCCCAAGCTCCACACCCTTGCAAAGTCATTCTTTATGATCCCAAGCTCGACACCCTTGCAAAGTTTGGTGATGGTTGAATAAAAACGTGGGCGTAGTCACAGTTCAACATTTTCCATACACGGGCGACACGTGAGTGACAATATTAACGGGCCACGGTGTCATGAGTCATTTCTAATATGCGAGTTGAACTTTTCAGGCCAAGGAGGAGTCCGTTTCTTGCAAAAACAAAACATGTAACTTTGACTCCTAAGGGTTTTGGGCTCAAAACCAGCAGACCATCCGCCCGAACACTAGTGTAGAAGCGTGTTCCTAACCACATGGTTACCAGTACGTCTTAAGTCTTAATATCCATCAAAATCGCGGCCATTTCTTGGTGTGGGTATGGGCGTTGGGGTGGATCGTGTGATTTAGTTTATAGTTAGAATATCCCACAGGCCATTTCAGAAAGTTCTATTTATCAATGCTCCGGTTACATGGCATGCGTCTAAACATGTTAATATTAAAATCGTAATTTACAGTATATATTTATAATAATTTTCATTATTTATTGGGGTCTCGTAATAATATTTTTGGGGTACGTGTCACCATGCCAGTCCACCCACAACAAAGTGATAACAATATCTTTGGGGTACATGCCCCTATGTCAGTCCACCCACAACAAAGTGATAACAATATCTTTGGGGTACATGTCCCTATGTCAGTCCACCCATAGCAAGGTAATAACAATATCTTTGGGGTAAATGCCCCTATGTCAGTCCACCCATAGCAAATTAATAACAATATCTTTGGGGTACATGTCCCTATGTCAGTCCATCCATAGCAAAGTAATAACAATATCTTTGGGGTACATGTCACGATGCTGGTCCACCTACAACAAAGTGGTAACAACTAACAATATCGTAGCGGTTCATGTCCCCCATGGCAGTCCACCCAAAGCAAACTGGTAACAATATCTTTGGGGTACATGCCCCAATGCCAGTCCACCCACAGCAAGGTGCTCAAACAGATTCAAACACGCTTGCGCAACGGGCGGGGCTTAGCTAGAAATGGGCGGAGCTTAACTAGAAATGGGCGGGGAATAGCGAGAAATGGTTCTCCCTATTGCGACCTTTGTGTTTAAGGTACGAAGCATGGGATTTGATAACAGCCTCACATCATTTATGCACTAATCAATTCTGATCAATTCATATAATAATCTATAGTAGCAACTCAATGCTTACGGTGTACGCTACAGGTGTATGCGCCCTATCTGAGGCGTGTGTGAGACTGTGAGTGCATTAGTACTAGGGGTGCCGGTGCTGCGTGTGTGTTAAGGACAGATCGACGCGCGAGCTGAGAACTGACTCAAGTACGCCTCTGTATGGAATGCGACAATATCGATTTTATCAGCAAGTCATCGCATATTTCTTTCATGATGCATAAAATAAAGATGAATCGTAAACTGGAAATTCCATAATTATGCTCGAACTCTGGCCCTGATTCATGACATCGACATGGTATAGAAAAAGAACCCGGATGCTTATTGACTGTCCATAGCGCCACCTGTTGTATTGTTGCTACGATATAATGATTATAGGAACATATCGTCAATAACCACCGTGAAGCGAATAGTCCCAGTCACGCCGTAGTGATTAATGTCTTTGTTATTTCAGTCTAGACATATAACAGGTAACTGCCATTGTTATACCCCAGAACCTATGTACAGGTATGGGTTAGACGAACTATCGAGTAGAAAAAGAAGATATCACCAACCCCAACTCCAACATCAAAACCACACCATCCACGGCACGGCACGGCACGGCACGGCACGGCACGGCACGGCACAGCACAGCACGGCACAGCACAGCACAGCACAGCACAGCAGCGCAGCACAGCACAGCACGCCACATCAAACCATACCACACCGACACCGTTACCACCCAATTCCACTCCAACCTACTCCGCTCTACACCACCCACCCACACCACCACACAACACACCAGCAACTCCACTCCAATCACACCATCACACCCCATCCCACCGTACACCATCCGAGCCCACCACACCTCAGCACACCCCACCAACCATACGCCACAACACACCACACCACACAGTACCACTCCGTCCCTGTCCCCGTCACCGTCACCATCACCACATCACCCACCAACCCAACCCACCCACCCCGCCCAATACTACTCCACAACACGACACACACAGCACCGCAACGCGCCGCACCGCGCTGCACCACCACCCAACACGACACCACACCATCGGCATAGATGTAATGTGCCAACAATGAATTTGCGCCGTTGAGCAATGGTGCGTGGACCAATATTGAATTCGATGTTGGCGCAGCCGTTGGTAAACGGTGAATGGATCCAATGCAAAGTTTATTTTAGCGCCGATATGAAAGCTGCACAAATGTTTGATTATCGGCTAATTGGCGTATCGGCGTTTACTCAGGCGTTACATGACGTTGTACATGATATGTCTATTTCCTTCAACTATGGAGCCAATCCGTCAATATCTTCCATGCATTTAACTTCTCTTTGATATGCTCACAACTACGTATCGGGATCGATACAACTTTACACGTAACGACTCAGAGATTTATATCCTATTTGATAATTACCTGTCCTATATTGAGTTATTATTGCGAGGGTGTAATCTATTCTGTAGATGATTTATTGTGTCGGTTGGTTCAAGCGTTAAACACATGTTATATCACGGGAGTAATGTTTATGAATTATCGTGTTTTATTTAATGTGTGCGTCAATAGCTTCTATCCATTTCACTTCTCTTTGATATTCTCACACCGATACAACTTTATGTAGGTCTAAATCCTAGCGCACATTTCGCCGATGCAACGAGTCGCTTACTGGTATAGTCCTCTCGGTGTTGTTTAGTGATTTGAAGCATTTAACACACCTTGACGACACAAGACCGCATGTTTATATTTGATCAACCCACGTGTATATCACGTGACTCGGCGCACGCGTATGCCACATATATATATATGGTACGATTCATATTTATGTATAAAATCTCTCTCCAAGAGGTCACAGACTAAGGGTGTGCTTTCCATTCTTGAATAAAGCCCTTTTCCTTGTCACTCGTCCATATGCTTTTCATTAGACATGTGGTTTAATTATCAATAGTGATTGGTCAGTAGAATGTACGTCGCTGGCGACCCGTCAACGACAGTAAAGGTTTTCAAGCGTGTTTGAACTCAGGGACGAGCGGCGACTAGTAGAATCTGTCGTTTTCGTATCGCATCGCCGTCGGTTTCTGAAGCACACTGTGCCGATGGGTAACCCATAATATAAAATCGCATCGTCGTCGCGTCGTGTCGACGCAATGCGCTGCTGGATTTACGCCTGAGTAAACCGCCTGGCCTCACGTGCTTTTGTAACACCTGCGTGCGTGAACAAAAGGTTACCTTGACCATTAATAAGGAGACAAGCAGACAATGGGAAATTTGCGTAACATCATACTGTTTCGTATTGGCGCAAATATAACAATTGATATTTGGCCCCTTCGCCGCTGACCAACCGGCGCGCCGATATCAAATTCAATAATGACCAATGCGCCGTTAATTAACGCGTGCCGGCTGATAACGAATTAGACATTGGCGCGTTACTTCAACAGCACAAACATCATCGCTACCATCATCATCATCATCGGCGTCGTCGTCGGCATCATCGTCGCCCCCTCATACCAACATTTGTCGGTGTAATATAAACACTATCGATTCTCAATTAATGGCTTAGGTTACCGGGTAATGGCCATTGACAAAATCACCTGGTTAATGGTCATTAACAAAAGTATCGGATAGTGGTCATTAACAAAATCACCCGGCTAATTATCCACATACGCATATATATATATATACACCTGTGCAAAAGTTAAGCACCAGCAAAAACAATAGAACGTAGAAACATGATGGTACAACTAGGCTGCCATACTTTTTGTCCCCGCGTTAGCTGACATAATTCCAAGTACGAAATGCACATGCATGCATGACTTCACGCCGCTTGATGTCCGTGCGTGGCGGGAAACAGCACACGTGTTCAGTTATGTAAAAGTCCAGTTTGAGGTGTAGAACATTACATACAGATTTAGGCGACAAGATTAGGAATTTTGTGGTCATGACCGTGGTTTATTTGTACAGAGAGAATTAGCTCTTGATTGTGAACCGCTATGGCAAGACGAAGGTTAAGTGATCGTGTGAAATGGCAAATCATAGGCATGCATACCACTGGTATGTCATGCAGAGAGATTGGCAGACAGCTGAACATTAACCATACTGTAATCAGTCGTTTGATTGCAAAACATGGGCAAACTAACGAGGTGAAGGACAGGCCTAGATCTGGAAGACCGAAGAAGACTACTGCCCGTGATGATCGAGCCCTAGTACGCCTTGTTAGGAGATCTCCATTCACCAACAGCAGAGTGCTCAGCCAGCAATGGGAAACGCGCAATAGAGTGTCAATGTCTACCGTCAAAAGGAGACTGTATGCTGCTGGCATGAAAGCTAGGAGACCTGTCAGACGTCCTCTCCTCACTGCACACCACAAAGAGGAGCGTCTGAGGTGGTGCAACGAAAGAAGACACTGGAACATGAGATCCTGGAGACGGGTACACTGGTCCGATGAAAGTCGGTTCCTGCTTCATGCCACAGATGGTCGAACTCGTGTATGGAGGTCCAGATGCACGGCGTACGACCAACGTAACATCATGGAAGAAGTTCCATTTGGTGGAGGTTCCGTTATGATATGGGGGTGCATCTCATTTGATTGTAAGATGGATCTGTTGACTGTACCTGGAACACTAAATGGACAAAGATATCAAGATTCCATACTGGATAGAGTTGTGGTCCCTCATTTTGTAAATCATGCACCTGGAACCCACCCTATATTCATGGATGACAACGCCCGACCACATCGTGCTAGAGCTGTGCATGAATACCTCCGCCAGAATGCCATCGAAACCCTACCATGGCCAGCAAGGAGCCCTGACATGAACCCTATTGAGCATATCTGGGACATTCTGGGAAACATGGTGAGAAGGAGGGATCCTCCTGTGCAGAACCTACAGGAATTAACAGACGCACTCCATCTTGAATGGCAACGAATACCACAATGGCGTATCAGTCGGTTGGTGACCAGCATGAGACGTCGTGTCCAGGCCGTCATCCAGGCACAAGGTGGATATACCCGGTATTAATAATGACAGTCTCAAACTCGTGCACAGATGTTAAACTTCGTTTTCAGACACCATTAATGACAATCTAGCCACGTGTGTCAACTGTAGGGCAATAGTTGTCAGTTGTGTCAACGTAACCATATTCAGGCATCGTTTTCAAGTTCAAACAAAAACATACAGTGTTTCCCCACCATCATAATCAGCATTCCTCTAGTTGCATTATTACCTCTTGCACTAAGATGGATGGGTACATAAATGTTTATGCTATTGCTTTTTTCATAGCACATGAATATACCCTCGCATGTGCGTAAAAATAGGGTGGTGCTTAACTTTTGCACAGGTGTATATATATATATATATATATATATATATATATATATATATATATATATATATATATATATATATATATATATATATATATATATGCGGGCGTATGAGCGGGCGGCCAAGTGTGGAGGGGGGGGGGGGGCAGGGCGGGCAGGCGTGCAGGTGGTCAGGCGAGTGTGCGGGCAGACAGGGCGGGCAAATCATTTAATCTACGCTGAGGGAACGTGTTATTATTTGGTATAAATAACGCATTATGGGGTTACAGCCAGGTTATCTCCCTTTATCTATCACCTTCCTAGCAGAAACTGGTATAGGCGTACTATTATAATAAATACTATTAACGCGACGACTAATAGGCCTAATCACATCACAACTCGCATGTATCGCCGCCGCAGAAGACTGGAGTGTATGTATGATAACAGTTAAATAACAGGTTAATATGAATATACGATTAGAATTACTTAGTAATTAGTTTGTATCTATAAAATATTCTATGATGACATTATTGTACACATATTCCAGTAAGTACGGGCATTCGGCGTAGTAATATGTCTACGTCGTTGTACAATCAAGTGAGGAAAACACGTTCTTTTCGTATCACGCTGACGGGACAATTAAAATATGTCATGAATGACGTATCTAGGTCTGTCAGGAACTCTTCATAGTCCGTCATGTGTACGAATTGTATGTTTTTGCTACTTAATAACCATTCTGTTGACTATTTTGAAACTAATTTGACTGGGTGCTATTGCAAAATATCCAGTGGGCAATGGCCTACATTTTTAGTTTTGTGGACATTGAGATTCAGTGAGTTAAGGAGATTCAATACACCTCAACATGGGTAAAGTGTGGGTAGAGTTTAGCTAGAGATAGACAGGGCAGAACTAAAAGTGAATTCATCCATTGATAGCGCGTGGGTGTAGTATCTTGCTTATGTGAGAGATTTGTTTATTTCACTTCCGGATTGGCTGTAGTCAAAATTAAGGCACGCGTGGATTTATTCATTACTGATTTGACCAGAATTATAAAGGGATGGATTTATAGATACGTGGTATAGCCCCGCCCATTTATAGCTAAGTTCGGCCCACTTTGCACGCCCGTTTGCATAAACCTTATGCCTTTGACGCATATTCGACAGAATGTTAATTAGATTGTAATGTTTATCAAACACATAACATTCGTACACTTCGTAATTCGACATTTCGACATGGGACATATTTGATTATGAGGTCAGATATTTGAGTGAGAGATCAGATTTATCGATTTATTCACACAGTGGCCTGACTATCCGTGTCACTGGTGACGAAAAGCGCATGTTCAATAGATGGCATACCGCCAACCTGCATTAAGGACAACTTGTCTCTTGACCCAAGACTGGCCTAATGAATAACTCAATGTCTAGGAGAATCACTGAATGTCTAGGAGAATCACCGAATGGCTAGGAGAATCACTGACTGGCTAGGAGAATCACTGAATGTCTAGGAGAATCACTGAATGGCTAGGAGAATCACTGAATAGCTAGGAGAATCACTGAATGGCTAGGAGAATCAGTGAATGGCTGGAAGACTCACTGAAAGCTGGTAGAAAGAATCACTGACTGGCTATGAAAGTCAGTGAATGGCTAGGAGAGTCACTGAATGGCTAGAAGAATCACTGAATGTCTAAGAGAATCAGTGAACAGCCAGCAGAGTCACTGAATGGTTAGGAGAATCACTGAATGGCTATGAGAATCAGTGAATGGCTAGGAGAATCAGTGAATGGCTATGATAATCACTGAATGGATAGGAGAGTCACGGAAGGGCTAGGAAAATCACAGAATGCCTAGGACAGTCACTGAATGGTTAGGCGAGCCACTGAATGCCTAGGAGAATCACTGAATGGGTAGGGGAGTCATTGAATGGGTAGAAGAGTTACTGAATGGTTAGAAGAATCACTGAATCCCTAGGAGGGTCACTGAATGGTTAGGAGAGTCACTGAATGGTTATGAGAATCAGTGAATGGCTAGGAGAATCAGTGAATTGCTAGGAGAATGACTGAATGTCTGGGAGAATGACTGAATGCCTAGGAGAGTAACTGAATGGTTACGAGAGTCACGCAATGCCTAAGAGAGTCACTGAATCCCTAGGAGAATCATTGAGTCCCTAGGAGAGTCACTGAGTGGTTGGGAGAGTCATTGAATGTCTAGGAGACTCACCGAATGTCTGAGAGAATCGCTGAATGTCTATAAGAATCACGGACTGTCTAAGAGAATCACCGACTGTCTAAGAGAATCATTGAATGTCTAGGAGAATCACTGAATATCTGGGAGAATCATTGAATGTCTAGGAAAATCATTGAATGTCTTGGAGAATCATTGAATGTCTAGGAGAATCAGTGAATGTTTAGGAGAATCACTGAATGGCTAGGAGAATCATTGAATGTCTAGAAGAATCACCGAATGTCTGAGAGAATCATTGCATGGCTAGAAGAATCATTGAATGTCTGGGAGAATAAGTGCATGTCTAAGAGAATCACTGACTGTCTAAGAGAATCACTGACTGTCTAAGAGAATCACTGAATGTGTGGGAGAATCATTGAATTTCTAGAAGAATCACTGAATGTCTAGGAGAATTACTGAATGTCTAGAAGAATCACTGACTGTCTAAGAGAATCACTGAATGTCTAGGAGAATCGCCGAATGTCTAGGAGAATCGCTGAATGTCTAGGAGAATCATTGCATGTCTAGAAGAATCACTGAATGTCTAAGAGAATCACTAACTCTCTATGCGAATCATTGAATGTCTGGGAAAATCATTGAATGGCTTGCAGAATCATTGAATGTCTTGGAGAATCACTGAATGTCTAGGAGAATCATTGAATGTCTTGGAGAATCACTGACTGTCTGGGAGAATCACTGAATGTCTGGGAGAATCATTGAATGTCTAGGAGAATCACTGAATGTCTAGGAGAATCATTGAATGTCTAGAAGAATCATTGAGTGTCTAGGAGAATCATTGAATGTCTGCGAGAACCACTGAATGTTTAGGAGAACCACGGAATGTCTAGGAAAATCATTGAATGTCTAGGAGAATCACTGAATGTCTAGGAGAATCATTGAATGTCTAGGAGAATCATTGAATGTCTTGGAGAATCACTGCCTGTCTGGGAGAATCACTGAATGTCTGGGAGAATCATTGAATGCCTAGGAAAATCATTGAATGTCTAGGAGAATCACTGAATGTCTAGGAGAATCATTGAATGTCTAGGAGAATCATTGAATGTCTTGGAGAATCACTGCCTGTCTGGGAGAATCACTGAATGTCTGGGAGAATCATTGAATGCCTAGGAGAATCATTGAATGTCTAGGAGAATCATTGAATGTCTAGAAGAATCATTGAGTGTCTAGGAGAATCATTGAATGTCTGCGAGAACCACTGAATGTTTAGGAGAACCACTGAATGTCTAGGAAAATCATTGAATGTCTAGGAGAATCACTGAATGTCTAGGAGAATCATTGAATGTCTAGGAGAATCATTGAATGTCTACGAGAATCACTGAATGTTTAGGAGAATCATTGAATGTCTAGGAGAATCACTGAATAACAAGGAGGACCACTGAGTGGTTAGTTGAATTAGTGAATGACTAGGAGAATCCATGAAAGGCTAGGAGACTAATTGACTGGCTATAAGAAGTAAAACACTATGTTACCGATCTATCCTTGTTTAATCTGATATTTGGGATATGCTAGACAGTACGTGTTCCAAGCGAGCCAGTGGGCGGAGGTGTGCATAGGGAGCTTTTGTTTTCTATAAACGTTTACGCTTTGTTAAATTGAATAGATTACACTTACTGAATCATAAGTGTGATTATGCACCGGTTTATATTTAGTTATAGACTGATAAGTAGGTTTGAGATCCCGCTTAGAAATAGCCTTATCCAATGTTGATATTAATTGGCTTATCACTCAGTTGAATACGTTCGAGAGTTACACGTAGTACGTTATGTCAAATCTTGGTAGATCAGTCACTGCCAGTGTGGCTTCCTGTAAAGTGTATGGTATTTTATTGTGTAATATCGCCAGGACGCAGCGTGCGTTGTTTGATCAAATTCAAACGATGAGATTCTTTAAAGCTATATCCGCGCCACAAGAATTCCCTGTCAATTGTTTGTAATTTCACT
This sequence comes from Chaetoderma sp. LZ-2023a, assembly GCA_034401795.1. Lineage (NCBI taxonomy): Eukaryota > Metazoa > Mollusca > Caudofoveata > Chaetodermatida > Chaetodermatidae > Chaetoderma > Chaetoderma sp. LZ-2023a. The sequence continues at coordinate 14,278,753 of CM067373.1, forward strand.
AAATCTCTGACTGCATTCTGTGAGAGATAAATCGTTTAGAACATGAAATAACCAGGTTTAGAGTTAACATTTTAAAATCTCAAATGTTGGCATATCGTTCGTCGACCATTGCCTATTGGTGTGCATGTCATGATTATATAAACATTCCTGAAATTACTATCGTTAATGTCAAGAGATACCCGTGATAAAAGAAGACTGAATGTTTTGGGGCAGTTTTGAAATTCTCTCATCTCCCAGTATGTTACATAAATAGCTTAGATTAAAACCCGACACAACAGAGGAATTCATATCTATCTATGTCCCGCCAATTTCTAGCTTTGTCCCGCCCATTTCTAGCTATGTCCTGCCCATTTCTAGCTATGTCCTGCCCGTTTCTAGCTATGCCCCGCCCCTATCTATCTATGTCCCTCCCATTTCTGGTTATGTCCCGCCCATCTCTAGCTATGCCCTGCCCATTTCTAGCTATGTCCTGCCCATTTCTAGCTATGCCCCGCCCATATCTATCTATGTCCCTCCCATTTCTAGCTATGTCCTACCCATTTCTAGCACTGTCCTGCCCGTTTCTAGCTATGCCCAGCCCATATCTATCTATGCACCTCCCATTTCTGGTTATGTCCCGCCTATTTCTAGCTATGTCCAGCCTCTTTCCAGCTATGTCTCGCCTATTTCTAGCCATGTCCCGCCTATTTCTAGCCATGTCTCGCCTATTTCTAGCTATGTCTCGCCTATTTCTAGCTATGTCCCGCCTGTTTCTAGCTATGTCTCGCCTATTTCTAGCCATGTCCCGCCTATTTCTAGCTATGTCTAGGCTATTTCTAGCTATGTCTCGCCTATTTCTAGCCACGTCCCGCCTATTTCTAGCCATGTCTCGCCTATTTCTAGCTATGTCTCGCCTATTTCTAGCCATGTCTCACCTATTTCTAGCTATGTCTGGCCTATTTCTAGCTATGTCCCGCCTATTTCTAGCTATGTCTCGCCTATTTCTAGCTATGTCTCGGCTATTTCTAGCTATGTCTCGCCTATTTCTAGCCACGTCCCGCCTATTTCTAGCTGTGTCTCGCCTATTTCTAGCTATGTCTGGCCTATTTCTAGCTATGTCCCGCCTATTTCTAGCTATATGTCTCGCCTATTTCTAGCTATGTCTCGCCTATTTCTAGATATGTCTCGCCTATTTCTAGCTATGTCTCGCCTATTTCTAGCTAACTGCTGCCCATTTTGTACGTATGTTGGAATCGAAGTTCCAACCCCTAATTACCAGAATCCCAATTTCAAGATAACTATACTGTTGAATATTTATAATGCAGTCAACATAATGGTCCGCAGAAGAATCAACGTCATTCTTTGTCTGCGAAGACATTCTCAGCTCTCGCGTGGCTTGGGCGGGTGGGGCGGGTGTGTGTGGGGGGAGGGGGGGGGGTTGTGGGGGGGGGGAGTTAATGCGATACTTTCTGCATTCTAGGTAATATAATAAGACCATTATTTCGAGCTAAATTTGTGCTATTCTCATACATTGTTGTAGGATGTAATGACACCTCATGGACCGCAGCTGGTCGTGCACGTACTACATACCATCTAGGGAACATGCCTATGTTCATAGTTTCATATTTAGGGGCTTCAGCTTTAAAAAGAAGAACAGTTGGTGCTAATTTCGTCTGCACGTAAACATATGTCTGACATATCTCAGTCCAATATTTCCAGGAAAATCTGGAAGAAATGTATCTATTTTATACCGGTGGTTTTTTTTTGTAAATTGCTAGATAACGCCGCTCTGATGGGCCAACCTTGGTTATTTGGTCGCTACATCCATATCAACCCGGATAATATATTTATATCATACTGTAGAATATTTAATACTGTCAACACCACAAACAGGATCATTTACTATATAGAGTTTATCCTATTAGATTTTTCCGAGCTAATCTGATTCGACGCTGTCACCTAAGGTACCAGCATATAGCATATATCCTAATCAAAATAATCTCAACCTATATGCGACCTGCATGGCTGGCTGGAAGCCGATACTCAGGTATTTCAGGGATAAAAGCGTTAACCCGTACCACTCTGACGATAATGTTCTATCTTTTATTCTGTCAATAGTCATGAAACTGGTGTACATTTTACACAATTTAGGTGGATGATGCGGCTGTCTACGACAACAATATCGTCCACCAAATTTGTTATGAACACCAGGTCATCTTTTAATTTAATTTGAACATTTTAAATTTTGACATGAGAGTGGGTAGGGGTTAAGTTCAAGACATATGAGTAACAAAGTCATAAGATATCTTCAAATGTCTAATAGTCTGGCCGTTATCTAGTGAAGTTACAAAGTTATTATTCATCGTCGTCAGGTATTTCATCTCGTGACATGTAAATGTCAATATTGATTATTGCATGGAGGCGCAGACAGACTATAGGTGAGACGGGCGGGTTACGTAGATAAATCAATACATCTGCCACTAACCACACAGATATGCGTGCGTGGTAAGGAAATAAGCATATCATCACATGTTATTAGCATGAACAGCGAACAAAGAGGAACTACCGATAGTGAAAATGGTTTAAGTCCTGGGCTGATGTTATTGTTATGTGTTCCGAGACACGTATGCCAAACTAGCAATCAATACAGGAAATTATCTGATTGCATAAGATAAGATAAGATAAGATAAGAATCTTTATTTATCGAGGGTAAATCTTCAGAGCAATGCCCTGATCTCCCAGAGGCCCTCGCCAAATAACTATATAAACTTATTAGAATTATATTTACAAAATTTACAAATCATGCACAAAATATATACAAAACTATACATAATTGTTGCAATGAAAACCTATTTTCAACCATTTCAATATCAAATATCAAATGGCGGAAAGACGACAATAATAAGTATGTATTTGTAATTCTATGCTAATGTAATAAACATGCTGTTGAGTATTTTGAAACTAATTTGACTGGGTGTCGTTTCTGCCTTAGGCAGATACAGCACTCAGACAAACTAGCTTCAAAATATCCAATAGTTTATTTAGTTTTCTATAAAATGATATCCAAAATCTGCGGAGATCGACCGATTCCAACACGAATGATGAGTAGGTGGAGCTTCGATAGAGATGGGCGGGGCATAGATAAACCCGGAGAAGTCCGTTAGTTTCGGGAGATTAATGAACACTGGGGCCCAGAAAGTTATTAGCCCTGGGCCCCGAGCAGGTTAAATTCGGCTCTTATGGTTAGATACTATTATATTTTGCAATCGATAAATTATTATTATTATTATTATTATTATTATTATTATTATTATTATTATTATTATTATTATTAATTATTATTATTATTATTATTAATGCAGGTACGTTGAAACAAAGCATAAAATCATTGAAAGTGTGTATGTATGTGCATGTTGTGCTTAAAAGATGATAGCGTTTCTGAATTTATAACACACGTAGGAAGGGAATTCCAATTTTGACTAGCTGTGTATGTGAAACTGTATTTTCCATAGTTGGTTCGTATTTTCGGAGGCTTCAAATGGCTATTAGTTTTAGATCGTAGATGTAATGTGTGTGCTGTCTCTATGGGTGTAAGCATGTCGCTGATGTACTTAGGTGTATGGTTGTTTAGTGCTTTGTATGTCATAATGTTTGATTTAATAGTTATACGTTGTGATAGTGGCGTCAATTTTAATTCATCATATAATTGCCGTGATGGTGTTCTATGTGGGACGTCTAAGATGATTCTCGCTGCACGTTTTTGAAGTTTTTCTAGTTTGCTCAACAATGTTGGCATACCTGCGTAATATACGAGAGAACAGTAATCAATGTGCGAAAGTATGTATGATTTGTAAAATAAGGTTCGTTGCTCAACATTCATGTACCGTTTATTTTTCTTTAACATAAAAATTAGGGAAGATATTTTGCTACAAATTTTGTTGATGTGTTGTTGCCAGGAGAGATTGTTGTTAATATTTAAGCCTAAGAGTTTTGCATTTTCTACACTTTCTATTTCTCCATCGACGATAGATATTTTAATTTCCGGATTTATCTGTTTTAGTTTGAATTTAGTGCCTATCATTAGTAATTTGGTCTTGTCGGTATTTATAACCATTTTATTGTTTTGACACCAATCATGGACGGATGCCATATCAGCTGTTAATTTTTCAGTTATATTTGCTACATTATCGAAATGGCAATGCATGGTTGTATCGTCACAATACATATCGACATTACAGGTAAGATTCATATGGAGGTCATTCACGTAGATAATACATAGCAAAGGTCCTAACATCGAGCCTTGCGGTACGCCTACCGTGACTGGTAACATGCCAGATGTTTTGTCCGAGATTGAAACATACTGCTGTCTGTTTTCTAAATACGATCTAAACCATTTTTGCGCAAATGCATGAAACTTATAAATGCCTAGTTTTCGTAGCAGTATGTCGTGGTTTACAAGGTCAAACGCTTTTCTGAAGTCTATCATAATAGCTCCAACGAATTCTCCATTATCGACTGCAAATCGCCACGTGTCTATTAATTTTAGCAACGCGGTTTCGCAGGAGTGTTTGGGTCTAAAGCCGGACTGAGATTCGCATAATAGATCATATGTAGTCAAAAATTTATATAGATAATTGTGTACATGTCTTTCCAGAATTTTCGATAAAATTGGCAGAATAGAAATGGGCCTATAATTACTAATTTCGCTTTTATTATCGGACAAATATGTGCATTCAAATTGGACACAGCATTCCGGTATCATGTTAAATGCAGGGGGTGGGTGGGATCATGAAGCATAGTCATGATGCCATAATACGCACGTATGTGAAGGAATAATCTTCAAAATGCGACCGGAATGACTTGTCAATTTCAAGAGAAATCAGACAGGTATGTTGTTGAATATTTTGAAATTAATTAGTTATTAAATTGTAAATATTTGTTCTCATATTTGGCAATTGAAGTTCAAACAGTTCACAGAGTTGTGCCAAAGACCTATGATATTGATATGCACCGATGCATTATAATCACATAAGGCCCCTACATTTATAGTCGGTAACATACCCGCACCCCACACCCACCCGACCCCACCATCGCTTATGGTTCGCTTATTGTTTTTGCGGCTGAATATACATATAGAATCCGTATTTATAACACATAACACAAGAATAAGCATGCCGGTCTATCTGGAGAGTAAGAATTGATCCGGATCCAGAGAATTCTTTCCTGCGAAGCAAGCATTCTTGTGTTCAAACTTACGGCACATCAGATCAATAGTTATCAATAAAACATCCTGGGATAGACAGAGAGACAAATAAACGAACCGACAGACAGAACTAAATGCAATTCTTTCACGCTGCCTCTACATTAAAAATGTATACAGATGTTATTATTAATGACAGAGTATTGATCTTTTGAGTCGGCCTATGTAGCTTGTGCTGTTAACATTTGACCTTGCTTTCAAGTCAACGCCGATGTTCCATATATACGTTCAACATTTAAGTACTGTGACTACATTCGGTTAGTCAATCGAAAAGCTATATTTTCTAATGCGCACCCTCTTGAACTTGACTATTGGCGTATGAACATGTGGACCCGCAACCGACCGCCGCCCCAACCACCCACCTCCGGACAGTGTTTCTATCTGATGTTCGAGCTATAATAGACTTACATAACCAATCTGTATTAGGTGTGCGAGATGCTACTTTCTGTTATTACGTCATCACTACTCTTCAGCCTGTGGTAAAATTTGTTGTTCTAATACTGGAATAGCAATGCAATTTTGTACATTACCGTCTATTCACCACAATAGTATGAACTTGTATATTGGTTATTTCCCTCTACTCACCACAACAGTATGAACTTGGATATTAGTCCAGCGCCATTTAAAATTTAAACTACCTATCTAGTCTCGTACCCATTTTTCGGTGAAGCTAGCGTTAGTAGTAATGGGGGGGGGGGTGTATGATAGAGACGCTTTTTGATTGGCTCTCACAAGTCATGCGATTTCGAGGGCGATGTGGGTTTGGGGGCTGGGGTGTGATTAATCATATGGAGTGACCAAAAGGCAAGAGCTCTGGTGGTCGTTCTTGTAAAAAAAAACCCACCCATCAAAACCCGGCTTTTGCTATGCTCCACATATGGCCAATTAAGCGCCGTCTCCTCGAAATCACGTGACTTGTGAGAGCCAATCAAAAAGCATCTCTATCGCCACCCCGCTACGGCTAATGGCCGTGATGATGAAGACGAAAAAAAAGACAGTTCTAATTACTGATTGTTTTATTTTAAAAATGGGCACCGTGGTCTTACGCTATTTTCTTTCTAGGATAGTATAAAATACACTCTAAAAATTCATATTTCCGTTGTTTCCGTTTTTCCTTCTTCCGGATCTTATAAATCATGTAAATCCATTGATATACCTGTAAAGCGTGTTTCTTGTTGGATTTACACAGTACCACTACCAACAGTAGAATGGGATTCATTACTACCAGTACTGGTTCGATTAGAGCTGTAGTGATAGATGCACATACATTATAGGTACAGCTGCCGATTAAAACAATCTGTCTATCAAAATATCGATTACCCCTGTAGCGATGGATGCGCAATCTGATTGGCTAAGTGATAAATGCGCATAAATTATGGATTACCCATATAGCGGTGGACGCACATACATTATAGTCAGCTGTTGTCAATATTGATCTTCTTCTTTTCGTTCGCTGATCATACGCCTGTCCTGTAAGTGATTATCGACATGATCATAAGCGTTAAGTGCGTGGATCCGTGGTTTATTAGAGTGCGCCGTGTGGCCTGGAACCTCTGTCTTCAGCACTCGAGGTTTCTGTCAGGGTTACCTCACCCTTACCTCCTTTAGTCGCCTCTTACGACACGCAGAGGATACGGAAGGTGTATTCTAAGCCCCACCTACAGGGCGGGAATATTGATTATTGCCACAAGAGATAGTTGTACTGTTGATCATCTGTGGTGTCAATGGACCGTTCCAGAGTAATGACGTCATATGACGTCATAATCAGCTAAGCAGCGTGTAGGATGACGTCATAATCATTACGTCATAAATGATTCTGTACAGACCGTCTTTAACTGTTAAAAGTCAGACACGTTGGAAGAATTGTATGTTATTTAATAAACATGCTGTTGAATATTTTAAAACTAATTTGACTGGGCGCTGTTGCTGTTATAGGCAGTAACAGCAACATGTCAAATTAGTTTCAAAATATTTAACAGCATACCTGTACAGTTTTCTGAAAATTAATAGTCAGGAAGTTCAGAGATCGATCGATCCCAACACGAGCGAGGTGTGGGTGGAGCTAAGCTAGAGATGGGCGGGCATAGCTAAAATGGAAAAGCCGGTTATAAGGCCCAGTAACAGTCAAAAGTGGCATACACACAAATTGACAGACTGAACCAATACACTATCAATTATCGAATATTGGCACAAAGTGACAGTGCCACTTTTTGTCATCTGGCCTATCAATTATTGATTATTGGAACAGGGCAAATGTGACAGGCATATATGTTCATGTTGATCAATTAGTAATATCATTATATATAATGTTTTCCCTCACAAACTTGTTTACATTTCGCTAATTATGTAGAAATACTCTGTGTTTCAGATTGTAATAACTTTCCATTGGCTACTAACATCGCCGGCGTGGTACCATAGCCACGTGCACCGCATAGTAAAACACTATAATAGTAGATCTCTGTGTTGTTATTCTAACAGCTTAATGAAATAGTAACATGATTGCATAAAGGAAAGGAAACAACGAAAATAGGTATTTTAGAGTGTATTTTAAATCTTATATTAAACGACCACGGTGCCCATGTTTAAAATCCAAAAAATAAATAGTACTGTCTTTCTTACGTCTTCATCATCATGGCCAATAACCGAAAGGGCGGGTGTGGGTGTGTGGGCTTTTTATTGGCCCTCATAATTCACGTGATTTCGAGGAGGCGGGGCTTAATTGAGAATATATAGAGTGCTAAAAAGAGGTGGGTTCTGGTAGGCATGTTTGAACAAAAATGCCCACCAGAACTCGGCCATTTTTGGATCTCTTTATCTTGTCAATTATTCCCCACATCATCGAAATCACGTAACTTATGAGAGCCAGTCAAAAGGTGCATCTATCTTCCCAATTACTACTGTTTTCTAATTTCTGATCCATCAGTTGACGTAGAAAGTTGGTGGTTTGTTATGCTGTTTTAGTGTAGTGCGTGTTGAGAATTATCGTTTTCAGTCACTTTGATTTTACTGAGCAAGCATACATTTGTGATTCTCATCCAATCTGTCCAGTGATGTCATCCGAATCCTTAAAGGTGTATCAGATGTTTCTACATTCATTGATGATGCGGAACGGTATCATGGATTGACGAAGATGTGATGTAATTTTATTGTGTGTAATCGCCATATGGCTTAGCTCCTTTGATGTTCAACGTGTGAGTGAAGGCAGTCCCGTCACCAAACTTTATTTGAAATCTTGGCATGTTCCTGGATCCGAGACATCTGCACTACCTTCGTTCATCTTCGTATAAAAAATCCCATCCAATGTTACTCTATGCCGCATCCGAGACAAGATCGATGACTTCCCTGGCTCATGACAAAATGGCGTTAAACATGGATACAGTTGTGCAGCCATTTTATTGGCTCAACACATGCTTGTGTCGGTAGTCATGTCCAAACACTGGGATTTCCCCAAAATGTGCATTGAGATGCCACGAGTCTTCGGCACAATTACACTATCAAAGATCCTAGATGTACTACGCCAGGCCAGTTGCAATGAAGCTGAGCTACGACTAGTAAGACTACTACTTGCAGACACCAAGCTGAGAGTACGTGTCAAGTAAGTGAAGTCTGCAGAGTTTGAGACATCAATTGGATCCACACAGGAGATGGTCTATTCCCTCTGCTTTTTCACCTGTTACCTCGCTGCTGCTTTGGAATTTGTGTGGGATAATTCCACAACCACAGCCTTCACCCCACCCCACCCACCCATTATTCATATTGGGTATGCCACTAGAGATGGAATATGCCGACGATGTGGACTTCATAGACGAGTAAAAGAAATCCCTTGACGAACTAATCTCAATAGGCGCACACAATCTAAATATTGAGAATCTCTATAAATGAATCCAAAACAGAGTTCACCCACATATACCTATCTACAAAGCATGAAACTAAGGAAAATGAAGATCCAGTTCGTGGCGGGGGAGGGGTGGGGGGGGGGGGACTTAAATCCTGGGCTCACTGCTCTACAGTACTACTGGCATTGCTGTATACTACGTCATGGGGACCATAACCTCCCAGTCCTTCTGGAAGCTATGGATTCATAGTTCAAAGATGTTCTTGACAAAAGGACAATGTTTATACAAGGCAAGATGTGTAACCTTGATTGTAACAGATTAGCAGTTCCAAAGGCAGCTCTAGACAAACTTGATGCCTGCTACCGCAAACACCTCTGGGCACCGATGGCCAGGCAGGATAATTTCGAACGATGCACTATACAAAATGCGCAATGCAACAGCAAAGGCCGCCAAGCAAAGATCGTCCATGTTCGGCCATGTGCAAAGGATGTCAGAAGACACACAGGCACCTACTGGGAGCCAGCAAATATCAGACCAGGAGAGGACGCCATTGCATAAATCTGTTAATCGTGCTACAAAGTGACCTCAAGAAAGCAGGACTCGGTACATTCAGATCAAGAATGAACCAGCAGAGGCTAAGGACTTCGGCGGAGGACAAGAGAGAGTGGGCAAACGTGAAAAGGGCTGATTGCAGCTATGTGGTGGTTCTCCAACTACAGCAGCAGACTATAGTAATCATAAATGTAGTATCAATGGCATTAGATTGCTTCTCAGAATGTAAAATTCAAAGAAACCTGCTTTTAAAGTGTTCACTATAAATGTTCACTACTAAAGGATATATAATGTTCAATCTCGGTAATTCACCTTTCCAGAGTATCCAGTTATCAATCTGACGTCATATGATGTGACAATGAGCTAAGCGGCGTGTAGGATGACGTCATAGTCATTACGTCATAAATGCTTCGATATGGCCCGTCTTTAATTCTTATAGTCCGACACGTTGTACGAATTGTATGTCTCTTCGATTTAATAAATAGGAAGCAACTGCACCCAGTCAAATTAGTTTCGAAATATTCAACAGCTTACCTGTATAGTTTTCTGGAAGTTGATAGTCAGGAAGTTCAGAGATGGATCAATCCGAACACGAGCGAGGTGCGGGTGGAGCTGAGATAGAGATGGGCGGGGCATAGCTAAAAGATGGATAGGTCCAATGTAGGCTACCTTTTACTTAGTCAGAATGTAGGAGATTTACTCTCAACAAGATTTCCAAGGGAAACCATCTCAAACCCTATGTCAATGTTCTTCATCTTGAACCCTATGTCAATGTTCTTGATCCTGAACCGTATGTCAATGTTCTTCATCTTGAACCCTATGTCAATCCTCTTCATCCTGAAACCTATGTCTATCTTCTTCAGAATGTCGTCCAGAACCATCCGCATATACATACCCTCCATTAACCTACAGCAAGGTTGCACCGCTGAATGTATACAATGGAGCCTGTATGGGTACAGTGCATGAAATGTATACAATGGTGCCTGTATGGGTACAGTGCATGAAATGTATACAATGGAGCCTGTATGGGGACAGTGCATGAAATGTATACAATGGAGCCTGTATGGGTACAGTGCATGAAATGTATACAATGGAGCCTGTATGGATACAGTGCATGAAATGTATTCAATGGAGCATGTATGGGTACAGTGCATGAAATGTATACAATGGAGCCTGTATGTGTACAGTGCATGAAATTGTTCTCACTCTGTAAAGCCCGTCATCATTTAGATTACTGTCAGACATGCACGTGACAGATCACCTTTAAGGGCCATATTACGCTGATGAATAGATCAGATCCATCACAATCAATTAGATGATTGTGTCACAAATATGCTGACGTCACAATTAAAATATGTAACGTATCTAGCTCTCTGATAAGCCTTTAAAAGTCCGTCGAATTTAGGAGTATTTAATAAAAATTCTCTTGAATATTTTGTAACTTATTTACGTGGGGATGTTGCTGCCATAGACAACAACAGCACCCAATCAAATTAGATTCAAAATAGTCAACAGCCTACTTCTATAGTTATCTTGAAATTGGTATTCTGTGAATTGGGATGAAAGCAAATCGATCAATAGCTCGATTCCAACACGCGCAGAGTATGGGCGGAGCGTAACTAGAACTGGATGGGGCATAGCTAGAAATGGGTCCCTCTATTCTCAATGATTGATGGGAATAAGACACCCCATCATAGAGAATCATCAATATGTGTCGCCAGAATAAGACGATCCATCATAGAGAATCATTAACAGGTGGCGCCAGAATAAGACAATCCGTCATAGAGAATCATTAACACGTGGCGCCAGAAGAAGACAATCCATTATAGAGAATCATTAACATGTGGCGCCAGAATAAGACAATCCATCATAGAGAATCATTAACAGGTGGCGCCAGAATAAGACAATCCATCATAGGGAATCATTAACACGCGATTGCAGAATAAGACAATCCATCATAGAGAATCATCAACACATGGCGCCAGAATAAGACAATCCATCATAGAGAATCATTAACATGTGGCACAAGAATAAGACAATCCATCATAGGGAATCATTAACACGTGGCGTCAGAATAAGACAATCAATCATAGAGAATCATTAACACGTGGCGCCAGAATAAGACAATCCATCATAGAGAATCATTAACATGTGCCGGCAGAATAAGACAATCCATCAGAGAATCATCAACATGTGGCGCCAGAATAAGACAATCCATCATAGAGAATCATTAACACGTGGTGCTAGAATAAGACAATCCATCATAGAGAATCATTAACACGTGGCGCCAGAATAAGACAATCCACCATAAAGAATCATTAACACGTGTCGCCAGAATAAGACAATCCATCATAGAGAATCATTAACATGCGATGCCAGAATAAGACAATCCATCAGAGAGAATCATCAACATATGGCGCCAGAATAAGACAATCCATCATAGAGAAGCATTAACATGTGGCGCCAGAATAAGACAATCCATCATAGAGAATCATTAACATGTGGCGCCAGAATAAAACAATCCATCATAGGGAATGATTAACACATGGCGCCAGAATAATATAATCCTTCACAGAGAATCATCAACATGTGGCGCCAGAATAAGACAATCCATCAGAGGGATTCATTTACATGTGGTGCCAGAATAAGACAATCCATCAAAGAGAATCATTAACATGTGGCGCCAGAATAAGACAATCCATCATAGAGAATCATTAACACGTGTCGCCAGAATAAGACAATCCATCAGAGAGAATCATCAACATATGGCGCCAGAATAAGACAATCCACCATAAAGAATCATTAACACGTGTCGCCAGAATAAGACAATCCATCATAGAGAATCATTAACATGCGATGCCAGAATAAGACAATCCATCAGAGAGAATCATCAACATATGGCGCCAGAATAAGACAATCCATCATAGAGAAGCATTAACATGTGGCGCCAGAATAAGACAATCCATCATAGAGAATCATTAACATGTGGCGCCAGAATAAAACAATCCATCATAGGGAATGATTAACACGTGGCGCCAGAATAATATAATCCTTCACAGAGAATCATCAACATGTGGCGCCAGAAAAAGACAATCCATCAGAGAGATTCATTTACATGTGGTGCCAGAATAAGACAATCCATCAAAGAGAATCATTAACATGTGGCGCCAGAATAAGACAATCCATCATAGAGAATCATTAACACGTGTCGCCAGAATAAGACGATCAATCAGAGAGAATCATCAACATATGGCGCCAGAAGAAGACAATCCATCATAGAGAATCATTAACACGTGGCGCCAGAATAAGACAATCCATCAAAGAGAATCATTAACACGTGGCGCCAGAATAAGACAATCCATCATAGGGAATCATTAACACGTGGTGCCAGAATAGGACAATCCATCATAGAGAATCATCAACATGGGGCGCCAGAATAAGACAATCCATCATAGAGAATCATTAACACGTGGTGCTAGAATAAGACAATCCATCATAGGGAATCATTAACATGTGGTGCCAGAATAAGACAATCCATCATAAAGAATCATTAACATGTGGCGCCAGAATAAGACAATCCATCAGAGAGATTCATTTACATGTGATACCAGAATAAGACAATCCATCATAGGGAATCATTAACACGTGTCGCCAGAATAAGACAATCCATCATAGATAATCATTAACATGTGCCGCCAGAATAAGACAATCCATCATAGAGAATCATCAACACGTGGCGCCAGAATAAGACAACATGTCATAGAGAATCATCAACATGTGGCGCCAGAATCAGACAATCCATCATAGAGAATCGTTAACATGTGGCGCCAGAATAAGACAATCCATCATAGAGAATCATTAACACGATGCGCCAGAATAAGACAATCCATCATTAAGAATCATCAACACATGGCGCCAGAATAAGACAATCCATCATAGAGAATCATTAACATGTGTCGCCAGAATAAGACAACGCGTCATAGAGAATCATCAACATGTGTCGCCAGAATAAGGCAATCCATCATAGAGAATCATTAACATGTGACGCCAGAATAAGACAATCAATCATGGAGAATCATCAACACGTGGCGCCAGAATAAGACAATCCATCATAGAGAATCATCAACACGTGGCGCCAGAATAAGACAACATGTCATAGAAAATCATCAACATGTGGCGCCAGAATAAGACAATCCATCATAGAGAATCGTTAACATGTGGCGCCAGAATAAGACAATCCATCATAGAGAATCATTAACACGATGCGCCAGAATAAGACAATCCATCATTAAGAATCATCAACACATGGCGCCAGAATAAGACAATCCATCATAGAGAATCATTAACATGTGTCGCCAGAATAAGACAACGTGTCATAGAGAATCATCAACATGTGTCGCCAGAATAAGGCAATCCATCATAGAGAATCATTAACATGTGACGCCAGAATAAGACAATCAATCATAGAGAATCATCAACACGTGGCGCCAGAATAAGACAATCCATCATAGAGAATCATCAACACGTGGCGCCAGAATAAGACAATCCATCATAGAGAATCATCAACATGTGGTGCCAGAATAAGACAATCCATCATAGAGAATCATCAACACATGGCGCCAGAATAAGACAATCCATCATAGAGAATCATCAACACGTGGCGCCAGAATAAGACAACATGTCATAGAGAATCATCAACACGTGGCGCCAGTATACCCCAGCCAGCATTACTTGGTGGGACTCAACTGGGCCCCAGATGGGCTCCCTTGTGGGGCCCAGTTGGGCCCCAGCCAGTTTTGTCGCCGGGTGCCAGTTGGGCCCCAACTGGGTCAGCCCACAATGGGTTACAGATGGGCCCCAACTGGGCCCCACAAGGGCTAGATGTGGGCCCTAACTGGGTCCAATAATGGCTACAGGTGGGCCCCACAAGGGCTACAGATGGGATCAACATGGGCTACAGTTGGTATCAGAGTGGGCTCCACAAGGGCTAAATGTGGGCTCCAAATGTGCTCTGGGATGCACATGGGCTACAGGTGGTTCGGACGAGGCTCCACAAGCCCTGAGTGGCCCCCAAGTATTGTGGGGATATTCTGGGCTTCATAAGGGCTGCAGGTGGTTCCACAGGGACTACAGATATGGGCCTCTATGTACTATGAATGGTGTGCTCTTTGAGGCAATGGTATCTTCTGAATAGGACGTCATCGCAAAATATCCACCATCGGTTTAGACGAGGCATCCTTTTATTGAGTCAGTCACATAGTTGAGTGGGCAGCCATGGCACTATCACATTTGAGCAGAGGTAATATGGAAAGTAGCAATACTGTCTCAATAATTCAAGTTATCTTCCGGAAGCAAATTTCCATAGCGGAACTGATATTGACCTTTTAACCCCAGAAATAAATATGGGCTTCAACGATTATGAATAAACATAATGGACAATGATCGGTGATGTGTACAACATAGCGGGTAGATAGACCAAGTTCATGCTGTTTGCGGTCATAGCGTGGCAATGAGGTGATATGGACCTTTGTGACATGAGGATACTGCGCTTTCAGACAAAGTAGTTTCAAAATATTCAAACAAATATTTCTTATATTACATATAATTTGTCATTCCTGAACTGTAGATGCCAAAGCGTCAATTGAAACAAGTGTGGGGCAGTAAGGAGCAAGTGACCGATTGATTAGATGCCAGAGTTATACTTGCGATGTCACCCGCAATTAGAACATGCCTTAAACCATGGTTCATACAAGAATTTGACTGATTCATTCAAGCACTCTTTAAGGACCATTGTATGCAAACTTTACCTATAATTGAGAAAACGGTTTCCGGTACTTTTCAAGACCGATACACAAAAATGATCTGTGATTTCCATAACTTAGGTATGCGTCATCAAATACCAGCAATTTATGGATCTGTATGGGTGGAGGCAGCGCAAATGGGAAACAAACTCTTTCCAAGGGGAATAATTGAAGAAAGCAGAAAGCAAAAGGATAACAACAGTTTGAATAAGATATTAAAATGCATATACTGTTCAGTAAACAGGCAGCAAATGGTGCATATACGAATCACATACAATAACTATAATAATACAACAATGAAACCCATCTGATTGATATAACAGTGCCTGCACAAAATTACATGGTAAAAGACATAAAAATATCTCTATGTTTAAACAGTGTGCATAAGGAAGGCTTATTCTGAAATCAGAATGTTTAAACATATAGATATATTTATATCTTTCACCATGTAATTGTGTGCATGCAGTGTCATTTAAGGTTAGGGAAACTACATGGCAGAACAATATAAATGCATTATAGAATTGATATAAATTTAGTTGTAGTAACAAAGCTGTGTATCGAGGTTGGTAACCACAGACTGGGTAGCTTCTTAGCTACAGTCGAGCTTTTTTATAAACACAGTTGTTGAACGACAACTTAATATTAGGATGATCCATTTCCAGCATTGGCACGCCCATTTCTAACTAAGCTCTGCCCATGCTGTGTCCCTGTTGGGATCAATCAAACCCTGATTTGCCAGAATCGCAATATCAAGGTAGCTATACAAGTAAGCTGTTGAATAGTTTGAAACTAATTTGACTGAGTGCTAGTGAAGGCAACAGTTTGCAGATTCAATGAGTGCTTTTAGCAATTACATCAGAGATATTTTACCATTCAATTTCCTTTTGAATGATAATTTTTGTAATTAATTGAAATTGTGCTACTGCACACTGTTAATGGCTAAGACAATGCCAACTCTCAGAGACAGCAAGACTGTATGAACAAGAGGCCCAAGAAGGACATTAGCATTTGAACCATTTGCATGACATGGTGTGTAATTTTACTACAGTAGGAAGTAGTATCCTTCCAGTCAAATTTGGATAAAATCCATCACGCGGTTAAGGAAGAGATGCATTTTAACAATATCCGGTAAATCTATCATAAAAGCTAGGATTTTCACCCAAACAATTTACCAAGCAGAATTCTGAACAGAAGTCCTAGAGTTCAGAATGCTAGAATCCTAGCTTCCAATCCTAACAGTAAAAATTCGGTTAAAATCCATAAATCTGTTAATTAGATGTGTTTTGACAATTTCCTTATTTTTCATAAAATCTAAGATTTCCACGAAAAAACAATATGGTAACTCTAACCAAATTTGGTTGAAATCTGTCAAAAGGACAAGGAGATGTGTGTTGACAATTTTTGGTATATCTTTCGTCATAAAATCTAAGATTTTCACAGAAATAAATGATGAATCAAATTTCTTAATAGAAATCGTGAAGCCTATCACAACATGGTGATTCTAACCAAACATGCTTAAAATCTGTCCAGCGGCTAGGGAGATGGGTTTTGACAATTTCCCGTGAATTTTTCATAAAATCTAGGATTTTCCCCCAAATAATTGACCAATCAAAAATCTGAACAAAACTTCTAGAGCCTACAACCATAGGATGCTTTCAGTCAAATTTGGTTAAAATCTGCCAAGCGATTTATGTTTTAAAGCAAAAGTTGACGGACAGACGACGGATAACAGACGGATGCCATGGCATAGCCTCACTTGGCCATTGTGACCAGGTGAGCTAAAAATTGCACACATTGCCCATGGCATTTCAATAAGATTTGAATTCCCCCAATTGCCAAACAAACAATAATTTAAGGGTTGCCTCAGTGAGATGTCAAGTTTGCATGCCTCCGTGAGATGTCAAGATTGCACCAGTCTTCCACATGCCAGGTTATAACTTACTGAGTATGGACAGAGCTTGAGAAACGACACTGGAATGACAAGAACTTTGCTGAAAAGCAATTCTAAGTAAGAACAAAGACATTCACGTTTACTGTGTTCAGAAATCTTCTTAAATCAGAAAAATGTTTTTTCTGAAAGTTGTTAGAAAAAATGTAATAGTAAAATTAAAAATTAATCAGATTCAGTAGTTGGATCCAAGGCTAACCATGGCACCTTAAAGATTAGAGATCACTGCCAAAATACCTAAATACTGTTTTGACCCGTGCAAATTAGTATTTTGTACAGTGAAGGTTCTTGAATGAGATCCACAAACTGGTCAGAGACCTGTGTACAAACATTATAGCATAATATATAACAAAGTTCGTACACCTTTCTGTGCTTGAAATTCCATGACTTTTCAAGACCAAAATTAACAAATTTCATGGCCTCTGAGAATTAATATCTAGATTTGTATAAAATTTATGACATAGCTCCAAAGATAAGATCAGAATTATTCTGCAAAATGCCTGAATATTGGCTCTTGCAACAACCAAGCCACAACCTTGTTTTGATAAGCTGTTGGCATAATTTTTATTGCATAGAGGTTATTTGTGCCAACAGATTTCTTTTTATTTTACATGATTACCATGTTCCATGACTTTTCCATGACCTACATGTATGATTAAAAACACTGATTTTCCATGACTTTCTAGGCCTGGAATTTAAATTGTCAAATTCCATGACTTTCCAGGATTTCCATGATCAATACGAACCTTGCTATAATTACCATTTCACAGCATGAGAATGGATGGCCACCCATATATGGGTACAATATTAAATCAAGGCCGAGTTGTTCAGAGCACATCAAATATTAACTCTATTCTTCATCTTACATAATTCCAGCCATAGCATAATACATAATTAGATCTTTTGGATCCACCAATTTGGCAATAAATGCTTATACCTGTTCATTATGACTTACTTGACTCAGCTCCAAGCGAGCCAAGACTTTTAGTTTAATACTTTACAATAGTGCTCAAATTTGTTCAATTAATTTTTTAATTTTCTCATAGAAAATGTAAATTTGCAGACCACTTTTGACAAGTTTACCACTGGAATGACTGGCTCAGTTATCGAGCCAGTCATTTCAATAGTAAATTTTCAAAAATAGCCTTGCCAGTCCTTGGTCTGCAAAATGAACATTTTGCTCACTGAACATACATTTTTTCAGTCCAACAAGACTATTTTTAGAAATTGCCACAAGATTAATTGACTGGCTTGCTTATCAACTTAGCCAGCTATTCCAGTGGTAAATTTTCAAAAACAGTCTTTTCTAGGCCAGCAAAGACATTCTTCAATACCAGAGGCTGTGTTACAATGCTACATCGTTAACAGGATTCATAGACCTGTAGAATAAAATTCCATACATTGTCCATAACTGATTTATCAAATCCAGACCAATTTTATGAAGCCTCTGGAGAATCAATTTCCATTTCAAAGCACAATTTTGTAGAAAACTCACAATTAGTAGCCGAGCTTGTAAAATAATAAAGATAATAGTGATAATCTTGTATCAATATTAACTATATTATTTTGCAAATGGAAATCACGCATGATGACATTTAAGTTTTCCATACCTTCAATAAACCGTTTAGCATAAAATGTAGAATTTTCCATATTTCTCAAAGCCTTTATTTGACACAGACCAACTTATAATGGTAGATAGTGATTGTCACAACGAAATGTCAAATTCACCACACCTTAGATATTCAATCCATTTTCAGACTAAGATTATTTTTGAAAATTTACCACAGAAATGACTGGCTCAGTTATTGAGCCAGTCATTCCAGTAGTAAATTTTCAAAAATAGTCTTCTCTTTTTCTGCAAATGGACATTTCTCAAGACCTGTTTTGGCTGATATGAGTGTTAAATGGTTAAAACATGTCAGGATACTAATACTGAATGATAGAAATACTGAAATACATCTATAACAGGTTGTGGTAACAGTGCTGGTGTGGTAGATACCAATACTGAATGATGGAAACACTGAAATACATCTATAGCAGGTTGTGTTAACAGTGCTGGTGTGGTAGATACCAATACTGAATGATAGAAATACTGAAATACATCTATAACAGGTTGTGTTAACAGTGCTGGTATGGTAGATACTAATACTGAATGATAGAAACACTGATATACATCTATAGCAGGTTGTGTTAACAGTGCTGGTGTGGTAGATACTAATACTGAATGATAGAAACACTGATATACATCTATAGCAGGTTGTGTTAACAGTGCTGGTGTGGTAGATACTAATACTGAATGATAGAGATACTGAATACATCTATAGCAGGTTGTGTTAACAGTGCTGGTGTGGTAGATACTAATACTGAATGATAGAAACACTGATATACATCTATAGCAGGTTGTGTTAACAGTGCTGGTATGGTAGATACTAATACTGAATGATAGAGATACTGAAATACATCTATAGCAGGTTGTGTTAACAGTGCTGGTGTGGTAGATACTAATACTGAATGATAGAAACACTGATATACATCTATAGCAGGTTGTGTTAACAGTGCTGGTATGGTAGATACCAATACTGAATGATAGAAATACTGAATACATCTATAGCAGGTTGTGTTAACAGTGCTGGTGTGGTAGATACTAATACTGAATGATAGAAACACTGATATACATCTATAGCAGGTTGTGTTAACAGTGCTGGTATGGTAGATACTAATACTGAATGATAGAGATACTGAAATACATCTATAGCAGGTTGTGTTAACAGTGCTGGTGTGGTAGATACTAATACTGAATGATAGAAACACTGATATACATCTATAGCAGGTTGTGTTAACAGTGCTGGTATGGTAGATACCAATACTGAATGATAGAAACACTGAAATACATCTATAGCAGGTTGTGTTAACAGTGCTGGTATGGTAGATACTAATACTGAATGATAGAAACACTGATATACATCTATAGCAGGTTGTGTTAACAGTGCTGGTGTGGTAGATACTAATACTGAATGATGGAAACACTGAAATACATCTATAGCAGGTTGTGTTAACAGTGCTGGTGTGGTAGATACTAATACTGAATGATAGAAACACTGATATACATCTATAGCAGGTTGTGTTAACAGTGCTGGTATGGTAGATACTAATACTGAATGATAGAGATACTGAAATACATCTATAGCAGGTTGTGTTAACAGTGCTGGTGTGGTAGATACTAATACTGAATGATAGAAACACTGATATACATCTATAGCAGGTTGTGTTAACAGTGATGGTGTGGTAGATACTAATACTGAATGATAGAAACACTGAAATACATCTATAGCAGGTTGTGTTAACAGTGCTGGTGTGGTAGATACTAATACTGAATGATAGAAACACTGAAATACATCTATAGCAGGTTGTGTTAACAGTGCTGGTGTTGTAGATACCAATACTGAATGATAGAAACACTGAAATACATCTATAGCAGGTTGTGTTAACAGTGCTGGTGTGGTAGATACTAATACTGAATGATAGAAACACTGAAATACATCTATAGCAGGTTGTGTTAACAGTGCTGGTGTGGTAGATACTAATACTGAATGATAGAAACACTGAAATACATCTATAGCAGGTTGTGTTAACAGTGCTGGTGTGGTAGATACTAATACTGAATGATAGAAACACTGAACTACATCTATAGCAGGTTGTGTTAACAGTGCTGGTGTGGTAGATTGAGACAAATTCAATTCATCCATATGTTAAGTTTCAGTGTTACTTCAAAACAAGTAAGTAACAGATTTTTAATGCACAATTCGTGTAATCTGCTAGGCGTTTAGGTCCAGATGAATGAACATTTACACTGGAGCCTCTGTCAGAAGAGATCTGCTGATGATGTTACACATTTTGACTGTCATTGTAGTCTCATCATTAGTTCTAAATATATTTTACAAGACTGCCATTGTTCAAGATTTGTTGCAAATCCAGCGTGTCCAGCAGAGACCAGCCACACCCGTGCCGATTCCCAATGATTAATATTGCGACTGTTTTTTCAGATTGGTTCAAAACTTCATAAGTAAATCGAAGGTTTGTGAAAGAACCCTGTCGAAATGGACGATGGATCAGAAATCCAGTATGGGTGTCAACTACAAGTAGTCATATGAGCTGTGGCATTGAGTTATACATGTTATGAAGCGAATTTAACTCGTTCTCAAGATTATTGATTACATTCTTAACATATCACCATACTATGCACCGTTTACAAAGGTCTGGCTAGCATCCGGAATGCACAAAGTACAGCATACTCTATGCTGAAATGTACAATTATCTGGTATTGTCAACAGGATTGTATTTGCATATGTAAATGCTTCGCTGGACACAGCAGCCGATCAAATGTCTGGTGATGAAACCTTCTATGGTTGACATGTTGCCTGAAATATAAACAACATATTACATGTATGTTCTAAAAAAGAAGATTTCTCAACATTAGCAATCGCAGGAAAATTCAAATTGTTGCTTTATGAACATTCATTTGTAGGCAGACCAAGATACTATTTTTTGAAAATTTACCGCTGGAATGACTCACTCTCTGTCATTGGGCCAGTCATTCCAGTGGTACAATCTCTAAAATAGTCTTCTTGGCCAACAAATGCACATTTCTCAAGTTTCAAAGCAACTGTAAATGCTGGTTGTTCATCAGTATGATCATTAACCCTCTAACAAATAGAACATATACTGGATATAGTAAAAATACACATGACTGGAAGTCATTGCTGCCTATTGGCTGCAACTGCTTTCAGTCATATTAATTTCAAAATATTGGACAAAATATGTTACACATTGCAGAGTGTACTTAGACTTGTCATTGAAAGGGTAAACCCTTCATAGTGAAGCCGACCAAAACCAGCCTCTGCGCATAGTGGTCTTGAGGAATGTCAACTCGCGGGCCAAGAGAAGACTATTTCTGACAATCGTACCACTGATATGACTGGCTTGGTAATAAAAGCACATTTTCCAAACTTACCGTAAATGCTGGTTTTTGGTCAGTTTGACCATTAGCCCTTTCACCGATAAATTAAAAAATCTCAATCTTAGGGCAAACAAACAGGAACTCCTTTGAATATTTTAAAATTAATATGACAGGAAGCCATTGCTGCCTTAGGCAGCAACTGCTTTCAGTCATATTAATTTCAAAATACTGGACAAAATATGCTACATATTGCACAGAATGTACTTGGATTTGTCATTGAAAGGGTTAACCCTTTCATGGTGAAGCCGACCAAACACCAGCCTCTGGAGTGGACTAGTGGTCTTGAGGAATGTCAATTTGCATACCAGGAGCAGACAACTTTTGAAAATTGTACCACTGGCATGACTGACTTGGTAACCGAGTTAGTCATTTCAGTGGTAAATTTTCTAAATAGTCTAATACCAACCGACCGACGAATAACAGAACACTATTTTTTAAAAGTTTACCACTCAAATGACTTGTGTCGTCATCGAGCCAGTCATTCCAGTGGTAAAATTTCAAAAAATAGCCTTCTCGGTCAACAAATGCACATTTCCCAAACTCACTGTAAATGTTGTTTTTAAGGCAGTTTGACCATTAACTCTTTCACTGATAAATTCAATGTATCTCAATCTTCGGACAAACAAACAGGAAATCTTTTAAAATATTTAAAAATTAATCTGACTGGAAACCACTGCTGCCTCAGGCAGCAACTGCTTTCAGTCCTATTAATTTCACATACATGTATTGAATAAAATATGTTACACATCGCAAAGAATGTACTTGTACTTGTCGTTGAAAGGGTATGACCAAGCCGGCAGCAGCCAAAACCAGTCTGAGTAGTGCTCTTGAGGAATGTCAATATACAGGCCAAGAGCAGACCATTTTTGAATGACTAGCTTGTCATTCAAGCAGCAAATTTTCAAACATGTTTTTCTTCAATTTTCAGGCCACGAGAAGACTATTTTTGAAAATTGTACCAATGGCATAACTGGCTTGGTAACTGAGCCAGTCATTCAAGTGGTACAATTTCAAAAATAGTCTTCTTGGCCAACAAATGCAGATTTCTCACTCACTGTAAATGCTTGTTTTTGGTCAGTTTGACCATTAGCCCTTTCACCGATAAATTCAATGTATCTCAATCTCAGCACAAACAAACAGGAAATCTTTTGAATATTTTAAAATTAATATAACTGCTTCCAGTCATATTAATTTCAAAATACTGGACAAAATATGTTACATATTGCACAGAATGTACTTGGATTTGTCATTGAAAGGGTTAACCCTTTCATGGTGAAGCCGACCAAAACCAGCCTCTGGAGTGGACTAGTGGTCTTGAGGAATGTCAATTTGCAGACCAAGAGCAGACAACTTTTGACAATTGTACCACTGGCATGACTGGCTTGGTAACCGAGTTAGTGATTTCAGTGGTAAGTTTTCTAAATACGTCTTCATTCGGGCATGACTTGTAAAGTAATATCTAAGGGGTAATCTAAAGCCGACCGAAAGATAAATATATAGACGTATGCTACATACTTACTGCTTTATCAGATATCTTGGCCTTGAATTGATGACTACTCACTCAGTCACTGGGCTACACTACTCGTCAACTATACTGTGTTTCTGGCTTTAGATATATATCTCGTGGACAAAACAGCGATACAATACCCTTGGGACGGATGTAGCAGTAAATGCCTCGGTCGAATTTTCTAGTAATTTCACAGCAACACGTATAGTCATGTGCAAAGCGCCGTCGTGAAAATACTTGCTTATCATGACCGCAGCCATTTTGAATAACGTCAGAAAATAAGGGGGACTATTTTCTCTATAATAACCGTCTATATCGAGGGCTGCCCAGTTAATATCGGTACATTTTAGGCTAAATAATATACTTTGTTAGATACAGAGTTGATTTCTTCGTATTTTAATTGTTCTGGTGTTTAGGAAAGAAAAAACCGAAATTTCGGGAAAATTACTACGCTAATGGCCGGTCAATGTCCACGAGAGCTATCTCGCTCCCGTTAGCATAGCGTAATTTGTTACGTACAGAGTTGATTTCTTCGCGGGAACACGAATGTCAAAACATAAAACGAGGTCGCTCTAAGGGTGCGCATGCGCAAAAACGGACATCATAGACGGCGTAAAATAACCAAGTCCGAATCAATCTTGATTTTAGAAAGCTGCATATGGCAAAAGCTTTGCGATTCAATGGAAGAAATTTTTTGGTGCACTGGATGAAACCCATAGAAGATATTTCTTGATTTTCGTAAATTCAATTGAGGCTAACTGGGTACCTGCTAGAGCCCACCCAATAGACAAGTCAGAGCCCTAGCCCAGTTGAGCCCAGTCAGCCCTCTCGAAACCCAACTGGGGCCCGGTTGGGCTTGCTGGCTGGGAAGACAACCCGTCATAGAGAATCATCAACATGTGGTGCCAGAATAGGACAATCCATCATAGAGAATCATTAACATGTGGTGCCAGAATAAGACAATCCATCATAGAGAATCATTAACATGTGGCGCCAGAATACAACAATCCATCATAGAGAATCATTAACATGTGGCGCCAGAATAAGACAATCCATCATAGAGAATCATTAACATGTGGCGCCAGAATAAGACAATCAATCATAGAGAATCACCAACACGTGGCGCCAGAATAAGACAATCCATCATAGAGAATCATCAACACGTGGCGCCAGAATAAGACAATCCATCATAGAGAATCATTAACATGTGGTGCCAGAATAAGACAATCCATCATAGAGAATCATCAACACGTGGCGCCAGAATAAGACAATCCATCATAGAGAATCATCAGCACGTGGCACCAGAATAAGACAATCCATCATAGAGAATCATTACCACGTGGCGCCAGAATAACACAATTCATCATAGTGAATCATCAACATGTGGCGCCAGAATAAGACAATCCATCACAGAGAATCATTAACACATGGCGCCAGAATACGACAATCCATCATAGAGAATCATTAACACGTGGTGGAAGAATAAGATAATCCATCATAGAGAATCATTAACATGTGGCGCCAGAATAGGACACGTCATAGAGAATCATCAGCACGTGGCACCAGAATAAGACAATCCACCATAGAGAATCATTACCACGTGGCGCCAGAATAACACAATTCATCATAGTGAATCATCAACATGTGGCGCCAGAATAAGACAATCCATCACAGAGAATCATTAACACATGGCGCCAGAATACGACAATCCATCATAGAGAATCATTAACACGTGGTGGAAGAATAAGATAATCCATCATAGAGAATCATTAACATGTGGCGCCAGAATAAGACAATCCATCATAGGGAATCATTAACACGTGGTGGAAGAATAAGATAATCCATCATAGACAATCATTAACATGTGGCACCAGAATAAGACAATCCGTCATAGAGAATCATTAACACGTGGCGCCAGAATACGACAATCCATCATAGAGAATCATCAACACGTGCCGCCAGAATAAGACAATCCATCATAGAGAATCATTAATATGTGGCGCCAGAATAAGACACTCCATCATAGAGAATCATTAACATGTGGCGCCAGAATAAGACAACACGTCATAGAGAATCATTAACATGTGCCGCCAGAATAAGACACTCCATCATAGAGAATCATTAACATGTGGCGCCAGAATAAGACAACACGTCATAGAGAATCATCAACACATGGCGCCAGAAGCTATTTTGACGCTAGCTTATACATGTGTTTTATTTCCTGAACTTAAATAATATATGAAACCTTCAATATTAATCCGCCATTATTCAGTGATTCCCTGACTCTAAATGCTATATGAAAGCTTCAATATTAGTCCGTCATTATTCAGTGATTCCTTGTCTCTAGTCCTCTGCACATACACCTGATCCTGCGGTGAAGGACCATCTTAGGCAGCACCAATAAATGATGGTCTCTAAAAACATGTGCCTCCTTTAAATAAGTGATTCAACATGGAACAGGCCATTAACCCTTTAATGACTAAATCTGCTTTAAAAAACTAATTATTTATTGAATGCCCATTTGCAGGCCAAGAGAAGACTATTTTTTTTAAATTTATCATTGGAACGACTGGTTCGGTTATCGTGCCAGTCATTCCAGTGTTAAATTATCAAAAATAGTCTTCTCTTGGCCTGCAAATGGATATTCCCGAATACCACTGTAGAGGCCGGTTTTGGCTGGCTTCGTCGTAAAAGGGTTAAACCACACTTCTAAAGAAACCTCCATCTTTTGGTAAAAGAGGCATAATGGGGGTAGCCAGTCTATGATGGTGGTGAGAGGATCTGTCTTCAGCTGGCTCGTACGACTCCATTTTCACTCACAATAACAATTTTAGACATCTAGGGCGTTTGTTTCTTAGAACATAAAATTTTCAAAAACCTTGCGGGTGTGACCTCCGACCAACCCGTCTCTATGGCGGCCCTCCCCCATATAACCACCCATTGCAAAAGCTGTTAACGCCCCTAAGACAGATTGCCTTTCCAGCAAGCTCTACCGAATGTTGAGTTACGCGTGTACGTTCTTTAAAATTCTTAAATCTGGAAATTCCCAACAATTTCATGGAAATATTATATTACTGGTTATTGCGTCATTCTAGCGATGGATGACGTATGTGTTTGTATAGGGCGTGTTTACATCACGTGACAAGATCAGTGATTCCGCGTGTGTGTGGCCGCACAATCAGCACTTCCGAGTTTCTACTAGTATGCTCGTTACACGGTCTGATTGACGATCATTGATTGCTGATACCCGCACATTGATCAGGGCAGATTACCTGGCGGTATATGACACTTGACGTTACGAGAATCAAACTGCGCAATTACAAGATCTATTATGTCCGCGTGTCTTTATTGAGGGGACTCAATGCTGCTCGGATAGACACTTTCTACAAGGACGCGTTCGTGTGCTTCACACCCACGTGTGGCCTCTCATAGCCACAGGCTATTAATTCATGAGTATTTTCTAATAGGCATAGTTAATCTATGGAGATTCAATCCAATTTGAACAAGACTGTTTTTTGCAGACTGTAGGTTAATGCGCTTACTGTAACTTAATAGTTTGATATATCTATATTCAGACGTATGTCTAAGCAGGTTACGTTGGGTGGCGGGAGGGTGGAGGCGGTTGTTACAGTTGTACATACCGGGCTTATCCCAAACACACCTTTCCAACTTATTTCATTATATCAATTTCAAAGCAATGCCAAATGTCGCTTACCTATGAGCACCTCCACCTTGAAGTCAAATTAATTTCAGAATATGCTACATACCGTTTCGATTTCCCATATCTGGGATGGATATGGTGTGTGGGTGGGGTGGGTGTGGGGAGGGTGGGGGGGGTGAATGGTGGTGGTGCATTAGATAAAGCTTTTAACCGCTGGGAAACTGCTCATGTGAACATAGAATCATGGCAAACTTAAACAGTTACGTACAATAAATTTGAGTTATCAGAGAAATTTGCTATCAACTTAATTTGCTCACTTCTAGAAAGCTTATGACGTCCAGACCCGTAATATATGCAGTGGTGAAGTCGGTGTCTTTCCAAAACAGATGAAATAAATAGTAGGATCCGTTCCTAGCTATGCGCCTCCCATTTCTAGCTAAACTCCACCCACTTTTCTCGCGTGTTGGAATCAATTTATATGCTTTGAATCCTGAATTACCAGAATCCTAAATGCAAGGTAACTATATAGGTGGGTTATTAAGTGTTTTGAAACTAATTTGACTGAGAACTGTTCCTGCATATGCGAATGTTCCTCGCATTGTAATGTCACTAAATGAAACTACAATTCAAACGCTTACTCGCGGACGTTTGCCACTTTCGCAACGGATCAACGTCATTTGATCGTGACGTCAGCTAAGAAGTGACGTATTTTAATTATGACGCTCAGATAGCCTACTTGAGTGACAGATCGGACCCCTCTATTGATGAAACACTTATCGTCCAAATTCATAATATTTGCCGTGAATATTCTAATCTTCTGACGGAACATTCTAGCGCCTGCTTGTTGTGAAATCTCGATTAAAGGCGAGAGGAAATATGTCATATTTATTACGTCCAGATTACTGTAATCAATACATCTATATCTGCCTTTATCAAGAGGCAACAATGTAGGGTGTATTTAAATCCTTGTTAAAACGATTCAGTTGATAAATTGACGGAGGTATACATAATTATCGATGTCAAGGCAGGTCGAATGTCCCCCACCCCTCCCCCACTGCTACAATACAAAACCTCGCAGTTATCCATGACTTTGAATTGGCAGGAGTAGCCATTGTGACGACGGTTGCTATCATATGATCGTAAGATCATACATAGCAACCACATTTCTATACAATCACGTTAGCTTATGCCACGTGCAACATATTTGGACTCCAAATCCGCTACAATATAGGTAGACAGATTGTTATTCAGTCTTGCATGCTTTCTGGTTGATCAATTATAAAAGCGTAGGGGATATTCGTAATCGAGATTTACATTTATACAAAATTTATATCAGTTAGAATTAAGATAATTGTATTTGTTATTATGATTAGGTAATAATCAATGTAGATTTCATTATTTATAAAATGTATGGAATCTCTATGGATTATTTGACCAGTTATGTAGGGGTTACAAATCAACATGTTGTTGTATATCCGCGTGATCCAGACGGGTCACAATACATTGTGTGCATGTGTTAAGATCGTCGCCTCCACAAGCATCGGTGGTTGGCCTTCGTGAGAGTTAGTTGCGCCTTAGCGAAGTTGTGATGTAGGCAGCCATCGTTTAACGTGTATATATTTCTACGCCGGCCATATACACCGGCGTGGCTGAGAGAATGTTTCGATTGTGAAGTTCAACTATAAAAATGAGTTTATCAGCAGTCCTCATACAGATTCGTAAATAGATATGGGCGCCATCTCAGTTTAGGTCCCATTAACAGTTAATTCACGTGTGTCCAGTCAGTATACGTTTTGATTTGTGGGCGCAATATGAACTTTCATCCAAGAATCTCTCCATGACTTTGGGTCATTAATATCAGCTATAGCCAGGTCTCCAGCTCCTGGTAATATCATCTGTAGCCAGGTCTTCAGCTCCTAGTAATATCATCTGTAGCCAGGTCTCCAGCTCCTGGTAATATCATGTGTAGCCAGGTTTCCAGCTTCTGATAATATCAGCTATAGCCAGGTCTCCAGCTCCTGGGATTGTCATCTGCAGTCAGGTCTCCAGCTCCTGGTAATATTATTCGTAATCAGGTCTCCAGCTCCTGGTAGTATCATCCATGACCAGATTTCCAGCTTCTAATACTATCGTACGTAACCAGGTCTCCAGCTCCTGGTAGTATCATCCATGACCAGATTTCCAGCTTCTAATACTATCGTGCGTAACCAGGTCTCCAGCTCCTGGTCATCATTAACTATCACCAGATAACCAACTCCTGGTTAACGTGGTTGTGGGTCAGATAACCAGCTTCTGGCCATTCGCTAATCCATCACGTCTTTAGATTTTGACGGCCCGTGGCCAGGCCTATTCAGCATTTCAGATCCACCTACGTCATAAGATAAATTCCGGTCGTTTATATTTTTGTGTTACGCGTTCGTCTGGGTGCACTCACATCTTTCCGTCGTCTTCAATACGATATCAGAATTCGTATTGTGATCATTCGTCCGCAGGACCCTTTCGTCTTCAAGCCACAAAGAAATGACTATTTCCATTGAGCATTTACAACAGCTATACTACATTCAGGTCGTATATTATTGATTTATTATATGAAAATTGTATATTGATTGTTGTCATAACTATTAACACATTAATTAGGTTAATATTTCCAAGGTTAAATTCTGAACCAAGAAACGTTAAGTCTTAAGTTTATCGACATAAAATCATACATGCTGCCATAAACTCTGTGGATTATCTGATGGTCAATATCCATCCCAGGTTCTAAATGATTCAGTAGTCGATAGTGGTCTTATGGATCAGGATCGAATGGGGATCATTTTCAACTTGGATAGTGGATGTACCCGGATCTCATCTTACATTAATTTTGAGCATTTATGATTTCTGAAGTGAACTAAATCGTCTGTGATATTTTTTGAGGATTGATATAAATGACATCGGATCGAAAAATCGATTTGATGTGGTTGTTGTCAAAACTCAAAGAAAGAGCCTGGATTGGATCAACCAGGGTCAATCCGTTGGATCGATAATGGTCGTTTCGATCTAGATATGAATTCAAGGATTAGAGTTCTTGTTTTGGGTCAAATTAGTTTAAGAATATTGAACGTAAGACATTGAGGGTTTCAGTAGTTATAATTTTGAAATCCTGCTTCAACAGAATCATTTTATATTCATATAATATATCAATTGTAACAATCATGTCAACTGTACAATACTGCTATAATTTTACAACAGATCAGAAAGTAGGCCAGAATGAATGAATATTTTTCAAATCTGTCTTTGTTTATTTCCTCTTAATTACTACCATATTTTGAATCAATAGGTTAAAGTTCAAATGCTAATGCAGGTTACTCTTTCATACGTCGAGCCAAGATAAGGAAGTGTTGGAATTCACCTCAAATCTGTCCCATACGCTTTCCTTCGAATAAAAGGGTTAACCATTGATAATGGAAATCATTTAGATACCCCTAGACATCTATTCTATCGTTTCCATTTTGGGTTACGCATTTTGGCAAAATAAAATATCCGGTAATCGTTTGATTAATGACGTCATAATCATTACTGTGGTTTTGTCTTTTGGATAAAATGCATTGGTGTTTCACATCGTACAGTAATCTAATCCACGCCAATGTCAGCTAATTCTCGTACACCATCATGAGCAGGTGGGGATTGCATGACTATGCGAAATCTGTCAAAATTATTCATATGACGAGACCACGTCATAGTATCATATACATGTACATATACTATATTAGATACGTCACATTGCATAACG
Source organism: Chaetoderma sp. LZ-2023a (assembly GCA_034401795.1). Taxonomy (NCBI): domain Eukaryota; kingdom Metazoa; phylum Mollusca; class Caudofoveata; order Chaetodermatida; family Chaetodermatidae; genus Chaetoderma; species Chaetoderma sp. LZ-2023a. The sequence goes on from CM067373.1 coordinate 14,310,086, forward strand.
TGGATGCGATAGAGAAGGCTAGAAATTTGGTACTCCATGTACTATAGCCTGGATGCGATAAAGAAGGCTTGAGATCAGTACTCCACATTGTATAACCGGGATCCAATAAAAGGTTGGAGATCGGTACTCCATATTGTATAGCCTGGATGTGATAAAGAAGGCTTACGATCGATACTCCATATGGTATAGCCTAGACGTGATAAAGAAGGCTTGAGATCAGTACTCCACATTGTATAACCGGGATCCAATAAAAGGTTGGAGATCGGTACTCCATATTGTATAGCCTGGATGTGATAAAGAAGGCTTACGATCGATACTCCATATGGTATAGCCTAGACGTGATAAAGAAGGCTTGAGATCAGTACTCCACATTGTATAACCGGGATCCAATAAAAGGTTGGAGATCGGTACTCCATATTGTATAGCCCGGATGTGATAAAGAAGGCTTACGATCGATACCCGATATTGTATAGCCTGGATGTGATAAAGAAGGCTTACGATCAGTACCCCATATGGTATAGCCTGGATGCGATAAAGATGGCTTGGGTGCGATAAAGAAGGCTAGGGATGGGTACTTCATATTGTTTAGTCTGGATGCGATAAAGAAGGCTTGGATGCGATAAAGAAGGCGGGAGATCGGTACGCAATATTGTATAACCTGAATGCAATAAAGATGGCTGGAGATCGGTACTACATATTGCATAACTTGGATGCGATAAAGAAGGCTGGAGATCGGTACTCCATATTGTATAACTTGGATGCGATAAAGACGGCTGGAGATCGGTACGCCATATGGTATAGCCTGGATGCCATAAAGAATGCTTGGATGCGATAAAGAAGGATGGAGATTGGTTCCATGTATGGTTCACATGCTCTAGCTGGACAAGATCAGATCTTACAGTACAGCTCAGCAATAACATGTTTTCAGAGCGAAAACAGAAACATGTTAGCTAGTACAATTATGAACATGATGTAAGAGCTGTTCTTTTGACTATGTTGGACTTAATTTGATTGGCGGACCTTGCTGCCTCAGCCAGAAATAGATTCTATTACGGGTTGCCACTGTTGGGGTGGATCAAATCCTGAATTTTAAGAATACTATTATCAAGGTAATTATACAGGTAAGCTGTTGAATATTTTAATACTAATTTGACTGGGTGTTGTTGATGTCGACGGTAGCAACAAAGCCCAGTCAAATTAATTTCAAAATATTTAACAGAATGTTTATTAAATAGTAAAGACATATAATTCGTAGCACACCTACATTATGTGAACCAGCACTGTTTATTTTCTTATCTTTCTCTATTATTCCTGTTTTAGCATTATTTCACTTCCAATGTCCCTCCGGATAGATTGCATGATGGACAAACTAGCACTCCCGCTACCGCTGCGGCTACTATTACTGTTGTTTTGTTGTTGTTGATGTTGTTGTTGTTGGTGGTGGTGGTGGTGCTGCTGCTGCTGCTGTGCGTGCGTGCGTGCGTGCGTGCGTGCGTGCGTTTGCTCGTTAGCGCGTGTTTGGGTCCGAGAATAATGCAAAAACTACAACGCGTTAAAATAGACTTTATTCCAGTGAGATCATTGCGTACGTAAATAAATGTATTTACATAGGGACGTGAACAAGTGGCGATGTATTACGACAACATATGATTGCATAAATTGTATCCCTTTAATAATTTAATTTATGATATATCTGAATATATTGGAATTAAGTGCTGCGGGTATGTATCTGTGTGGTCATCACAAATTGCGCTGACAGTCAAATCTTGGAGCTGCGGGAAAGTAGCCGTATTGTCATCACAAATTACGCTGACAATCACATCTTGGAGCTGCGGGAAAGTAGCCGTATTGTCATCACAAATTGCGCTGACAGTCACATCTTGGAGCTGCGGGAAAGTAGCCGTATTGTCATCACAAATTGCGCTGACAGTCACATCTTGGAGCTGCGTGAAAGTAGCCGTATTGTCATCACAAATTGCGCTGACAGTCACATCTTGGAGCTGCGTGAAAGTAGCCGTATTGTCATCATAGATTAGGCTGACTGTCACATCTTGCTGTGGACTGATAGGAGTGGCGCTGCTAAGGTTTACGTTGACGCAGTGTGTTTGATGTGTGAGCAGAACACTCTTCAAACGCTGCAACTCATCACACAAACCTTTCACCTCTTGTTGCAATACCGTGTTCAGCGACTCTTCTTTGGCCATTTCCTGAAGAATGACAAGAGACAACAACACTCCTGTTAGGGATACAAGATTAACCCGATAACGCTCAACCTGGCTTCCGCAGCGGTCTTGAGAAATTGTCATTTGCACAATACAAGCAGACTATTATTGAAAACTTACCACTGGAATGACTGGCTCAAAGATCGAGTCACTTATTCCGGTGCTAGATTTTCAAACATAGTCTGCGCTTGTTCTGCAAATTGGCATTTTCTATGAGAAAATTAAAAAAGATTTGAGCAAATTTTAGCATTAAAGGGTAAATGAATGCTGACACGTGCCGTTTTAGAGAAATGCGACTACGACGCTGCAAAATTATGTAGAATGGAAGGTGGCTTGTAATATAAGATCACTTCGCATAAATGGGGTTTGAGACCGATAGACGGATGGACGCACAAAATAACACTTATCGAAAGCTAAATAAATTAAACAAAGTTGAGATAAAATCTAAAAAATAATATAAAAATAAATAAATAAAAACTTATATAAATGACACAAGGGTAGTAATCACCTGGTACCCATACTGGCTATCGCATTCGCAAAAGGATGTATAGGCACCGTCTCTATAGCATAACACATATGTCCAGAAACTTGAATCCGTCAAGGCTACAGAAGCTATCCGATGAAAACCGAATTTCAAGATGGATGTTTGGTGGCCATGTTGGATTTTACATCGAGACAATTGTGAAAGGAATCGTCTCCACATGGCGCCACATCTAATTTATTTCCAAAAGCTTTAGATCATATATTGGATTTCTCATCTGGACCAGTCTAATGATGGGATACTATTCTTCTCCAAACTGGGGAGACTGTTTGCCCGTATTCCAACGTTGGGTTCAAAAGAAAAACGCAACAGCTTTCAGCAACATTGTCTCGTAAACATACACTTCTGATCCCACAGCTGGCCTATTGAGAAATAGCAAAGGCGCGGGCATAAGACAGAGTTTTCGTTGTTAAAATTATATCATCACGGTATTGGCATCCAAGATTCAAGAGGCTATATGGACTAACTATCACCTTTGCCCTTTTCATGCCTCGAATCTGATTACCAAACTTTAACTCTTAATAGTCCGATACGTTGTAGGAAATTAGTTTTCAAATATTCAACAGCTTACATGTATGGTTTTTTAGAAATTGATAGTCAGAGACTTCAGACATCGATCGATCCCAACATGAGCGAGGTGTGGGTGGAGCTTAGCTAGAGATGGGCGAGGCATAGCTGAAAGTGGAAAGGTTCATTAGTTCGTTAGCTGTAGTCGTAAATGATTTCCCGGAATCCCAAATGGCTGAAGGAAAGACTGAACAATCGCAGCTCTGAATAAGGTTCAAACGCCTGCCATCATAAGGTCCAGCAAAATTTCATTGAAATTGTTCACGCAGTTATTTGAGAACAAGTCATTTAAATATGTTCCCATTAATTTCCTACAAGTCTCGTGAAGTTACAAAGACCCAAAAGGATTCTTCTGGGTACGAGCTCAGAAGCCTGCCATAGTAGAATCATTGCAACCATGTTTAGTTTAAATCTACCGATCGGTTAATGAGTTGTATTTTTTTAAATGATTTCCAGAATTTGTTTTGTAAAATGCAAGACGTCCGCCGGAACAACTGAACCATCAAGATCTTGTATAAAAAGTCTGACGCTTACTAACATTGCCTTTCAGCAAGCTTGGTTGAAATCAGTCGAGCGGTTCTTAAGAAGAGGTCGTTTAAAGCATTTAAGGTTTAAAGAATGTAAGATAAACGCTGAAAAAATTTACTTATCAAAATTATGATTGGAAATTCTGGAACCAATCACCATAGGGGTCGTCCACCAAACTGTCGTTGAAATTCACCAGATGGTTCTGAAGAAGCCATTTAAAACATTATTTTAAGCTCCTATTCATTTCCGATAAGATTTCCGGAAAGTATGAAAATTCAGATGGACACCGGAAAAACCGACCAATGGATATTTTGAATGCTAGTTTTAGAGACTATCATCGTGGGTTACTTCTAACTAAATCAAAAATTATGGATGAGTAAGTAGCGCTTTAAATAATTTCAGGAAACCATTCGAAAATTTAATTTTTCTCAAAAATTTACAAATCAAAATTTTGAATATACTTTCCGGAACCTACCACGATACGGTACTTCTAGTCAAATTCGGTTGAAATCCTTCAAGCCGATAGGGAGTAGAAGTTTTACTCCCCAAATATTGAACAAAAAAATTTCTTAATAGTTCTAGAACCTACAACCATAGAATCCGTCCCACCCAAAATTGGGTTAAAATCCTTCAGGCCAGGTGAGCTAATAATATTAAAATAATAAGAAAAAGGGCACGTGGAGCGGGCGGTGGAGGCTAGTCACGTAGTAGTAGTAGTAGTAGTAGTAGTAGTAGTAGTAGTAGTAGTAGTAGTAGCAGCAGCAGCAGCAGTAGTAGTAGTAGTAGTAGTAGTAGTAGTAGTAGTAGTAGTAGCAGCAGCAGCAGCAGCAGCAGCAGTAGTAGTAGCAGCAGCAGCAGTAGTAGTAGTGGTAGTAGAGGCAGCGGCAGCAGTAGTTTTCAGCACTGATTGCGCTGTTTACCTCGTATAGTTCTGTTGTCTTACATCTCTGCTTGTGTCGGTACTTCTTTGATGCGCGACGATTCTGATCCCTCCGCGAGTCTTGTCTTATGACGTCATGAACACTCAACTGAAACGAATTTAAAGCAAAAATTCTGAATAAGGAAGGATAACTACAAGCAAAATTGTTGAAAGAAGTTTTCAAATGGGTCAAGTCCCTATTTTTGGAATTTCCCCATACAATCGACCTATGCGCAACAGGTGGCGTGATACAGACTTCTACGTTTTCGGGTTTTCCGAAAAATGGCGTGATTTTATCTCAGCCATATTCCAGTAAATGACTATTGTTATAGCTTATAAAGGTTGGCGTCTCGGTGGAATTTATTGAAATGCTATGCTCCACCCATTTCTAGCTACGCTCCGCCCATATGTTGCGCTTGTTGGGATGCATTTACATATTTTGAAGCAATCCAGAATTCAAATTTCAAGGTAACTATACAACTAACGTGTTGAATATATCGAAAATAATCTGACAGAATGGCTATTAAATAATAAATCCATCAAATACATACACTCCGTACACGTGACAGACTTTTCAATGCCAATGACAGAGCTAAATACGTTACTATGTATTGCGAGGTCAGCATGGACGTATTCGATTATGACGTCACATACTTGTGTGGCAGATCGGATCCTTCAATTTAATAAAGACCCATCACCAGTTGCCTCCAAAAGGCGGAGTGGTCTCATGAGAGAGAGAGGGGGTTACTGTAGTCCCTATAGCCACTACATGCTTTACGGACGATGAAAGCCCCGACATTTGTGTGGGTGGGATAAGCACATGGATCCGTATCAGATTGCAGGACACTCAAGCGATAAATTGTGCATGTCGAGTCACCAGTTATCGTACTAGATTATGGACAAGATATTATGTCGGAATATAGTGCGTGCGTGCGTGCGTGTGTGTGTGTGTATATAGGCCTGCATGCGTGCGTAGGTGCCTGCATGCGCGCGCGCGGTTTCAATTCGCGTACATAAACCATAGGCTCACCTCGCATGGCATGTCACGTGGCTTTTCTTCAAAGTCGGATTTTATTTCATCTTGACCTTTGTGTCGTCTCTGGCAATGGATCTTCTCGCGTAGTTCATCTCGAATAAGTTTTCCAACAGAAGAAATAGCAATCTGTATGCTTTCCTCGTCCTCAATGGTCAGACTGGGATTCGGAATGGTCATGGCGTTATAGCTCGAGGTCACGATGGGCATCGAGTTGGGTACTGAGCTGGTCATTGCGTTAAACGCCAGGTTACATGGCGGGCTTGGCGCCGCGTTAGATGTCACGCTGTACACCGGGCTGGGTATCGGGCTGGGAATCGCATTAGACGTCAGACTGGGCACTGGGCTGGGTACTGCGGGTGTGTTGGTCATCACACTGGACACCTGACTTCGCATCCCGAGCATGTCAGAGCATGAATTCAGCGCGTTATCATCTGGGAAAAGCCAATTGTTGATTTCCATCATATTCTAGAGTCAATGTGTCGATACAGTGTCTGGAAGTAAGTGTCTCAAAATACTGCTTGATTGATGGCGACTAAATCATGGGAGATCGATGCGTCTACTTCGCTTCCACAACAGCAGTGTGCTTCTGGCCATGAACCATGTGATCCTCCCGATCTCTGTCTGTGTCACAGATAATAGATCGCCGTTTCCCGTTTTCATTTCACAATAACAAACTCAACTTTGTGTATGTACTCTCACAAACTTAATCCTATATAATGATCATAAATAGCGGATAACTGTTAATATGTTGAATACCACAACACGTCTGAGGACGAGCGAGCGTGTCGCTTCTATAATATCCTCATCGCTATCTGTCAAGCGCATGCGCCCTACAGTAGCTGCCTACGGATTGGTCGATTGTTGACACGCCTCTCGGAAACACGCCTCCTCTGCGCTGATTGGCTACTAGCGTAGACACGCTTATGAAGAGCGTCTCGATATTCCCGCCTCACAGGTGAGAATGACATCACCAGCCTAAATAGCTAGTGATTGTGGGACGCCGTATACTCATAGAGGTATATTTTTAATAAGTTTTACCGTGTTTCTATGAATATTATTTAACCACCTTCCCAGTTCAGTTTCAGTTTTCTTTATTTCACTCAGTCCGTTATTAAACGGAATATGAGGGTACATAAATCAATAAACATGTGACGGTAGAGATCTGTATACATGAGAGTACTGCAATTATTATTATTATTATTATTATTATTATTATTATTATTATTATTATTATTATTATTATTATTATTATTATTATTATTATGGTGATGTTGATGCCGCCGCTTAAGGAGTAGCAGTAGCAGTAGCAGTAGCAGTAGCAGTAGCAGTAGCAGTAGCAGTAGCAGTAGCAGTAGCAGTAGCAGTAGCAATAGCAGTAGCAGTAGCAACAGCAGTAGCAGTAGCAGTAGCAGTAGCAGTAGCAGTAGCAGTAGCAGTAGCAGTAGCAGTAGCAACAGCAGTAGCAGTAGCAGTAGCAGTAGCAGTAGCAACAGCAACAGCAGCAGCAGTAGCAATAGCAATAGCAATAGCAGTAGCTGTAGCAGTAGCAGTTGTTGTTGTTGTTGTTGTTGTTGTTGTTGGTGTTGTTGGTGTTGTTGTTGTTGTTGTTTTTGTTGTTGTCGTTGATAACAAATTTATTGTTGTTGTTGTTCTTGTTGATGATGATGTTGTTGTTGTTGTTGTTGTTGTTGTTGTTGTTCTGTTGCTTTTTGTTTTGAAAATCGTAAGTGTTTCCACATCCTGCTTAGTATCGGTCTATTACATATTGCGAATAGACCTTTGGTTTTTTCAAATGTATTCTCCCTTACATAATAATGAGGTATATATCGGTGTCTTTCTCTCACATATTTCTGACAGTGAAAGAGAAAATGGATTTCATCTTCTATAACATTGCATATACTACAGAGGCGCTCATTGCGTTCTATTCCGATCCATCTCTTTGTCTTAATAGCCAGTTGGTGATTTAGCGTACGAAAGTGGCAGAATGTTATGGCGCCCAGGTATGGGAGTAATTTTAGGTATTTCTCGGGCTCAAAATTCGATTTAACATGTATGTCGCTGTGGGTATCATGGCTACCAAAGGCGTCACTGTAAGCAGCGTAAGGCTAACGACCTAACAAAATATTGAACGAGGGGATTTTTAGGAATGGAAATTTCCATCGCATCACATGGACAAATATTTAAGCAAAAATAAAATATTTTAAATTTATTTTGCAATTTTGTCGTGGTTGTTGTCATTGTTGCTTTTGCTTTTGTTGTTGATGACAGTGGCGGATCCAAGGGGGTGGCTGTGTGGGGTGTGTGTGTTGGGTGGGGGGGGGGGGGGGGTGAGTGTGTGTGTGTGTGTGTGTGTGTGTTTGTGTGTGTGTGTGTGTGTGTGTGAGTGTGTGTGTGTGTGTGTGTGTGTGTGTGTGTGTGTGTGTGTGTGTGTGTGTGTGTGTGTGTGTGTGTGTGTGTGTGTGTGTGTGTGTGTGTGTGTGTGTGTGTGTGTGTGTGTGTGTGTGTGTGTGTGTGTGTGTGTGTGTGTGTGTGTGTGTGTGTGTGTGTGTGTGTGTGTGTGTGTGTGTGTGTGTGTGTGTGTGTGTGTGTGTGTGGGGGGGGGGGGGCAGGACTGTAATTTTTTTAGCTACCTGCTAACTCGCTTGAGAATTTGGATGTCCCCCCCCCCCCCCGGCAAATGACCTCCTGGATCCGTCCCTGCATGCGGTTGTTGTCTCTGTTGCTTTTGCTATTGTTGTTGATGTTGTTGTTGTTGTTTGTATGGAGGGAATGGTGGCGGTAATGTTTGCGTTATTGTCATCATTGCAATCGGTTCCTTGTCCTCGGCGCTGCTGGTGACGTTGTTGAGAGTGATGCCTTGGTGACTCACGGACTTGCTAGGACGTCATAAAGAATTACGTCACTAGTTAGCTGACGTCGCAATGATAATGACGTATGGCTCCGTCATGAAGAATCGAATGTCCGTCACAAGCGCCAGAATTGCGCGTCTTTGATGAATTTACGAGTTAACAAACACTATGTTGGGTTTTCTTGGGGCCGACTTGACTATGGGCTGTTAAATTACATTGAAGTGAAGATTCTGGGATTACGGATTCCAAAGTTTCAAGTCGATTCCAACAAGCGTCAAATGGTCGGAGCTTAGATAAAACCTAAAAGCTTAGCGCGCGGGATTTGTTAATAAATCTAGCAGAGCGTTTATCAATGCTAAGAAAACAATTGTTATATAGATGCATAATTTAACATAATGTCAAAGAAGTGACAGTTAATAATAATAATAATAATAATAATAATAATAATAATAATAATAATAATAATAATAATAATAATAATAATAATAATAATAATAATAATTTCTGCTGAATTTCTGCACACTACATTTTATACGGGGTTTAAATCTGAATGTACTGGCTATTTTGAAAACAATTTGACTGAAAGTTTTTCTAGCCACCAACAACTTTCAGTCAAATTGTTTTCAAAATATTCAATATGTCCAGAGTTATTTCACATTGAAATTATTGATTAGTAGCTTGCTGCAGTCAGACCATTACTATCAGTGTGTAGCTAAGTAGGTCTATATCGTGCTGACGACTGTATAATTGTTTCGTTGATATTCTCTACACAAGAATGACAGTAGCGGCACAACCTTGTTGCATGCAGATATCGACAAAATAAACAAAATTAACATAACATTTGCTAATTAATAAGTCAAATCATACGAATAGAAAACATCTGATCGCGTGTTTCAAATACAAACGATTACTCCGATGTATCCTCATTTATTGATGTGATGAGTTCTGGAATTGTTACTACATGGCCATAACCATAACCGTTTTAACTTTTTTTTTAGTCTCCATGGTCATAGACCTGTGAAAGGTCCAGGACAGGGTGTGGAGCAATAGTAATCTGTTATTGAGAATAAAGAGATGTGCCGTGGAGTACATGAACATAACTCTATTCTAAAACTGGTATTAACAGGACAAGGAGATAAAATTAACTGATGACCGCCTCTGTGTTAATTATTATAATATATAATGCCTTTGTGTGTTAGACGGTATTAACATCAAAACCACGATGCGGTGACCTGTTTCTGTTATGCAACAGCTCTTTGAATGGACATCAGAATAGCATAATGATTAAATAATATATTTATTTGGCAGATGCAATACAATAATTTATCGATCTAATTTTTTTAAATAATTTCAGCAGAATAAATTCAGAACCATAATTTGTCATCTCTCGCATTATTCCCTGTCTCGGAAATTATACAATTTGTAAAGTTTTGTGACACAGAATAAATATGTACACCGCATTTGAAATTCGTCTCTGGTACAATGATTTGTTCAGATATGACATGTTCATATTCCATACACGAGAATATCATCCATAAGCGGCTGAACACCGTCGAAGATACCAATAAAATAAACACAATTACCATACGTTCTTCTAATTAATAAATCATATTATAACAAAATTTAACTAAATAAATAGGCGACCACGTGCTTCAAATACAAATGATTACACCGATGTATCCTCATATGATGATGATGATGATGATGATGATGATGATGATGATGATGAAATAATGATTCTGCCACTACAACCAATCCTTCTTCTATGGCCGCTGCTTCTTGTCGTCAGCGACAGTCCTTAGCTCGCTTTGGTTCGTTGGTCTTCAATTTATTCACTCCGGCTTCGTTTAGATCAGTCTACATAGCACACTTAGCAGGTTTGTACAGTGGCATCCTCGACGACTTCTCTAGATCTAGGCACCCATTACAGCATATTCCAAAGCTTTCTGCGCAGTTGTATGACAATGTAACATATAAGCAGCACTGGAAAGCGGCCATCTCTTTGCGGAGAACCAGCGGAGGTCTCAAACGCTGCAGACTCCACATCATTAACTCGCACCTTCTACTTTGTGTTTGCCATTAGCAATTAATCTGACTAGTCGCAGATCATTGTCATTGTTGTGTTCTTATCATAGCTTTGCGCGGTCGTAGGTTTTGCTCACTCTGGTAGATGAGGAGCCATAGAGCCTTCTGTTGTTCGGATAGCTTTACAATGAGTAAGTCTGCAGTGTATTGTCCAGGCCAGTTGTTATTCTTGACGCCTATAACATTGGTTGCCGATATTTCAATGCATTTCAGTATTCTGGATAAAGCCTCGTTTGGATTTCAGTTTATGTCAATGGTTGCTATCTGTTCTTCCAGGATTCTCTGGTATGATATGGTTGCTCTCTGTTCTTCCAGGATTCTCTAGTATGATATGGTTGCTATCCGTTCTTCCAGGATTCTCGTATGATATGGTTGCGGATGTCTCATTGCTGAGCCTCTCTAGAACAAAGTTGGTTAGCATGGTGCCTATGCAGCAGGCAAATGTATTTCCTTTGAAAGCGGACAAACACTGGTTTGTGGTCACCATCAGAGTTGAGTGCATCCATATGAATGAGAGTCACGAAGGAGTGGCTTTGAACTGATCTTACACATTCCATAATTAATCTGGTTGAAGGTAGCTGTTGTAGTCTTGGGGCATATTTTTGCTCTACAGTCTTGTCCATGTCATTCGGTGATGGCATAGGTCTTTGATCGCTATGGCTGTGACAATCAGGCCGTGAACGAGTCCAGGCCATCCCAATTGTTGTTGCTTGGAGAGAGAGAGAGAGAGAGAGAGAGAGAGAGAGAGAGAGAGAGAGGGAGAGAGAGAGAGGGGAGTGGGGGGAGGCGGGGTGAAGGGGGGGGGGCGGATTGTGGCGTTCCTTTTGTGTTGCATGGGGTAGAATACCATGCTGATAGAGTATCCGGGCAGTTCTGTGTCTAAGTTACTGTTGATATTTTAGCCAAATGGTGCATGTTTCATACCCGCCGGCGCCAAACGCTTCCCTCGCCTTTTAGGTTAGTGTTTGTAGCCACTGCCAGAGATTTCCCATCATCCGATATATGGCAATATCTGCAGTTAGCTTCAACTGTTCTGGTCACTAGTACTGGCGAACTAATAAGTTGTCGGACCGACTCTAATTGCTGCGAAGAGAAACGGGGGACTGCTTTCTTGTTTGGTCAGAATTTACTAATGGAAGGGTATAGTCTTCCGAGAGTCTCGAACGAAGCATGATTCACACCACATCGATATCCTATAAGTCAGAAGACTAGCAAGGCAATTTAACACCAACGAATCATTGATTCGAATAACATTTCTCTGTTATGAGTTAGTGAAAACGTGGGCTTCCCTATCTTTATACGACCGTGGACCTGTATCAATACAGTTCCAATGCGTATATAGCTGGATCTTAGTTTCACAAATTGCCTGGTGCGTTCTTATTGCTTGCTTGCTTGCTTGCTTGCTTGCTTGCTTGCTTGCTTGCTTGCTTGCTTGCTTGCTTGCTTGCTTGATTGATTGATTGATTGATTGATTGATTGATTGATTGATTGATTGATTGATGGCTCCACAAAGACACAATTTTCAATGTCAAATGACGTCAAATAGAGTGTATAGGAACAGAGCATGGGTTTCTATTGTGATTAGCTATGTGAGCCATTGAGGCAAGCATACGGGGTTTCCGTGTTTTAGAGCAGCCTAGGAAGGGGAGACCATCTCTGACCAGAATTATCATAGCCTAGGAAGTTGAGACCGTCTCTGACAGGAATTATCAGAGCCTATATGAAGTGGAGACCGTCTCTGACAGGAATTATCACAACCTAGGAAGTAGAGACAGTCTCTGACAGGGATTTTCTCAGACATTAATATTCGTCTTGGTTCGGCATGGCAATACATAAGTAATTGCTGATGAGTGCCAGATTGTCGTTAGAGGACAGTTGGAGATAGCATGATGACATGTGAGGGCTCTCATAATGGAGGGATGCGCCAGTTGTAAGCGACGTCACAATCAAATGACGTAAGTCTGACACGTAATAGGTAAAGGTCCGATATAAAGCGTCTGAATGGACCTTTACATTTTAGCTATGACCCGCCCATCTGTAGCTAAGCTCCACCCACACCTTGTGTAACCATGATTTTGTTGATTATTTTATAATAACTTTGCCTTTGATTATTTTTTAATAACATGCTGGTCAATAATTTTTGGTATGATTTTGCCTGTGTGTGTATGTGAAATCAGTGGTGAAAGGGTTGTTTAATGGCTTTTAGTGTGCATGTTGAACTGCGACTATGCCTGGCTGACTCGGATAACGGTTTGGCTAATGAGTGCCGAAACTGAAATGATGCGGGTGGCTACGTGCTGCGTGTAAACACAGCTGGTTATTTTGATAGCAGATCTGAGACACTGTGACTATTAGACACAATAAATGTCTCAGATACTGGACCAAACTAACTACTTATCGCTAACCGCTGCTTTTTTATGTTCCCTGGGATAAACATTTGTCACCGCCATTTGGGATGATACTTTGGTTGGCCATGGGCAGTTAGCATACTTTCATGTGGGTGGTGTATGGGAGCCATCATATCTTATTTGAACTGTGACTCGTTTATGGGTGATATGGTTTGTGATTTGACTGGCTAATTGGAGCTACGTGTTTTGGATTCTGATTGAAACAGACGAGCGGGTCTCGTTGGAGAGAAAAAGGCGAATTGGGATTGAGACTTTGGACGAGTGAAGTGGAATTTGGGGAGAAGCTAGCTAGGTTGTAGAGAAGTGAGAACGTGTGTTGGGCCGAACAGACCTACACAAAGGGGTTGAGCTGTTGATTTGCCAAATACGTTTTAGGTACATTGTTGCTAAACAAGCATACAATTAAGTTAGTAAACAATAGATATACGGTTGAGTTGATTTGCCTAACAAGCAAACAGACCAGAATATAATCGACTATTGTTGCCAGACCGGCAATACGAACTGTCACTGTTATATATCACCAATCGTTGTGGCATCATGACACGTGCTGCATTATCGCTCGTCTATGTGGAATGTGGATACTTATCACACTTGATTGTCTTATCACTCGAAATCAATCACACATTGTTGGATTACTATCCGTCTGTGATGAGATGAACTATCACACTCGTTGCATTGTATCACCACCCACCTGTTTGGGATGAGAATTATCACCGTATTGTAATGTTGGAGTACTGTGTGTGATGAGTATTAAGGTGTAATCATGGTCACCTGTATGCGCGTCGCAACTACGGATCGAAGGACTGTGTACGGTATAAGAGTGTTCTAAAGATTTGTTTCGCTACTTTGAGTCGTGGATTCGTGGATCGCCTGCATTGTGGATTAGCTATTCCGTGGATCGCCGATTGTCGTGTATTTCTTTAACCCCGTGGAATACGTATTTGAGCAAAAACTGTATGTATTATTGACCGTCATATACATTACAACATTTCATACAATACGATACAGCAAATATATAATTCATTGTTTAATTACATTATCAATATTATTGTTGCATTAACTTATCGTCGTCATTATCATTAATCATTTCATCCTCCTATCATCATCATTATCATTAGTCATTTCATTACATTTCCATTCATATTCACTCTCATCTACATCCATAATTATTCAATAAATATTACAGTATATATTAGAGCTAACATTTCTTAGTTTCCTTCAATGAAGATATAGATTTGGCATTGAGAGTATTTTGTGATTTTTTGGACCCGGGGTCACACGATTGACGTTTAAGACCTTGTCAAGTGTGGCCAAAACCACGGCTCCTGGTAAAATAGTTTCGGCACCTATTCCCCTAGACATGAGCTATTTAACAGGTGTTGCATAACTGGGAGCTTATGGGTTACACGTGCTCGTGTTGGGATCGATTGCTCTCTTAACTCTCTGACTATTAAATTCCAGAAAACTATACAGGTAAGCTATTGCATATTTTGAATTTGACTAGGCACGGTTGCTGCCTATGGCAGCAAATAGGCAGCAACAGCGTCCAGTCAATTTAGTTTCAAAATAGTCAACAGCATACTTATTAAATAGTAGAGACATACAATTCGTACAGCGTGTCGGACTATTAAGAGATAGAGACGGACCAAATAGAATCATTTATGACGTAAGGATGATGACGTCATCCTTCACGCCACTTATCTGATTATGACGTCATATGATGTCAAAGGATAGATGGATATTCTGGAAAGGTGAATTGTATGTCTATGACGAATGTACATGTTAATAAACAGTCTTTAGAATATTTTTAAAAACTAATTTAATTGGGAGCCGTTACAAACATCTCTCCGTCAAATTACTTTTTAAAAACGGCCACATGTATAATTTCCTTGACAGTGAAATTCTGGAAATTCATTGTTCAAAGTTAAATTCGATTCAAACACGCGAATAAAATGGGCGGAGCCTAGCCAGAAAGGAGCGGGGAATGGCTAAACATGGATCCTGGTATTAAATACTGAGGTATCCCACCTCAAACCGCGTCGTTACATTATCCTCTGACAACAGCCTTGTGTACATTGTTTTAGCTTCTTAATACTATAGTTTCTCATGGAGATCAAAAAATGTCCAATATCTGTTGCTCTTTGTGGCGGCTTGCATCATAATCAGCAGCGAGGCAGAATGATTACTGTCATATTATCACGTCATTTTGACGGCATCCATTCACGGAGGTGGCGAAAACGCTAACACGCTTACAATCCCCTGACTGTGTACCAGGCTGTAACAGCTGTAGACCAGTCAGTATTACAATAGATACCGTTACAGTCATTTTCAGATTAAATGTCGCAACAGGCGAGCAGTTATGACATAATTACTGTGCTTTTCTTATAATTGTCGCATACATTCATGTCATATGATCGGTGAAAGGTATACGCTGTGACTGCACCATTATCGGCGACAACATCCGCACGTGGTACTGTTGATTGAATATGATCAACCAAGAATGAAATTAGCTTATGCCATACAGGAACCTACATCTAGGTTCCCTACGGGCCCATTGTAACCGTAAAAATGCAATTTCTCTGTATGTTTGTTCATGTGCACGTGCGCTCATGGCGTGAGCCGTGTGCGGTAATCATGTTAGGTTTGCGCGATTGTACTAAGAGCATGAGTGCGGATATTATAAACATAGGTGCTGGGAGATGGTATTCAGCAGCGCGTGATGTCCCCACGATCATGACCTTCAGTGAAGGGGTGCATATATGGCCTAATGATACCACACTCCCAATATTTACTAGCTCGTTTAATTTAGTTAAATGTATGTATAATTATCAATGCCATAATGAGACAAATAAAATTATATTTGGGTGTGGATTTACTCATTTATTGCAAAACAGCAATTTCTCCGGGAGTTCCATTTCTTCAATTTTCTCGTGCAAAGACCTATCGTCTAGTTATGCAGTTTTCTGACGGGAGTAGCAAAATCCACCTTTCCAGAGTATCCATCGATCATCTGACGTCATATGACGTCATAATCAGATAAGCTAATCCGACATGTTGTACGAATTGTATGTCTCTATTATTTAATAAACATGCTGTTGAATATTCAACAGTTTATCTGTATAGTTTTCTGGAAATTGATAGTCAGGGAGTTCAGAGATCGATCGTCTCCAACACGATCGAGGTGTGGGTGGGGATTAGCTAGAGATGGGCGGGGCATAGCTAAAAAATAGAAACGTCCATTGATGAAGAAATGCTGTCGATGCGGCTGGGGCAGGGGTTGGGGGCGGAGGTGGGGGTTTGGTCAGGATGGACATGTTCCACCATGATGAGACAAATGATCAATGTAATGATATGTTGTTTGATATGATATTCAAATCTTTTCAATCATAATAATAATAATAATAATAATAATAATAATAATAATAATAATAATAATAATAATAATAACGACGACGACGACGACGACGACGACGACGACGATGACGACGGCGGCGACGACGATGTCAGTAGTATTACGTCTACTGTTCACACTGTTATCATATGTCTGTATTTCTGTACACAAATGTAAAATTGTGTACATAGTGTATATATATTTGTTCTTGTGAGGGCCTCTCTAAAATCAGGTCACTGAAGATATATACCCTCCGTAAATAATAATAATAATAATAATAATAATAATAATAATAATAATTATTATTATTATTATTATTTTTATTATTATTATTATTATTATTATTATTATTATTATTATATATGTTGGCATTCAACGCACGACGAGTTTCATAGATACCACTGGCATCATGGTCTAAAACTACTGCAAATAGTCTAGTAGACGGTGTAAAAATTGCTCAAAATGCGAGAAAGCACCGAATTTTTCACATACGTAGTTTTTCACTTGCTTTTTCGTATGATAACAGGACACATGGATCGGATAACAGTCAGGTGGTCAGAATGAGGCTTATATATAGATCTGTATGAAATGGTCAAAATCTCAGACAAATGTGACACAATACTTTTACAAATGTTTTAATTAGAATTTGTTCTGATGTAAATAAACTAAAGTAACAATAATAACATGAAACACTTATTGTGGACGATATTATACTTTCAAAATATATCTGCGTCATTGCGGGGATAACTTCAGGGACATTTTGATGGGTGACTAATCTAGTAAAATGAAACATCTCAACAGAATGATCTGAGGCAATGCCACATTAAACAGATTATTCTCTTAACCTTTACAACCAGCTTCTATAGTTTGTAAGGCAGTTAATTGTCATCGTCGCTGTTCCTGTCGCAGGTTAGAAGCTTCTGGGAGGGTGTACCAAACGGGAACATCTTTTTTTAAATTTATAGATAGATAGATAGATTTTATTCCACAATAGGCACTTGGCCCTTGAGTGTGCACAATCACATAGTCATATTGTATCAACGTCCTGTTGCGAACTCCATTCCGCAGGATTTGGGAGGTTTTGCTGTGGTACAAGCGTTTCCCCCTGACATGACACACCCCCCCCCCTCCGATATCGCGCTCATTTGGTATGTTCAATCAGCGCAGCCTCAGTTAAGGGGTGGGGGTGTACCAGCTACTTTCCCTTGGCAACCTTTGTTAACTGGCTTGGTTTACATGCGTACACTCACTTGACCAGCTGTAGAGAATGACAACGAATCCTTCCATCGCAGACATTGTCTCCTCCGAATAGCTACTGATGAGTTAGCCAGGCTAAACCAGGTAAATATCTGTAACAGAGATGCAATAACAATATAAGCTATAACAGATAACTAATGTTTTTGGGTTTTTAAAAAGTCAACTATTTTCTTAGGGTGATTCGTATAATTTTATAGAAATACTTGGAAGCTTAAATTTTAA
The DNA here is from genome assembly GCA_034401795.1 of Chaetoderma sp. LZ-2023a. NCBI lineage: Eukaryota > Metazoa > Mollusca > Caudofoveata > Chaetodermatida > Chaetodermatidae > Chaetoderma > Chaetoderma sp. LZ-2023a. The sequence goes on from CM067373.1 coordinate 14,328,111, forward strand.
AACTACTTATGTGCAAGTGTAGCCCACTGTAAATATCTTATCTATTTTCAACAGTTTGTTTTATAGTTATGCCTTAGATATTGGTCGTACTGTAGATAATTTAGCTTGCTGCATCCACCCGTTAATGTACCGTGTTAATTTTATCGGCCAGTCTGCTATTTCAATTTTATGCGATACGATAACTGCCTGCAGCTGCTTTTTATTACTGGCTAGCAATTGTTAGCAACTGATAACAAATTAGTCTACAATCAGAAACTGGCCATACACTTTCACTTCTGACATTTTAATGCCATGGCCATGCCCGGCCAATTTTGAAACTTATGTTTGGATCCTTGCGATATCTGACATTAATGGAGTCCTGGTCAAGATTAATTTAGTCCCTGCTCACGTTGCATTCACATTAATTTCACACTAATGCAGCATGTGATAGTTTTATGATAAGTCTGGGATTTGAAGCAGAAATTAGGATATTCTAGGGAGAACTGATTTGGAACTGTTAGAGTGTAGACGCGTTGGTTGTTGAGAGAGCGTAATGATAACACCGAAGGCATGAGTTTGTCGTCTTGAAGCTGTGTGTTTATATTAGTGTATTTGTAAATTGACTGTATACGTCGCCTGCGAAATAGACAGAAATACCGTTGCTTCTATACCGTTACGTGGAATTGTAGATTGTTAACATCACCTGCGTAATAGAACCACCTGCGTTTTGAGGAGAACATTATTATTTGCACAACCTGTCAATAGAGTCACCTGAGTTTTAGAACATTATTTGCACAACCTGTCAATAGAGTCACCTGAGTTTCAGAACATTATTTGCACCACCTGTCAATAGAGTCACTTGAGTTTTAGAACATCATTTGCACCACCTGTTTATTAGAGTCACCTGAGTTTTAGAACATTATTTGCACCACCTGTCAATAGTGTCACCTGAGTTTTAGAACCATATAAATTTGCACCACCTGTTCATTACCGCCACGTGAGTTTAAGAACATTATCATTTTGCACAAACTGTCAAGTAGTGTCACCTGAGTTTGAGAACATTATCATTTGCACCACCTGTCAATTAGCACCACCTGTGTTCATCAACTGTACACTGGCGTATTCATCATCTGTACATTAGCTTTCACGCCATCTACGTAGTAACACCCGGAGCATCATTTTCCCGCTTACCGTCTGGATTAAGTGGATTTATTCGTATTAGATTACCGTTGGATTATAGTTTTATATTGTGTTCTGATCCAGAATTTGCAGGATATATTCTGCAAGTAATAGTGTGTGATGCGCCTCGCCGTATTTGGATTACATATATTCGTCGCCATATTTGGATTACATATGTTCGTCGCCATATTTGGATTACATATATTCGTCGCCATATTTGGATTGCTTATGTTCATCGTCAGTTGTTAAGAGTCGCCGTTATCGTATGTATCCAGGACATTTAACAATACTTAACATTTTTCATAATATTACACAACCTCTATCATATACATTCATTTATACTAATGTAAGACCGTTCAATCTCATATTATCTTAAAATAAATAATATTATCATTGACTTAGGCATTGTTGTGTGGTTATTAGCCATTTTAGCAGACACAATCTAATGATATCCAATTTCCAGTAAACGTTAACAACTTTCAGGATTCACCCCTAGACACCAGCCATTGGTTTTTTAATGTTGTATCTCTGCTTTATGGAGATGGGGGCTCACGGGCTAATTCAAGGTTAAAGGTTAACGGTCAAAGTTTGAAGGTTAGGAGAGCGAATTCTGTTGACTGGTGGGCTCGGGGTTACACAAGACTTCACGCTTTTTCCACATTTTGGGCAATCCTTGTGATTATAACATAAGCTGCTAGACTAAAACAAGAAGAGATTCATTCTGCCGACAGCCCGGTATTCCGAGATGGTAAAAGAATAGCATTGGCGTGATCATGAATTATTGATTATTAGGACTAGATGACGTACATAACCGTGTTTCGGTAGCACCATGCAGATTATGCGTATAACTGTATTTCATTAGGACCAGATGACGTATAACCGTGTTTCATTCAGTAGGGCCAGATAACGGTTATAACCGTGTTTCACTAGGACCACAAACTGCACATAAAGCGTGTTTCACTAGGACCACATGACGCCCAAAAAGCGTGTTTCACTAAGACCACATGACGCACATAAAGCGTGTTTCACTAGGACCAGATGCCGCTTATAACCGTGGTTCACTAAGACCACAAAACGCACATAAAGCGTGTTTCACTAGGACCACATGACGCCCATAAAGCGTGTTTCACTAGGAGCAGATGCCGCTTATAACCGTGGTTCACTATGACCACAAAACGCACATAAAGCGCGTTTCGGTAGGGCCAGATGAAGCTTATGACCGTGGTTCACTCGGACCACAAAATACACATAAATCGTGTTTCAGTAGGACCAGATAACGCGTATAACCGTGGATCACTAGGACCACAAAATTCACATAAAGCGTGTTTCAGTAGGACCAGATGACGCTTATAAGTAACACGTGTTTCACTAGGACCACATGACGCACATAAAGCGTGTTTCATTAGGACCAGATGACGCACATAAAGCGTGTTTCATTAGGACCAGATGACGTACATAAAGCTTGTTTCATTAGGTCCAGATGACGCACATAAGGCGTGTTTCATTAGGACCATATGACGCACATAAAGCTTGTTTCATTAGGACCAGATGACGCACATAAGGCGTGTTTCGTTAGGACCGGATAACGCACATAAAGCGTGCTTCATTACGACCAGATGACGCATTCAACCATGTTTCACTAGGACTAGATGACACGTATAAGCGTGTTTCATTAGGACCCGGAGACGCACATAAAGCGTGTTTCATTAGGACCATATGAAGTATTTAAGCGTGTTTAATTACGGCCAGATGACACACATAAAGCGGTGTTTCATTTAGAGCTGCGCGATATGCCGATATCACATCGTAAACTGGTTCAATATGCTGACGGTTTGCAAACCGCCGTTATCATGACCAAACCGAAAAACCGAGGTTATGAAAATGTTCGGTTTAGCCAATACTGATTAATCATAATTTGTTTTTTTAGATTAATATTGTACCCAAATAATCTCCCCCGTAGTCTGCAAATTAATATTCCCCATGAGAAAACTTTCATTAGGACTAGATGACGCATATAATAATAATAATAATAATAAAATAATAATAATAATAATAATAATAATAATCGTTATTTATTGAGGGTAGCACTTCAAGTACACGGCCTGATCTAGCAGAGGCCCTCGTTAACATATATACACATTTTTTAAATATATATAATATGTACACATTTATACATCTATGTACAGACAAGGAACTTAGGGAATCTATTTCTTATAATCATATAATATTCTGAATGTATTAAGAGTAATTTGAACAAAAGCTACTGATGCTTTCAACAGCAGCAAACTTTCAATCAATTTAGCATTGATATATTCAGCATTGTAAAGTAAATTCCTTTCTTTTCTGCTGAAATGCTTTGGAAAAAATGCAAGAAATAGAAATAACGATATTTTTATGTGCTAAAATATAGAAACTAATTCTCAATTTCGTAGACAAATACAGCTAAACACATTATAACATACGATTATACATACATACATACATAGAGAAACAATAGATTTAGTAAAATTATTATCATTACCCACGCCGTCGAATGTTTTAACCCTTTAGTGACTAAATTTGTCAGGAAAACCTCGATTAGGTCTATCTATTGTGAAATATCCGTTTCTAGAACAAGACAATGCCATTCTTGGAAACTTACCACCGGAAAGACTGGCTCGATTATCGCGCCTGTCATTCCTGTCATAAATTTTCAAAAATACTCCTCTGGACTGCAAATGGTCATTTCTCTAGCCGATTTTATGGACGTGTTTCTAGGCTTGTGCATTTATGGGTCAAAGAGCGGAAGAATCACCAAATTTGACATAGCACTTCATAATGTAGGATAAAATCAGAAGGTTCAATCGAAGGTTTGTATCTTAAAGGTTAATTAGGCATATATAGTTTACTGAAATTAAGAACTCACCAAAGCACATGCACTCCCAATCACACACACTCACTTCCACACGCACATGAACTCATGTACATACACTCCCGTGGGTTTACATTCAATATAGTAGGTCTACGCCAACATCTAACCATTTCAACATTAGTATTAGAACTCAAGTCATGCTATTAAGCTGTTGCATATCTTAAGCATAATTTGAATGAAAGGTCTTGATACCTTCGGCAGCAACACTATCCAGTAAAATTAGTATCAAAATTATACAGCAAGGGAACCTATTTTGTGTCTACATTTCCATGTAACCGTATAACCGTGTTTCATTAGGAGAAGATGACGCATATAACCGTGTTTCATTAGGACAAGATGACGCATATAATCGTGTTTCATTAGGACTAGATGACGCATATAACCGTGTTTCATTAGGACTAGATGACGCGTATAACCGTGTTTCATTAGGACAAGATGACGCGTATAACCGTGTTTCATTAAGACAAGATGACGCGTATAACCGTGTTTCATTAGGACTAGATGACGCGTATAACCGTGTTTCATTAGGACAAGATGACACGTATAACCGTGGTTCACTATGACCACAAAACGCACATAAAGCGCGTTTCGGTAGGGCCAGATGAAGCTTATGACCGTGGTTCACTCGGATCACAAAATACACAAAAATCGTGTTTCAGTAGGACGAGATAACGCTTATAACGTGGATCACTAGGACCACAAAATTCACATAAAGCGTGTTTCAGTAGGACCAGATGACGCTTATAAGTAACACGTGTTTCACTAGGACCACATGACGCACATAAAGCGTGTTTCATTAGGACCAGATGACGCACATAAAGCGTGTTTCATTAGGACCAGATGACGCACATAAAGCTTGTTTCATTAGGACCAGATGACGCACATAAGGCGTGTTTCATTAGGACCATATGACGCACATAAGCTTGTTTCATTAGGACCAGATGACGCACATAAGGCGTGTTTCGTAAGGACCGGATGACGCACATAAAGCGTGCTTCATTACGACCAGATGACGTATTTAAGCGTGTTTCATTACGGCCAGATGACACACATAAAGCGGTGTTTCATTTAGAGCTGCGCGATATGCCGATATCACATCGTAACCTGGTTCAATATGCTGACGGTTTGCAAACCACCGTTATCATGACCAAACCGAAAAACTGAGGTTATGAAAATGTTCGGTTTAGCCAATACTGATTAATCATAATTTGTTTTTTTAAATTAATATTGTACCCAAATAATCTCCCCCGTAGTCTGCAAATTAATATTCCCCAGGAGAAAACTTTCATTAGGACTAGATGACGCATATAATAATAATAATAAAATAATAATAATAATAATAATAATCGTTATTTATTGAGGGTAGCACTTCAAGTACACGGCCTGATCTAGCAGAGGCCCTCATTAACATATATACACATTTTTTAAATATATATAATATGTACACATTTATACATCTATGTACAGACAAGGAACTTAGGGAATCTATTTATTATAATCATATAATATTCTGAATGTATTAAGAGTAATTTGAACAAAAGCTACTGAGGCTTTCAACAGCAGCAAATTTTCAATCAATTTAGCATTGATATATTCAGCATTGTAAAGTAAATTCCTTTCTTTTCTGCTGAAATGCTTTGGAAAAAATGCAAGAAATAGAAATAACGATATTTTTATGTGCTAAAATATAGAAACTAATTCTCAATTTCGTAGACAAATACAGCTAAACACATTATAACATACGATTATACATACATACATACAGAAACAATAGATTTAGTACAATTATTATCATTACCCACGTCGTCGAATGTCTTAACCCTTTAGTGACTAAATTTGTCAGGAAAACCTCGATTAGGTCTATCTATTGTGAAATATCCGTTTCTAGAACAAGACAATGCCATTCTTGGAAACTTACCACCGGAAAGACTGGCTCGATTATCGCGCCTGTCATTCCTGTCATAAATTTTCAAAAATACTCCTCTGGACTGCAAATGGTCATTTCTCTAGCCGATTTTATGGACGTGTTTCTAGGCTTGTGCATTTATGGGTCAAAGAGCGGAAGAATCACCAAATTTGACATAGCACTTCATAATGTAGGATAAAATCAGAAGGTTCAATCGAAGGTTTGTATCTTAAAGGTTAATTAGGCATATATAGTTTACTGAAATTAAGAACTCACCAAAGCACATGCACTCCCAATCACACACACTCACTTCCACACGCACATGAACTCATGTACATACACTCCCGTGGGTTTACATCCAATATAGTAGGTCTACGCCAACATCTAACCATTTCAACACTAGTATTAGAACTCAAGTCATGATATTAAGCTGTTGCATATCTTAAGCATAATTTGAATGAAAGGTCTTGATACCTTCGGCAGCAACATTATCCAGTCAAATTAGTATCAAAATTATACAGCAAGGGAACCTATTTTGTGTCTACATTTCCATGTAACCGTATAACCGTGTTTCATTAGGAGAAGATGACGCATATAACCGTGTTTCATTAGGACAATATGACGCATATAATCGTGTTTCATTAGGACTAGATGACGCATATAACCGTGTTTCATTAGGACTAGATGACGCGTATAACCGTGTTTCATTAGGACTAGATGACGCGTATAACCGTGTTTCATTAGGACAAGATGACGCGTATAACCGTGTTTCATTAGGACTAGATGACGCGTATAACCGTGTTTCATTAGGACAAGATGACACGTATAACCGTGGTTCACTATGACCACAAAACGCACATAAAGCGCGTTTCGGTAGGGCCAGATGAAGCTTATGACCGTGGTTCACTCGGACCACAAAATACACAAAAATCGTGTTTCAGTAGGATGAGATAACGCTTATAACCGTGGATCACTAGGACCACAAAATTCACATAAAGCGTGTTTCAGTAGGACCAGATGACGCTTATAAGTAACACGTGTTTCACTAGGACCACATGACGCACATAAAGCGTGTTTCATTAGGACCAGATGACGCACATAAAGCGTGTTTCATTAGGACCAGATGACGCACATAAAGCTTGTTTCATTAGGACCAGATGACGCACATGAGGCGTGTTTCATTAGGACCATATGACGCACATAAAGCTTGTTTCATTAGGACCAGATGACGCACATAAGGCGTGTTTCGTAAGGACCGGATGACGCACATAAAGCGTGCTTCATTACGACCAGATGACGCATTCAACCATGTTTCACTAGGACTAGATGACACGTATAAGCGTGTTTCATTAGGACCCGGAGACGCACATAAAGCGTGTTTCATTAGGACCATATAACGTATTTAAGCGTGTTTCATTACGGCCAGATGACACACATAAAGCGGTGTTTCATTTAGAGCTGCGCGATATGCCGATATCACATCGTAACCTGGTACAATATGCTGACGGTTTGCAAACCGCCGTTATCATGACCAAACCGAAAAACCGAGGTTATGAAAATGTTCGGTTTAGCCAATACTGATTAATCATAATTTGTTTTTTTAAATTAATATTGTACCCAAATAATCTCCCCCGTAGTCTGCAAATTAATATTCCCCAGGAGAAAACTTTCATTAGGACTAGATGACGCATATAATAATAATAATAAAATAATAATAATAATAATAATAATCGTTATTTATTGAGGGTAGCACTTCAAGTACACGGCCTGATCTAGCAGAAGCCCTCATTACCATATATACACATTTTTTTAATATATATAATATGTACACATTTATACATCTATGTACAGACAAGGAACTTAGGGAATCTATTTATTATAATCATATAATATTCTGAATGTATTAAGAGTAATTTGAACAAAAGCTACTGATGCTTTCAACAGCAGCAAACTTTCAATCAATTTAGCATTGATATATTCAGCATTGTAAAGTAAATTCCTTTCTTTTCTGCTGAAATGCTTTGGAAAAAATGCAAGAAATAGAAATAACGATATTTTTATGTGCTAAAATATAGAAACTAATTCTCAATTTCGTAGACAAATACAGCTAAACACATTATAACATACGATTATACATACATACATACAGAAACAATAGATTTAGTACAATTATTATCATTACCCACGCCGTCGAATGTCTTAACCCTTTAGTGACTAAATTTGTCAGGAAAACCTCGATTAGGTCTATCTATTGTGAAATATCCGTTTCTAGAACAAGACAATGCCATTCTTGGAAACTTACCACCGGAAAGACTGGCTCGATTATCGCGCCTGTCATTCCTGTCATAAATTTTCAAAAATACTCCTCTGGACTGCAAATGGTCATTTCTCTAGCCGATTTTATGGACGTGTTTCTAGGCTTGTGCATTTATGGGTCAAAGAGCGGAAGAATCACCAAATTTGACATAGCACTTCATAATGTAGGATAAAATCAGAAGGTTCAATCGAAGGTTTGTATCTTAAAGGTTAATTAGGCATATATAGTTTACTGAAATTAAGAACTCACCAAAGCACATGCACTCCCAATCACACACACTCACTTCCACACGCACATGAACTCATGTACATACACTCCCGTGGGTTTACATCCAATATAGTAGGTCTACGCCAACATCTAACCATTTCAACACTAGTATTAGAACTCAAGTCATGATATTAAGCTGTTGCATATCTTAAGCATAATTTGAATGAAAGGTCTTGATACCTTCGGCAGCAACACTATCCAGTCAAATTAGTATCAAAATTATACAGCAAGGGAACCTATTTTGTGTCTACATTTCCATGTAACCGTATAACCGTGTTTCATTAGGAGAAGATGACGCATATAACCGTGTTTCATTAGGACAAGATGACGCATATAATCGTGTTTCATTAGGACTAGATGACGCATATAACCGTGTTTCATTAGGACTAGATGACGCGTATAACCGTGTTTCATTAGGACAAGATGACGCGTATAACCGTGTTTCATTAGGACAAGATGACGCGTATAACCGTGTTTCATTAGGACTAGATGACGCGTATAACCGTGTTTCATTAGGACAAGATGACGCGTATAACCGTGTTTCATTAGGACTAGATGACGCGTATAACCGTGTTTCATTAGGATTTGACGACACGTATAACCCTGTTTCGTTAGGATTAGATGACGCGTATAACCGTGTTTTGTTAGGACAATATGACGCGTATAACCGTGTTTCATTAGGACTAGATGACGCATATAACCGTGTTTCATTAGGACTAGATGACGCAAATAACCGTGTTTCATTAGGACAAGATGACACGTATAACCGTGTTTCATTAGGACAAGATGACACGTATAACCGTGTTTCATTAGGACAAGATGACACGTATAACCGTGTTTCATTAGGACAAGATGACACGTATAACCGTGTTTCATTAGGACAAGATGACACGTATAACCGTGTTTCATTAGGACTAGATGACACGTATAACCGTGTTTCATTAGGACTAGATGACACGTATAACCGTGTTTCATTAGGACTAGATGACACGTATAACCGTGTTTCATTAGGACAAGATGACACGTATTACCGTGTTTCATTAGGACAAGATGACACTCACATGTATGTCTTAAAGCATATTAAGATTAATTATGTTAGTCTTAATCTTTTAAACCCTGAATTACTAGAATCTCAATTTCAGAGAAATCTTTGAACGTGTTCCTACCATAGACAGCATCAGCACGCACAACACCCCCAACCCACCCACCCCACCTCCACCCACACACACATACACACACCCGTAAAATTAGTTGACAAAATACTAAAAGAATTTATAAAATTTTCCTGTTTTGGTCTTTCCTGTTCAAGGGTTAAGCAACTTTAAACAACTTTAAATCTAGTCATATTTGAAATCTGAATGTTTATGTCAATGACAATCGCCACGCTTCTAACAACAATTATATCAATAGCTGTGTTGTGTATTAAATTATAAAGTATATTTCATTGACAAGTGCCAGACACCTTATGGTACGCTTACGATCCTGATTTTTTACCCTCAACCATAAAGCAAGTCTTTGTATATCTGGGCCCGTAACGTTACATATGGGCCAGTCATAGATGTCTTTATGAGGCCTTTGAAGCTGTTGTCAGTGATACCTTCTGGTCTCAATCAAAGCATCATCTACATTGATGCCTCGAGGCAGACAAGCCGCCATTGACTGGTCCGCAAGTTGTGATTGAAAATACATCAACCATGGCCGCTTATGATTTAGTGTTAGGATTGCCTTCAGGGGGAAGGGATGGATGTAAGCAGACGATAATGACGCCAATTCGATGTAAAACGTGGTCAATATAAGCAATGCAGTGCTTTCAATACCCTGGATAATGTATGCTATAATCTGGTGATAGGAAATGGTGTTGAACACGACAGACATAACTACAGTAGTAGTCAAGGTATGATCCGAACGACCGACAGACCGACCAGTATATACTAGCTGACAGTCAAAACGAAAATGTCTCCTATAATAATATGGCCGTAGTCGCTACTCCAACCCTCCTTACAGCGCGTGCCGTGTTTAAGTTTATAACTGATCACAGGTAAAACTTTTAGAAACTCAATCAACCAACAGGCACACCAAGTTTGCTTTGTCAAGTATCTAAATCTTCAATATCAACCCTAACTTCAAAATACGATAAGTAAACATATACGTGTTATTTGCTTTCAATGCGTTATCTATAAGCTAGTGTGTATTATCATATGTATGGTGGAGGGATATGTACATTGTCATGCACTTTATTTGAAATTTATTTTGAAATTTATTGTTACTGGACAAAATTGCACGTTTTGACCATACACAGTGATATGTAGTATTACATAGAAAAAATATATAATACAACAGATTAACTAGAATTTATAAGCAAGAACAAACGGCATAATTAAATAAACAACCATCTACCTGCACAATTAAGTCTGAGCGAGAGATCGCGTGACTTTTCAAACAAAATGTCGGCGTGTCTCCAAGACAGGTAGTAAGAATATCACCTGTCTCAAAAACACGCCATACGCCTGTGTCATATATTATAGCATATATTATAGAATGCCACTTTTATTAAGAGACCGCGTGCATATAGTGGATGAGGGAGGGATCCTATCTGCCACTCAAGTATCCGACGTCATAATCAATTACGTCACTAGTGAGCTGACCTTATTACGTTTAACTCCGTCATGAAAATCGTAAAGTCCGTCATGCATGTACTAATTATATGTATGCTGCTGGATTTACAATTTAGTAAACATTCTCTTGAATATTTTGAAACTAACTTGACAGCCGTTGGTGTCATATGCAGCAACTCCTCCACTATGGTGTCATGTGTAATCCTGATATCGCAGCAGATTTAAAAGAAAATTTCCTTAGCTTTTCGGATCACACCCAGTGTTGTTGAATCCTAGTGTGCGATCACACCCTTTCTTTTGTCAAAACTTAAGCCAAATCGGATCATCAGCAGTTCCTGAGATATCAATAGAGCTCGTATTTAATCCGATCCGGATCCGGATCAAGTTCTTTTATAGGCCTGCGAACCTGGATGGCTATAGTCTGGAAATCCTCGTGCACAGCAAGTTCCCTCGTGTAAAAAATATGAGCCAATTTGAAACAGCAGTTATTGAGATAGGGCTACAGCTCATGACGCACATACCTACGCACGCACCTACGCACGCACCTATGCACGCACGCACGTTGAAGGTGTTTCTGTAGGACCAGATGCAGCGCATTAACGTGTGATAGGTTATTAACAGTAACTAGGGTAGTAGTAACCATTTAACCCAAGAACTGGATTATTATGGTGAGTCGACGTGCTCTCAGTATTCCTGACAAACTATCGATTCGATGTACGCGGTTCGAATAAGATTCAGAACATATATAGTTCGGTATGTAACTAGAATTTTGACGCCACAACTCGATAAGTAGATTGCAAAGCGACAGTTGTTAGCGCCAGCACGTGGAGAATTTTTAGCATTAGTTTGTGGGCTTAACGGCTTACGATAGCTTTACGCCAGCAAGACATCGTAATGTGCTTTATTACCCTCTCAGTAATGTCGCGTACCCATATGCTGATTGGCTAACTTCAGTGTTGTATGATCTGGTATTTCCCTCACGCGAGGGAATGCTACTAGTATCCCCCCGGCGCAAACATCGTGTTTTCGTCTTAATGTACAGATTAACTATGACGTAACAATATCCAATGATGATGGTCATGACGTCATAAGTGGTGATTCATTCTGAAAATGACGTCATAAAGTGTTGAAAATTGGCAATATTTAAGATAAGTCTCTCTCTCTCTCTCTCTCTCTCTCTCTCTCTCTCTCTCTCTCTCTCTCTCTCGCTCTCTCTCTCTCTCTCTCTCTCTCTCTCTCTCTCTCTCTCTCTTTCTGACGTCTGAGGGGTAATAAATTCGTTACACCAGTGTTTGGACGTGGTTACAGGCTGTTACCACACGCGCAAACATAAAATGTATCTCCCCCCCCCTCCCCTCCCTACGCTCGGGAGATACAAGGTTTGCGCGTGTGGTAACAGCCTGTACCCCCTTCAAAACACTGGTGTAACTAATAATGATCCATATGGAAAGCTAATGTAGTAAGCTTTCCTTTGTGGTAACATGCAAGTAGTATAGAGTATAGCATCGCACGTCTATAGTACTAGCTATACCATGTCATAATGTGATCTGCAATCCTAAGGCTTGACATGACGGGTCATAGTATTGCACAATATGGGGATCAAACGATGCCCGCACCCTCTGAATCTCAATTTCAAGAAAACTATACAGGCAAGCTGTTCGAATATTTTGAAACTAATTTGGCTGGGTGCTGTTGCTGCCTATCGCACGGTGCGGCCATATGCGCACATAAATTACTAATTGCCTAGTCAGTTACAGTAATTACGGTCAAAAACAGCTACTACAGAATTCCACTGAGTATCAGAAATCCACATCGTGAAACCTTTACCTGCAAAAAAGACTTGTCTTGCGGCGTTGGTATGGTGGACGCGCTTGAAGGCTATAATGCTTGGTGCTTTCGTCGGTTGTGGGTTCGATTCCCTGTCAATGACAAAATACCGTAATACAGTAATTACGGTCAAAATCAGTTACCATAGAATTCTACTGTGTGTCAGACAGCCATTCCCCCACCCCACCCACCACACCCCCGGTGTTGGTGTCGTAGACGCGTTTGTGAGCTATGATGATTGAGGCTTTCGTAGGTTGTGGGTTCGATTCCTTGCCAATGCCAAAACACCGTAATGCCACGCCTTCTTGTATTCCTAATCTAGTTCACGACTTCTTGAAAAAACAATTAAGCATTATAGCAACGATACAAACTAGTCAAGTGGGCGTACAATACTCAACCTTCGTAATACTGCAGAAACAACTTGCGCTAATGGATTATTAAATATATTGCGTGCAGGTGACGGACTTTCTAAATTGGGTAGTCTTGATAAGGACATTGAAACCATTGCTGCCTATTAAGCATGCTAGAACCACGTTCCTAGAACATATCAAACATTTTTAAAGCAGAAACTGTGCCAAATTTAAAGTCGCAGAAAATTCTTCTTTCTATGAATTTTCTTCGACTTTAAATTTGGCACAGTTTCTGGTTTAAAAATGTTTGATATGTTCTAGGAACGTGGTTCTAGCATGCTTAATAGGCAGCAATGGTTTCAATGAGATGCTATCTGAACGCATCTAGATTTCGAAGGTTTCTCGTTTACAGATATCATCTATGTCACTCTGTGAAATTCCATGACTTTTACATGACGTTCCATGACTTATAAAAGCATATAATATATGCACTTATGAGTCTATGCATAACCCTTTAATGCTTAAATTACTTTAATTTCATTTTTATGAGAAGAAAATATGTCTGTTTGCAGATGGGTTGAGCCAGTCACTCCAGTGGCAAGTATTCAAAAATAGTTTTCGCTTGCTCTGCATATGGATTATTATTTCACAAGACCACTGTAGATAGTAGATAGCATATTGGGTATTAAATGGTTAATAATTTAATACCATAGAAAATGGCTTATGAGACAGTCATTTTAATTAACAGTGAGGTTCCCAAACAGGCTGTCTTGCCTCTAGTAAGCCTTAGATATAGCAGGTTCAAATATATGATGTAGGCATACACATTTGTTCCACAACAGTTCTAATTCAGTCTGCTGAATCTGTCAATGACCCCTACTTGGAATGAAGTCAGTTGAATGCAATTCAAACTGTCAGCCAAATAATGAGTGAAATTGAAATATAGACAATTGAAAACAAAATTGCCTAATTCTGTGATTCATAATTAGGTGCTCTTGACCCTCCTGTGTATCCTGTGGAATATCTTTTATTTAGGTGTTGATAATTTGCAATTTGTTGCTTCAATGTTTCAACAATAAAGGCATGTCAAACAGTTTTCTAATTTCTAATATTGTTTCAAGAGATTTATGATGAATTTAATGACAGCTGAAAAACATAAGATCCATATAAATGCATGATTTTATATGGAATGATTATCCTTACTGACATGACTGGTATTATCTGGCTAAATTTGTCATTGCCTCATCACTGTTTCTCAATTTTAAAGTAATTAGTATACATCTAGGTAAATTGTGGAATGTTCTGAAGCCAGGCTGGGAGCTTTTGGTCACATAGGAAACCTTTCTTGGACAAGTTTTCCTTAGAAAGCAACAGTTTCCAGGTGCATTTAGCCTCAAAATATTCAACATAATCTTTTATTAATTTAAATATGTTGATACAAATTATATCACTCAGGTTTCCAGCTGAATTCAATTATTCAACAGCTTAACTCTTTAACACACATATCAGCCCAAAATGGTGTTTACAGTTGTCTTGAGAAATGCCCATTTGCAGACCAAGTGAAGGCAATTTTTGAAAATTTACAAGTGAAATGACTGGCTCAATAACCGAGTCAGTCATTCCGGTGGTAAACCTTCAAAATATTCACTAGGTCAGCAAATTGACATTTTCTTTGAGAAAATTTAAATTTTCTTGACATTTTTTTACTTTTCTTGAAGAAATTTAAGTCTTAAAGGGTTAGTCATTAATGGTCAAGAATGGGTTAGAAAATCAGAGTTTGATTATTGAATGCCAATTTGCACTTTGCAGACCAAGATTAACCTTTACCCCTCTGATGTCAAAATTTACAGTTTTCAAATTAAATTTAAAAATGGTGGTTAATTTTTCAACAAATTTGATGGAATATGTTGCTGTGGTTGAAAATTGTAGCCTACGGCAGTTTCTTTGCTAGTGACATGGCAAATGATAGAATATTGACATCAGAGTGGTAAAGGTTATTTTAAAGAGAATATTATTTTAGAAAATAGTCCACTGGACTGACTGGCTCTGTTATCGAGCCAGCCATTCCAGTGGTAAATTTTCTAAAATATCCTCTTGACATGCATAGGCATTTTTCAGGACCACTACAAAAGCAGTTTCTGATTGACTTGATCATTCAAAACAACTGTCTTTTATTTTGCAGGTGCCATTGTGAGCCAAAGCCTACTGAATGGGCCTACAATGAGCATGATGAGATGCAAGATGGACTGAACAATTGTTCATGATTTAGAAAGAGCAGCACCTTTAAAGGACTGTGTCGATTAAAATGAATACATGTGCCTTCTCAAATTACCAAATTTCCAAGAAGCATTCTCAATGTAGAAATCTGCAGACTATGTCAAATCAGTGTGTGTTCTATGACAAAATGAACAGATAGATACTCCACGTGTAGACAGATAGAGCCACATACATATTGCTATGGATGATAATGTACAAGACACTTATCAGATCACACCATTAACACAGCCATGACAGCCTAATCAATTTACATTCAGCACAGATGATAAAAACATGTTTGTACTGCATTCTATGTGTTTTAAACATTGGGTAAGTCATTAATTACATATTTTAATGTGACGTCAGCCTACATATGTGGCATCATATACTCGAGTGACAGATTAAAATCATCCAATGTGACCGTACACCCCAACTTTCTTTAAGCAGACTCTTCATGTGTGTGGGTGGGTCGGTGGGTGTGGTCCACAACTGTATCAGTGATACAAAAATTCAGTAATAATAATCTGGGGGAAAATGTCCATAATCTGAAACTTTTTTCGTTATACAATATGACAAAAAACTGGAGGACGAAGGTCTGTAACCTGTTCTTTTTCACAAAATTTAGTTTGGATTGGATTATTATCGTACTTAGGCTTGGAATTTTCGCCACAGCCATACCAGGGCGTGTGGGGGATGGCGTGGGGGGGACGAGGTGTGTGGGTGGGCATGTAGGCCGAATTCGTGGCTGATGCATATCTAAGTGTGTGTGTGGGGGGGGGGGTCACCTCTTGTTCATGGACTTGCTAATCCACATATCTATAGCGGAATATTTATCGGAAATATATATTAGTAAAATGCATGCCGACCAGTATTTCCGTGAAATAATCTCCAATTTGCGCCGAGTCTTCGCCAACCAAGTAATGTGTACACTTGCTAAACCTATAATAACGTAGTCCTAATTAATTTCGTGCTTTCTTATTTTCAAATATTGCTTGCTAAATAGTCTATGAAAGTTATATGAAAATATTCATCGTTAATTTAGAAGATAATGTTAATATTTATACAGTTCTCGATATATACCGTCAACGGGGATTGGGAAAACATGAAGTTACGTAATGTCGTGATACGTTTACACTTCTAGGCGGTCTACAGAAAGATTTTTCAGCTGTGACCTCGTTCGCGTCATAAGCGGCGCTCGTGAACAGCTGATTCGAGCCTCAAAACCCTAGAGAGCTCCACGCCTAACTTACGCTTTTTGACGTAAGTTAGGCACCCCTTCGTGAATACGGAATACGTATGGGCCGTAAATAGGTGCATAACTTAGGCATGTACATAAGTTACGCACTCTTCGTGAATACGGCCCCTGCCTAGATGGGACGTAAATGGGGCCTGGAATCAGAGACTAATAATAATAATAATAATAATAATAATAATAATAATAATAATAATAATAATAAATAATAACAATCCTTTTTCAAGAGGGTACATCGTCAGTGGCCTGATGTTCCCGAGGCCCACAAAACATATATACACTATGTACAATAATATATAATTATATACACGCCAGGTATGTACAAATAGACATATGTACAATAATTGCACTTACACGCACGCATGCACGCACTCACTGAGACACGCAGGCGGGCGGGCAGGCAGGCAGACAGGAAGGCAGGCAGGCAGACATGTAGGGAGGCAGGCAGGCAGACGTATACTAGTTGCGAGTCTCTTCAAGATAAAGGTAAGCTGTTAAAATATCTTTGGAAACTAATTTGACCGGACGCTGTAGCTACCTAAGGCAGCATCTGCGTCCAGCCATATTAGCCCCAAAATATTAAACAGAATATTTATTAAATCATACATGTTCAAGTTCACTTTATATAAATGTACATAACGACTGTGGTGGTAGAGTATTTGCGGTACAGTAATAATTACATGTATGTAATATTCATAATTCTATGATTCGGTAGTAGTAGTAGTAGTAGTAGTAGTAGTAGTAGTAGTAGTAGTAGTAGGAGTAGTAGTAGTAGTAGTAGTAGTAGTAGCAGTAGCAGTAGCAGTTGTAGTAGTAGTAGTAGTAGTAGTAGTAGTAGTAGTAGTAGTAATAGTAGCAGCAGCAGTAGTAGTAGTAGCAGCAGCAACAGCGGCGGCGGCGTTTGGCGGCGGCGGCAGCGGTAGTAGCAGTAGCAGTAGCAGTAGCAGTAGCAGTAGCAGTAGCAGTAGCAGCAGTAGCAGTAGCAGTAGCAGTAGCAGCAGTAGTAGCAGTAGCAGCAGTAGCAGTAGCAGTAGCAGTAGCAGTAGCAGTAGCAGTAGCAGTAGCAGCAGTAGCAGTAGCAGCAGCAGTAGCAGTAGCAGTAGCAGTAGCAGCAGTAGCAGTAGCAGTAGCAGTAGTAGCAGTAGCAGTAGCAGTAGCAGCAGCAGTAGTAGCAGTAGCAGCTGTAGCAGTAGCAGTAGCAGTAGCAGCAGTAGCAGCAGTAGCAGCAGTAGCAGCAGTAGCAGTAGTAGCAGTAGCAGTAGCAGTAGCAGTAGCAGTAGCAGTAGCAGCAGTAGCAGTAGCAGTAGCAGTAGTAGTAGCAGCAGTAGCAGCAGTAGCAGCAGTAGCAGCAGTAGCAGCAGTAGCAGCAGCAGTAGCAGTAGTAGCAGTAGTAGCAGCAGTAGCAGTAGCAGTAGCAGCAGTAGCAGTAGTAGCAGTAGTAGTAGCAGCAGTAGCAGTAGCAGTAGCAGCAGTAGCAGTAGTAGCAGTAGCAGCAGCAGTAGCAGCAGTAGCAGTAGTAGTAGCAGCAGTAGCAGCAGTAGCAGCAGTAGCAGCAGTAGCAGCAGTAGCAGTAGTAGTAGCAGCAGTAGCAGCAGCAGTAGCAGTAGCAGTAGTAGCAGTAGTAGCAGTAGCAGCAGTAGCAGTAGCAGTAGCAGTAGCAGTAGCAGTAGCAGTAGTAGCAGCAGCAGTAGCAGTAGTAGTAATAGCGATTGTAATAGTAAGTAATTTTTCGATAGACGGTAATCAAACCAATAACGTCTCTTGTTCAGCATTGTGTAAACGATGCGTATGGACTTCGTGCCGTGTTTGAGTGCACGTCAGAGTACACGTTGTTGAGCGTACTTTCATAGCAATGTTATTAAATCAAGCCATGTCTGTATATATATATAAAAGACAGTAGCAGGCAATATTAAAGAAAGGCACATACATTGTATTGTCAACAACCATCACTCATTTCTCTTGACAGCGCGCTTTCTAGTTTGGCATCTCTTTAGAAGCTTTTTGACTGCGCTCGGTCGTGAAATGAGACGAATCGCGTATTAAAAACGCAATTTATTAATTTGAGAGCGCTGCGGATAATAGCTTTTCAGTTATGTTTGCTTGTAGAGTTCGAAGATTCGACATTAATTGTTAGCAAGTGTATTCGTCCTGCAGGTGTTGGCCTGAGGACACTATTGATCGCGCGCTGATCGGGTAGATAATGGAGAACTATTAACTGCGCGCTCATGCTATGGTTGACCGCCTCTTCAACGCGCACTAAACCCACACTCTACCCTGTTTGACACTCGCCAGGGAGGCCTCTTCCATTGTAGCGGCGAGGAGAATTTTCATATCATTAAAACATAAGCCTAGTTCACGAGTTTATAATTGAATTATATATTTCACGCTTCATTAAGTTTCTCTGTAGTGCTAATATTTTACATAATTAACCTAGGCTGATAGCTATCAAAGAGGCGAAATTTTGGAGATTATTCACTTCCGATTGCAAAACTAACCCGTTTTTCCTAAAACTGTCTACGACAAATCTTCGACATAAATACACATTTATGCATAATGATAATTATGTTACGTTCAACCAAAAGTTGGCTGGAATGAAACTTTTTCACCGAACTTCTTCATCCAAGATTTCATTTCAGCTTCACGTTTATTCACCTACAAAAGCACACGAGGAATGGGTTTGCTCTTAATATAGAATACAGTGTACTCTACCAGGTTTATGATGCAATAATGGACCTTTCGAGTTTATCCATCCATCATATGACGTCATAATCAACTACCTAACTTGTAGGATGAAGTCATAATTAATACATGTGGTCACTAGCTACATGTGGTCAGTAGCTACATGTGGTCACTAGCTATATGTGGTCACTAGCTACATGTGGTCACTAGCTACATGTGGTCACTAGCTATATGTGGTCACTAGCTACATGTGGTCACTAGCTACAAGTGGTCACTAGCTACATGTGGTCACTAGCTACAAGTGGTCACTAGCTACATGTGGTCACTAGCTACAAGTGGTCACTAGCTACACGTGGTCACTAGCTACAAGTGGTCACTAGTTATATGTGGTCACTAGCTACATGTGTTCACTAGCTACATGTGGTCACTAGTTATATGTGGTCAATAGCTACATGTGGTCACTAGTTATATGTGGTCATTAGCTACATGTGGTCACTAGCTACATGTGGTCACTAGTTATATGTGGTAGCTAGTTACATGTGGTCACTAGCTGTATGTGGTCACTAGCTATAAATGGTCACTAGCTATATGTGGTCACTAGTTATAAGTGGTCACTAGCTATATGTGGTCACTGGCTACACGTGGTCACTAGTTATATGTGGTCACTAGCTACATGTGGTCACTAGTTATATGTGGTCACTAGCTGCATGTGGTCACTAGCTATATGTGGTCACTAGCTACATGTGGTCACTAGCTACATGTGGTCACTAGCTATATGTGGTCACTAGCTACATGTGGTCACTAGCTATAAGTGGTCACTAGCTATATGTGGTCACTAGTTATAAGTGGTCACTAGCTATATGTGGTCACTGGCTACACGTGGTCACTAGTTATGTGTGGTCACTAGCTACATGTGGTCACTAGTTTTATGTGGTCGCTAGCTACATGTGGTCACTAGCTATATGTGGTCACTAGCTACATGTGGTCACTAGCTATATGTGGTCACCAGTTATATGTGGTCACGAGCTATATGTGGTCACTAGTTATATGTGGTCATTAGCTACATGTGGTCACTAGCTACATGTGGTCACTAGCTATATGTGGTCACTAGTTATATGTGGTCACTAAATACAGGTAGTTGGAGACAAACGTCAGATCGTCACAGAATGTCGGTGAGTCGTTATAGGGCATGTAGCGACCAGCGTGCCAGAATAGTGCCTCTTTAACACCTGTACTATTGCGATGAATTCAGGTGAAAATAATTTTTATAAGTGTTTAAAGCTATTTGAATTTGCTTCAGTATTCCCATAGAAATACACAGCTTTTGTACGCGGGGATGATAAGTCATCTCTCAGTTTGACAGTTTGTATAGCGGAACTCAAACACCCGTTATATTGTCCCCACTGTCTACGCGGAACAATGACATGGGCGAACACGACCCGACATTAATGCTCGCTGTAAATGTCTTACTATTGAAAAGTTATAGACCTTTCTCCGCGTACGTGAATGACGGCAATGTGTCGCGCGCTCATGCACTATATTATAGTGGCCGTTATTGATAGATTTCCGATTAGGCGCACCACTGCACCAATAGACGAAGCAGTGAATAGGGAGAAACATATTGAAATTAGCATATATAGGCATGTGAGTTTAATTAAATGAGCATAAAAGTTTCAATATGGCAAACCTCGGAGCATCAATGTAGCCCGTGTAAGTCATCTTCCTGAAGGGCTGTTGAATTGCTGTATTTTATTTTACAGGCAATTATCATCTCGTGTTTGCGTTTATCGCGCTTCCGAAAACAAGCCACCACCTCGAACACCACGCTCCACGCACGCGCGGAACTGTGAACGGGTTAACCACGCGTGAAATCTGCTTAACCGCAGCATATGATAATACTGACAGTAATTGAATTATGGTTTAAATACCTACTAGGTCCTATATATATTTTCTTTGCATCCAACACACAAAGAACAATAGGGGAACTGCAGGCACAACACCCACACTCACACATCGTGATACACACAGAAGGGATGGTGGATATAAAGGCTCTAGCTGGTACAATTAAAGTTCCTGTTAAACATTCGCAGAATTGTGCATGATGCCGTGACTCGTGTTGGCGTGGGGTGTGGGGGGGGGGGGTTTGTGTTCTTATCACATGTAGCGTATGCTTCGGAATAAAGATTTTCTAATCTGGCAGCTTTCCAACTATGCATAACAATAATGTCCCCGCGATAATGATAACGAGGCTTAGAGTCTCGGCTGGCTACATGCCAGATATCGTCATCTAATCACACATGTCGTCGTTCGGTCCACACATAGGTCGGTTTTATCGTTGCTTCTCCGTTAGCTGTCGATGATTCAGCCTGTCCGCTTGTATGTTTGTCCGTCTGTCACACTGTCTGTTCGTCCATCGCTCTTGCCTCTGACTCAATCTGGTTGTCCTTCTCCCTCTCGCCAGTGTCTCTCTGATCATATAGGAGGCATGTGTATGTCTTGTCTCTATAATCAGCAAGCTAAACACCCCACCCATGTCTGTCCGGACCTTGTCTGTCCGGAGCTGTGCTTAAAAAGCTACTGCTCCGATATGACTCAGCTCTAACTGATCTATATAAACAATCTACTAGATAACTTAGTCACTGATTGCAGGATGTTCGCTGATGACACACAAGTGTTTGGCAATCCTATGTTATCAGTTGACTATATATGAATGACCTACCTAAATCACGTAACCATCTCTCATTAATACTATTTGCAGATGATACGAATGCTTCCTGCAGCCACAAAGATATCAACACACAATACAAACGTGTAAATAATGAAATGGACAAAATAATGGATTGGCTTAAAGTGGATAAAGTAGCCCTAAATGTTGACAAGCCTAATTACATACTTTACAAAAAATGCACACAATTAAGAAAAAATGCTCTCCCCATATTTATCACAAATACTCAGGAAATACAAGAAGCCAAACATGCAGGGCCGGTGCAGGGGAATGTGGCGCCCTAGGCGGAGAGTCCTTGGCGCTTTAACTCCGAGGAAAATGTAGAGAATTTGATTTTCTGAGAATCAATATCTTGTATATTTAGTGATAAACAACACAGTAGCTTTGAATCGTAAATTGCCTATAATTTAAATACCCGTTTAGGAAATCAAGTAAAAGACTACGCATCATAACCATTGGACTGATTTAACATATATATGATTTATATAGGAGCGATGGTTAATGCTATTTTTGGGCCAATTCAACCCGCACTCAATTAACAACATGCGTGTAACGCCTGCCTATAATCTGTTGGAAGATGGACATTATGACGAAGTGATGGCCACGACTGCGTTAAATCAGTCCAATGGTTAATGATGCGTAGTCTTTTACTTGATTTCTCAAAAAATTCTAGAAGAATCCAAAATGTCCGCCGAAAAAACTGGCCAATCAAAATTGGTCAAGTGATTAATGGAGAGCAGGCATTTAACTAATATTCCGAAAATCATTGGAGATTCCAAAATATCTGCGGGAGAAGTTGCAAATGGGGGTGTATGAGTACCAACAGCTTTAACTTTATTAAACTGCACGGAGAAAGCAGGTTGATTATTTATGAATTACATCGCACTCCCAAGCGATGGTAAACAAAGTTATCAGCTATAACTAAATTACTGATACTGCATGACGAGTGTTTACCCATACACTGCTATAAATAACTATATATCAGGTTATTACTCCCCAGACATTGTTATTTTCTGAACCATTTTCTGAACTCCTACATAAATCTTGGCGCTCTAAAAACCTGCCGCCCTAGACGAGCGCCTCGTTCACCTAGTGGTTGCTCAGGGTCTGCAAACATGCTCATTTCTTAGCGTGTACCTGGATAAGGATCTAACACGGGAGGATACCATAGAAAGACTGGTATCTAAGGTTGCAAAGAACATTGGTATCATGCGCAGACTCAGGCCATACCTTCCGACAAAGATCATAAGATCCCTATATTGCACATTAATCGTACCCCATCTAACACACTGTGATGCTATTTGGACTAATGCACACAAAATAAACTAACAAAACTAAAATCCTTACAAAAGCAATCTCTTAAACTGTTCACTAAAGAAACAGAGGGACAAGATATTTTCAAATTAAACTAAATTCTAAAACTCGAAGACATTGGAAGTGTCCAGCTATACTCTATTCTAAGGGACTACTACAATGTCAATCTACCGTTATCAAATATATTTACTAAATAAGCCAGACATACATTCACATAGGACAAGGTCTCACAGCAATCGATACACAGCATACTATGTAACACAGGTAGCTCAACATACACCGTCATACCATGCAGTCAAATTATGGAATAGTACGCAAATCTACGCAAATTATAACGCAATCATCATTCAAACGAAAAATTAAGACTACGATCATTGGCAAATATTGACATCAGTTCTCACCCGAGTCTACCAACATGGAAGTAAACAACTAGTAGCACCCAGTCACCAAGACACACACAATTCAAAGCTTATTCCTCAGTCAATAATAATAATAATAATAATAATAATAATAATAATAACAATAATAATAATAATAAAAATAATAATAATAATAATAATAATAATAATAATAATAGTAATAATAATAATAATAATAATAATAATAATAATAATAATAATAATAATAATAATGGCATGTTACCTATGATGTAGATAATGTTATACCTGTGATGTATGTTTTGATGCTAAATGTTATATTTAAGGGGCCCAGCCTTCTATAGGCACTGTCTTTTGTAGACTGCCTGTTAAGATTATGTATATGAACAAAAAATAAGTGAAATAAAGAACGTTGAATCTTGAATCTTGAGTTCTGCAAAAGGATATTCACAACGCTTACAATTCACCTTTCCAGAGTATCATATGCCGTCATAATCAGCTAAGCGGCGTGTAGGATGACGTTATAATCATTACTTCATAAATGATTCTATATGGCCCGTCTTTAACTCTTAATAGTCCGACACGTTGTACAAATTGTATGTCTCTACTACTTAATAAACGTGCTGTTGAATATTTTGAAACTAATTTCGGCAGGGAGCCTTAGGCAGCAACAGCACCCAATCAAATTAGTTTCAAAATATTCAACAGCTTACCTGTATAATCTTTTTGGAAATTGATCATCAGGGAGTTCAGAGATCGTTCTATCCCAACACGATCAAGGTGTGGGTGGAGCTTAGCTTGGAGATGGGCGGGGCATGGCTAAAATGGAAAGGTCTATTGGGCAGAAGATTGGCAATTTACTTTTAACTCTCACAAGTTACATGTTCTTCCACTAGGTGCAAACAATCCAGGCAGCCAAATACAACAGATCAGACAACAAATATCATACGTTCTTACATCCACTGATTGTGAATACGATTTGGACGTTTACTTGACAGCAAACTATCATTGGGTACGCATGTAAATACTATAGTTAACGAGCAGGTTCTCTTTTGGGTGTAATCAAACGAACTATAATACGCAGGCACGCACGCACGCACGCACCCACGCACGCACGCGCGCACTGAACCAGCCATATTCAATTTATTGTATAGATCACTAGATCACTTGTAAGACCTGTCGTGGAATATTGCAATGCTGTATGGTTTCCCAAATACAAAAGACAGGCCATAACTCTGGAAAATGTACAAAGCAGGGCCACACAAAGAATCCATGACATTCTCTCTCCACCCACACAGTTTAAGTAAAAGATTGCAATGTTTTCAAACAGATATTCGATACAATTTTTAATAAAATTGACGAACACCAGAGTCGATAGCACCATGAAGACGATGATGATGATGATGATGATGAGGAGGAGGAGGAGGAGGAGGAGGAGGAAGAGGAGGAGGATGTGGAGGAGTGAGGTGGAAGGGTGGGGGTAGTAAGATGAGAATGGGGAGAAGGAGGATGAGGAGGAGGAGAAGGAGGAGGAGGAGGAGGACGAGGAGGAGGAGCAGGAGGGAGAGGAGGAGAAGGAGGAGGTGGAGGCGGAAGAGGAGGAGGAAAAGGAGGAGGTGGAGGCGGAGGAGGAGGAAGAGGAGGAAGAGAGGAGGAGGAGGAGGAGGAGGGGTAGGAGGAGTAAGAGGAGCAGGAGGAGGAGGAGAGGAGGAAGAGCATAGGGATACTGGGGGGTGGGGGGGTGGGGGTGGAGAAAGAAGGAGTAGGATGGGAATGAGGCGGAGATGGAGGGGATGGGAGGCAGAAGAGTAGGAGGAGGTAATGGGGTGGAGGAGGAAGAAGTAGCGGAAGAGGATAAGGATGGTGATGAGGAGCAGGAGGAGGAGGAGGAGGGGAGGAGGAGGAGGAGGAGGAGGAGGAGGATGAAGATCAGGAGGAGGAGGAGCAGGAGGAGGAGAGGGAGGGGAGAGGAGGAAGATAAGGAGGAGGAGGAGGAGGCGCCGGGTGGGGGAGGAGGAGGGGGAGGATGACGAGGAGGCTGAGGGAGAGAAGGAGGAAGACGAGGAGGAAGAGGAGGGGAGGAAGGAGGAGAAGGAGGAGAAAGAAGAGGATAAAGAGGAGGAGGCGGAGGAAGACGAAGATGAGGAGGAGGAGGGGAGGAGGAGGAGGAGGAGGAGGAGGAGGAAGACGAAAATGAGGAGGAGAGGAGGAGGAGGAGGAGGAGGAGGGGTATGAGGAGTAAGAGGAGGAGGAGGAGGGGGAGGAGGGGTATGAGGAGTAAGAGGAGGAGGAGGAGGGGGAGGAGGAGTAAGAGGAGGAAGAGGAGGAGGAAGAAGAAGCGGAAGAGGATAAGGATGGTGATGAGGAGCAGGAGGAGGAGGAGGAGGGGAGGAGGAGGAGGAGGATGAAGATCAGGAGGAGGAGGAGCAGGAGGAGGAGAGGGAGGGAGAGGAGGAAGATAAGGAGGAGGAGGAGGAGGCGCCGGGTGGGGAGGAGGAGGGGGAGGAGGACGAGGAGGCTGAGGGAGAGAAGGAGGAAGACGAGGAGGAAGAGGAGGGGGAGGAGGAGAAGGAGGAGAAAGAAGAGGATAAAGAGGAGGAGGCGGAGGAAGACAAAGATGAGGAGGAGGATGAGGGGAGGAGGAGGAGGAGGAGGAGGAAGACGAAAATGGGGAGGAGAGGAGGAGGAGGAGGAGGAGGGGTATGAGGAGTAAGAGGAGGATGATGAGGGGTATGAGGAGTAAGAGGAGGAGGAGGAGGAGGGGGAGGAGGAGTAAGAGGAGGAAGAGGAGGAGGAGGAAGAGGAGGAAGAGGAGAGGGATGCTGGGGGAGAAAGAAGGAGTAGGATGGGAATGAGGCGGAGATGGAAGGGATGGGAGGCAGAATAGTAGGAGGAGGTAATGGGGTGGAGGAGGAAGAAGAAGCGGAAAAGGATAACGATGGTGATGAGGAGCAGGAGGAGGAGGAGGGGAGGAGGATGAGGAGCAGGAGGAGGAGGAGGGGAGGAGGATGAGGATCAGGAGGAGGAGGAGCAGGAGGAGGAGAGGGAGGGAGAGGAGGAAGATAAGGAGGAGGAGGAGGAGGCGCCATGTGGGGGAAGAGGAGGGGGAGGAGGACGAGGAGGCTGAGGGAGAGGAGGAGGAGGAAGACGAGGAGGAAGAGGAGGAGGAGGATGAGAAAGAGGAGGATAAAGAGGAGGAGGCGGAGGAAGACGAAGATGAGGAGGAGGGGAGGAGGAGGAGGAGGAGGAGGGGTAGGAGGGGTATGAGGAGTAAGAAGAGGAGGAGGAGGAGGAGGAGGAGGAGGAGGAGGAGGAAGACGAAAATGAGGAGGAGAGGAGGAGGAGGAGGAGGAGGAGGGGTATGAGGAGTAAGAGGAGGAGGAGGAGGAGGAGGGGGAGGAGGAGGAGGAGGAGGAGGAGGAGGAGGAGGAGGAGGAGGAGGAGGAGGGGTATGAGGAGTAAGAGGAGGAAGAGGAGGAGGAGGAGGAGGAGGAGGAGGAGGAGGGGTATGAGGAGTAAGAGGAGGAAGAGGAGGAGGAGGAGGGGAGGAGGGGTATGAGGAGTAAGAGGAGGAGGAGGAGGAGGAGGGGGAGGAGGAGGAGGAGGAGGAGGAGGAGGAGGAGGAGGAGGGGTATGAGGAGTAAGAGGAGGAAGAGGGGAGGAGGGGGAGGGGTATGAGGAGTAAGAGGAGGAGGAGGGGAGGAGGGGGAGGGGTATGAGGAGTAAGAGGAGGAGGAGGGGAGGAGGGGGAGGGGTATGAGGAGTAAGAGGAGGAGGAGGGGAGGAGGGGGAGGGGAGGAGGGGTAGGAGGGGTATGAGGAGTAAGAAGAGGAGGAGGAGGAGGAGGAGGAGGAGGAGGAAGACGAAAATGAGGAGGAGAGGAGGAGGAGGAGGAGGGGGAGGGGTATGAGGAGTAAGAGGAGGAGGAGGAGGGGAGGAGGGGGGAGGGGGTATGAGGAGTAAGAGGAGGAGGAGGAGGAGGATGAGGAGGATGAGGAGGAGGGGGAGGAGGGGAGGAGGAGGGGGAGGAGGGGGAGGAGGGGGAGGAGGAGGAGGATGAGAAGGAGGAGGAGGAGGAGGGGGAGGAGGAGGAGTAAGAGGAGGAGGAGGATGAGAAGGAGGAGGAGGAGGAGGGGGAGGAGGAGGGGGAGGAGGGGGAGTAAGAGGAGAAAGAGGAGGGGGAGGAGGAGGGGGAGGAGGAGGGGGAGGAGGAGGAGGATGAGAAGGAGGAGGAGGAGGAGTAAGAGGAGAAAGAGGAGGAGGAGGAGGAGGATGAGAAGGAGGAGGGGGAGGAGGAGGAGTAAGAGGAGAAAGAGGAGGAGGAGGAGGAGGATGAGAAGGAGGAGGGGGAGGAGGGGGAGGAGGGGGAGGAGGAGGAGGGGGAGGAGGGGGAGGAGGGGGAGTAAGAGGAGAAAGAGGAGGAGGAGGAGGATGAGAAGGAGGAGGAGTAAGAGGAGAAAGAGGAGGAGGAGGAGGAGGATGAGAAGGAGGAGGGGGAGGAGGGGGAGGAGGAGGGGGAGGAGGGGGAGGAGGGGGAGAAAGAGGAGGAGGAGGAGGATGAGAAGGAGGAGGAGGAGGAGGGGGAGGAGGGGGAGGAGGGGGAGTAAGAGGAGAAAGAGGAGGAGGAGGAGGATGAGAAGGAGGAGGAGGATGAGGGGGAGGAGGAGGAGGAGGAGGAGGGGAGGAGGGGGAGGAGGGGGAGTAAGAGGAGAAAGAGGAGGAGGAGGAAGAAGAGGAAGAGGAGAGGGATGCTGGGGGAGAAAGAAGGAGTAGGATGGGAATGAGGCGGAGATGGAGTGGATGGGAGGCAGAAGAGTAGGAGGAGGTAATGGGCTGGAGGAGGAAGAAGAAGGGGAAAAGGATAAGGATGGTGATGAGGAGCAGGAGGAAGAGGAGGGGAGGAGGGGAGGAGGAGGAGGAGGATGAAGATCAGGAGGAGGAGGAGAATGAGGAGGAGAGGGAGGGAGAGGAGGAAGATAAGGAGGATGAGGAGGAGGAGGAGGCGCCGGGTGGGGGAGGAGGAGGGGGAGGGGGGACGAGAAGGCTGAGAGAGAGGAGGAGGAGGAAGACGAGGAGGAGGAGGAGGAGGAGGAGGAGGAAGAGGAGGATGAATAGGAGAAGGAGGAGGTAGACGAAAATGAGGAGGAGAGGAGGAGGAGGAGGAAGAGGCGTAGGAGGAGTAAGAGGAGGAGGAGGAGGAGGAGGAGGAGGAGGGGAGGAGGGGTAGGAGGAGTAAGAGGAGGAGGAGGAGGAGGAGGAGGGGGAGAGTAAGAGGAGAAAGAGGAGGAGGAGGAGGAGGATGAGAAGGAGGAGGGGGAGGAGGGGGAGGAGGAGGAGGAGGAGGGGGAGGAGGGGGAGGAGGATGAGAAGGAGGAGGAGGAGGAGGGGGAGGAGGGGGAGGAGGAGGAGTAAGAGGAGAAAGAGGAGGAGGAGGAAGAAGAGGAAGAGGAGAGGGATGCTGGGGGAGAAAGAAGGAGTAGGATGGGAATGAGGCGGAGATGGAGTGGATGGGAGGCAGAAGAGTAGGAGGAGGGTAATGGGCTGGAGGAGGAAGAAGAAGGGGAAAAGGATAAGGATGGTGATGAGGAGCAGAGGAAGAGGAGGGAGGAGGGGAGGAGGAGGAGGAGGATGAAGATCAGGAGGAGGAGGAGAAGGAGGAGAGAGAGGGAGAGGGAGGAGAGGAGGAAGATAAGGAGAATGAGGAGGAGGAGGAGGCGCCGGGTGGGGCGAGGAGGAGGGGGAGGGGGACGAGAAGGCTGAGAGAGAGGAGGAGGAGGAAGACGAGGAGGAGGAGGAGGAGGAGGAGGAGGAAGAGGAGGATGAATAGGAGAAGGAGGAGGTAGACGAAAATGAGGAGGAGAGGAGGAGGAGGAGGAAGAGGCGTAGGAGGAGTAAGAGGAGGAGGAGGAGGAGGAGGAGGGGAGGAGGGGTAGGAGGAGTAAGAGGAGGAGGAGGAGAGGAGGAGGAGGAGGAGGGGTAGGAGGAGGAGGAGGAGGAGTAAGAGGAGGAGGAGGAGGAGGAGGAGTAAGAGGAGGAGGAGGAGAGGAGGGGGGGTAGGAGGAGGAGGAGGAGGGGTAGGAGGAGGAGGACGGAGGAGGGGTAAGAGGAGGAGGAGGAGGAGGGGTAGGAGGAGGAGGAGGAGGAAGGAGGGGTAGGAGGAGGTAAGAGGATGAGGAGGGGTAGGAGAGGAGTAAGAGGAGGAAGAGGAGGGGAGGAAGAGGAGGACGAGGAGAGGGATGCTGGGGGAGAAAGAAGGAGTAGGATGGGAATGAGGCGGAGATGGAGGGGATGGGAGGCAGAAGAGTAGGAGGAGGGAATGGGGTGGAGGAGGAAGAAGAAGCGGAAGAGGATAAGGATGGTGATGAGGAGCAGGAGAAGGAGGATGGGAGGAGGCGCCGGGTGGAGGAGGAGGAGGGGGAGGAGGACGAGAAGGCTGAGGGAGAGGATGAGGAGAATGGGAGGAGGGGGAGTAGTAGTAGTAGGAGGGCGTGAGGATGATGATAATGAGGATGAGGAGGAGGAGGAGGAGGAGGAGGAGGAGGCGCCGGCTGTGGGAGGAGGAGGGGGAGGAGGACGAGAAGGCTGAGGGAGAGGATGAGGAGAATGGGAGGAGTAGTAGTAGTAGTAGTAGTAGTAGTAGTAGTAGTAGAGTAGTAGTAGTAGTAGTAGTAGTAGTAGTAGTAGTAAGAGGGGGTGAGGAGGACGAGGATGAGGAGGAGGAAGACGAGGAAGAGGAGGAGGAGGAGGAGGAGGAGGAGGAGGAGAAGGATGAGGTAGAAGTAGGAGGAGGCGGAGGAGGAGGATGGAGATGAGGAAGAGGAGGAGGGGAAGGAGGAGGATGAGGAGGAGGAAATCGTAACACAAGAGAGAGGGAGATAGAGAGGGGAGAGAGAGAGAGAGAGAGAGAGAAGAGAGACAGAAGAAGAGAGAGAGAGAGAGAGGAGGGGGATGGAGGGAGGGAGTGTTGCGGCGGCATAAGATGATTTTCAGACGACGGGCCTTATCAGGATTAACACATCGACCAGATAAGGATTCGATCAATTTCCGTATCCATGCATATCTAGGTAACTACTTATCAGATTGAGCCACAATTTTAGCAAATGAAACTTACTACTTATCAGATTGAGCCACAATTTTAGCAAATGAAACTTCGGAACGTTCTGCTTCTACACATTCAAAATGCATAATCCGTTTCTGTTTTTCAAAAATGGAGTAACCCCTGCTGTGTGAACTTGGGCCTTTAACAACCAAACAACGTCCTCTGCAGTGTTCTTAAGAAATATTCATCTTCAGACCAAGATAAGACTTCGTTATATTAATTTACCACACAGTCATCCCAGTACTAAATTATCAAAACATCTTCTCTTGCTCACCAAAACACACACTGATTAGGCAAAAACATGAGTTGTCTTGGCTATTTTACCCCTTTGATGGTAAATCCGGCCAATGCAGCCTCTACATTGGTATTGAAAAATGCCGATTTTTCAGACAAAAGAAATCTACGTCTGCAAATTCCAGTGGTATATTTACAAAAGTCTTCTCATGGCCTCCAACTATTATATTACGCTGTTTTGGTAAGAATGCTGAATGCTGTTAATGTTTAAATTACCAGAGAATATTTTATTGCGAGTACAGAGAATATGGATTGACGCGTGATAATTTTATTTTTAAATGTTATATATTTTAACTTGATGTACTGTGGTCTAGAGCATTTTCTAAACGTATATACACCGCTTTAAATATAAACTTAAAACTATAATTATAATACTATATACTAGGCCGTGTTGCATTGGTCATGTTGTGTTGGTAGTGTTGTGTTGTTAGTGTTGTGTTGGTAGTCTTGTGTTGTTAGTGTTGTGTTGGCAGTGTGGTGTTGGCAGTGTTACGTTGATAGTGTTGTGTTGGCAGTGTTGCATTGATAGTGCTGTGTTGGCAGTGTTGCGTTGGTAGTGTTGTGTTGGTAGTGTTGTGTTGGTAGTGTTGTGTTGGCAGTGTTACGTTGATAGTGTTGTGTTGGCAGTGTTACGTTGATAGTGTTGTGTTGGCAGTGTTGCATTGATAGTGCTGTGTTGGCAGTGTTACGTTGGTAGTGTTGTGTTGGTAGTGTTGTGTTGGTAGTGCTGTGTTGGCAGTGTTACGTTGATAGTGTTGTGTTGCCAGTGTTGCGTTGGTAGTGTTGCATTGGCCATCATGTTGAATTGGCAGTGTTGCGTTGATAGTGTTGCGTTGGTAGTGTTGTGTTGCATTGCCCATCATGTTGCATTGGCAGTGTTGCGTTGGTGGTGTTGCATTGGCCATCATGTTGCATTGGCAGTGTTGCGTTGATCGTGTTGCGTTGTCCATGTTGTATTGGTCGTGCTGCGGTGGCAGTGTTGGATTTGTAATGTTGCATTGACCATGTTGAGTTGACAGTGTTGCGTTGGTAGTGTTACGTTGGCAGCGTTGCGTTGGTCATGTTGAGTTGGCAGTGTTGCCTTGGTTATGTTGCGTTGGCAGTCTTGTGTTGGTCGTGTTGCCTTAGCCATGTTGTGTTGTGTACAATTTTACAAATTTGTAGCACACACGCACGCACGCACGCACACACACACACACACACGCACGCACGCACGCACACACGCACGCACACGCCCATATGTCAGTAAGCTATGTTCCCACTGCCACATGTTGGTATTAATGTCTGGAATGACTCTCACGTACAGTTTGTCTGTAGATGAAGTGGTCAGTCAGTGTGACCATTTTATTTGCAATTTGACACTTTAATGGTTGTCTGGTGCATGGATGTGTATGATCTAAGAGAGGGTTGGTAGTTTGAGCATGAAAGGATGGCTGATTTGTAATACTGTGGACAGTTTTGATGTGCTCTTGCGAGAGGATAGTTGTTGTTATATTTGTTGGTAGAATTGGTTAGTCGTTCTGAGAGGTGAGTTAGATACTGTAGCTGAGTTTGAATAGTGTAAAAAGGTATAGAACGTATTCATCATAATCAACCGTGTATTCATCTTTATTAATCATAATTATTTTATTTCTAACATTGTTATAGTATTTATAGCTTTATAAGTTGAAATATTTATTAAACTTGTAGAATAAAATTAGTGATCAAGATTGAAACGTGTATTTTTCCTTGACTGTCGGCCATGGTTGACTAACTAAGTGACGTCATACATCAACTCGCTCGGCCTTACCGACGTCACAGTTGGCAGTGTTGCGTTGATAGTGTTGTGTTGGCAGTGTTGTGTTGGCAGTGTTGCGTTGGTAGTGTTGCATTGATAGTGTTGTGTTGACAGTGTTGCGTTGGTAGTATTGCGTTGGTAGTGTTGTGTTGGTAGTGTTGCATTGGCCATGTTGCATTGGCAGTGTTGCGTTGGTAGTGTTGCATTGGCCATATTGCATTGGCAGTGTTGTGTTGGTAGTGTTGCATTGGCCATATTGCATTGGCAGTGTTGTGTTGGTAGTGTTGCATTGGCTATGTTGCATTGGCCGTGTTGCGTTGGTAGTGTTGCATTGGCCATATTGCATTGGCAGTGTTGTGTTGGTAGTGTTGCATTGGCCATGTTGCATTGGCAGTGTTGTGGTGATCGTGTTGCGTTGTCCATGTTGTTTTGGTCGTGCTGCGGTGGCAGCGTTGGATTTGTAGCATTGTGTTGGTAGTGTTGCATTGACCAAGTTGCGTTGGCAGTGTTGCGTTGGTCATGTTGCATTGGCAGTGTTGCGTTGGTCATGTTTCGTTGGTAGTGTTGCGTTGGTTATGTTGCGTTGGCCATGTTGCGTTGGTCGTATTGCATTGACCGTGTTGCGCTGGCAGTGGCGGATTGATAGCAGTGCGTTGGTGGTGTTATGTTGGTAGCTTTGCGTTGGCCGTGTTGCATTGGTCATGTTGCAGTGGAATTGTTGCGTTGGTAGCATTGCGGTTGTAGTTTTGCGTTGGTAGTGTTGCATTGTCAGTGCTGTGTTGGCAGTGTTGGGTTGGTCCTGTTGCGTTGACCGTTTTGCGTTTACCGTGTTGCGTTTACCGTGTTGCGCTGGCAATGTTGCACTGGCAGTGCTACGTTGGCCGTGCTGCGTTGATAGTGTTGTGTTGGGCATATTGTATTGGCAGTGTTTCATTGGCAGCGTCGGATTGGCAGTGTTGCGTTGGCGGTGTTGCATTGACAGTATTGCGTTGACGGTGTTATATTGGAGTTCGTGTTGCGGTCGATTCTCAATGGATAGATCCGATCTCCTACTCAAGTATATGACGTCATAATCAATTACATTGCGTGAAGATTGACGTCACAATCAAAATGTGATGACTGACGTATCTAGGTCCGTCGTGAACATTGAATAGGCCCAAAAGTGTACAAATCTTTACTAATTCTAAGTGTACGAATCTTTACGAAGTCTTTGCTAATTATTAAACGTTCTGTTGAATTTGACTGCGCGCTGTTGCGGTCATACGCTACAGGTTACCTGTATACTTACCTTGAAATTGGGACTCTTGCAACACGTGCAAAGTATTGGCGGAGCTTACCTAGAAATATGCGGAGCTTAGCTACAAATGGGCGGGAATATTTAGACATGGATTCATATATTGACCAGCAGGAGCGTAACTCTAGGGTTGATATAATTATGAGCAATACATAGGGACACAGCACGCTATAAGCTATGTATCGGGATCTTCTCATTATGCACTCTCTGCAATATGGATGTCAAAGCTGCAGTTGCGCTTTTTGCTGCACAAAATAGTCAGGAGGATTCTTCACTGGGGGATGTTTTAGAGTATATACACACGTTTTTGCTGATTCCATACGTCCAGCGTATATGCTTAGGGAACATCCACCGGTTGCCTCCCTGTCATGCGTTATAATATGGCACGCCCACTTTCTTCATCTATGCAGATTTCTCCCGTTTTACCACTAGTCATATCAATATGCATATCAACTGAAAGCTTGCGATTAGTGGATGACATCTATCATTAAGCTTCATCCATGTCATATCTTAACCATCACTAACTCACCTTTCCTAATGCACCTACTCCCGATACCTCACCGCCTTATCATAATTCATCTCATCCCGCCTCGCATCATCTCATCACACCTCATCTAATCTTACCTCTTCTTATCTCACTCTATCCCATCACCTCATAATGCCTCATATCATTTTATCCCATCACACCTTATCTACATCATGCATCATCCATTCTCATCTGGCCTGAAGACATCCCGTCCCATTCACATCATCGTACTACAGCCCACGTCACCCTTATATCCCATCCTATTGCACACTATTCCATTTCAGCCCACCCCATCTCATCATCTCTTTGCATCTGACCTCATCTCACCCCGTCCCACATCTCATTTCATCTCACGTCATCCAGCCACATCCCATTTCACATCACATCATTTTACCCCATCCAAAGCCATCCCATACTTTCTTGTCCACATTTCTCATCTTATCCTCAAACTACCAACACATCTCATCATATCCTATTTCGTCTCAACCACACTCATTTCATCTTTTCCCCATCCTGTGCCATGCATCCCTTACCATCTCACTTCAGCACCTCACCTCAGTGGTGTTGGTATATAAGATATGGATTCTAAGCACACCAGCATACCATACCATGACATTACCACACTTAGTGAAATATCACCTCTCCATTACTCTCCATTATCCACTTCGCATCTAGCCTCATCTCTCACACAACTTATACACCACTCACCCATCCACTCCGCCCCTACCAGCTATGCCACCGCACCAAAGTCACCCCATCACACCCCCATTTGTCGCACCACGCACATCACTGTAACTCACGCGACTATAACATCTCGTTTCTCCCTCCCTCCTTCCCTCCATCCATCCCTCCCTCTCTCTTTCTCTCTCGCTCTTTCTCTCTCTCTCTCTCTCTCTCTCTCTCTCTCTCTCTCTCTCTCTCTCTGTCTCTGTCTCTGTCTCTCTCCCTCTCTCTCCCTCTCCCTCTCTTTGCATAGCTTCCTTATTTATCCTAACACATCTTTTATCTCAACACCCATTTCGACTCATGTCATCTCAACTCATCGAATCCAATCCCACCCAGCTAACTCTATTCTGTCACTGGATTCTACCGTATCTCATTGTATCATGCCACACCATATGCATATCCCACATCATCTCATCTCATCCAACCTCAAGATTCCAATCCCAGCCTCATCATACAACTCCACCTAACCTCAAC
The DNA here is from genome assembly GCA_034401795.1 of Chaetoderma sp. LZ-2023a. Classification (NCBI taxonomy): domain Eukaryota; kingdom Metazoa; phylum Mollusca; class Caudofoveata; order Chaetodermatida; family Chaetodermatidae; genus Chaetoderma; species Chaetoderma sp. LZ-2023a. Next base: position 14,364,255 of record CM067373.1, read on the forward strand.
TTTATATCTCAGCCCATTTTGTACCATTTCTTGTCAACCCTACCATCGCATTATATCCCATCACTTTGCACATGACCTCATCTTTTCCCATCCCGTTTCCTATTATCTCATAATCTTCTCATTCCACATCACACCGCCTTATCCCATCCAATTCTATCCCTTTCTTTCTTGTCAAATTTTTTCACATAGCATCTTATCCCATTTCATATCCCAATTCATCCCACCCATCTCATCTTATCCTACCCCCATCTCAACACAACTCATCGTGTCTCATCTACGCATTACTGTTTCTCACCAGTGTGTGGTGTGATATGCACCCGAATCACTTCAGCACAGCCTACCATCACATATACTATTTCTTAGCTATCTGTCAGTTCCTCTCCATTATCCACTTCACACTAGCTCATCTCTCCCAAACATCAAACGTCCACACACACCCCAAACACTAACAACACAATCCCCATCTATCACCCCACCCTTCCACCACATGGCCCACCAACAATGCCACCACACCCATGCCATCCAGGCCCCTCGTAATCTCATGCCCCTCCCCCCATCAATTACCCCTTCCAGCATATCACCATAACTCACCTTTCCTCACTTGACACCACACAACATCATCTCAGATTGTGTTAGCACACCTCATATCAACTTGTCACCTCGCCGTTCCACCATAATCCCCTCACATCACCTCACACCACCATATCAGGCCCCCTTTCTTCAACCGTGATGATGATGATGATGATGACTAGGATGTTGATGCCTCGGATCTGAATGACCGTACCATGTAAAGGGCTTTTCGAAAGTTGTCACAGGTGTATGATGGACAACCCTCATTATCTCAAGGAAATACAGACACTAAAACAAAGGAACCTCTACTGTGAACTACAATAAGAATACTGATATAAACATAGCAGTGTAAGTATCGATCGCGATTTCATCATCTGATCTGGTAATCATGTGATTTCAGCATTCAGTGATGTGCGCAATGCTAGCATAACACATCTCAGCATAGGATATGGTTATTTAGTAGCATGTGTCTTCCACACGTCACACTCTTTCAGTTGAAAGCATATTGATAGAGGCTACGATAAGACCAACAATTTTGCATACATGAAATAGGTGGGCACGGCACATTATATCATGAAGCATTAAATCCATTTTTGTCAAAACATCCAAGGGTGCCATAGTGGCACACCGTGGATTTATGATGAGTATACCTCAGTGATACAGAAACAACAATAACACTTTGTATATTCTCCAAAACAACATTCAACCAAAAATGCTCACAATGCTTCTAGACTAATATCATTAACCTGGGGGTATCGCCTTTATTGTAATGCTAGAAATTGTCGACAAAGCTACCTTTCCATATTAGTTATGTATAGAATTATATGCCAGCCTTCGATGATGATATGGCAAGAAATCATCAAATATTGATACCTACACGTATTTAACTAATTGTATTATTTCTGCAAAAGCCCTACTTGCATATTGATGATGTCTATTGAGAGAGCAAACGTCAGCTCAGTTCTCCATTTAATCTTAACGTGCGACAACAAAAATCGTCAAACGGTTCTAAGACAGTAATGCCACAAAACATCTGCAGATACCTTCCCCATCCGGATCACACATCTGCTCGACCTCCTTTCTTTACCCGACCTCGACACCATACTCTGCAATCACTCCACCAAAACCAAGACGGAAGAAAAATGTAAGAACTGCTAGTAATAACTTCTGGACAACAAACCTAAGACATGAATGTGAGAGCAAATCCATTCTACACTATCTGGACAAAGCAGGCTGTCAGCTTGAAGCTATTCACCCAGTTTGAGAATCTGTACCATCAGGAGAAGTATAAAGAGTAATTACAAAAGCGTGACTGCTAACAGGCACATATATGCTACACTCATTGAAAGCAAGGCTTCTCTAGCTACACGGTCTCAGCAACATCTCATGCCTGTGAAGTAGAAGTTGACTCACTAACTGACTTCCTCCTTACATGTCCAGCAACAAACGTCATTAGACAGCACCACCTTACATCGATCTCAGAATTCATCTCCAAAGAACTTAGTTCAGCATATAGGAACAAAATCTTCAGAAATCAGGAAACTATTACTCAGCTTATTATAGATCGTCGAAACTGGAAAACACTGATATTCTACCTCTTGAAAACCATTCCATTCTGACTCGTGAAAGCTTCCTAAGTCGCGCTATGGTACACGCCCTCCATAGGAAAAGGCTTCAATACACGCCATATCAACAAAGCAACAACGGACTATCAACCCCCTTAACTTTACTACATCACTATTACATCATCACAACGCGTACATATGTACTAATTAATAAGTCGATGATATGATACAACGTGGAACTAGCAAATATTTAACTTGTCCGTTGATTCGTAGACTGAACACTGAACATTGGTCATATAACTACGTGGGAAACTTATTATTTTCCCCACGGAGCTCCTACCACAGGAGGACTCTACGAAACAAGAAGATGAAGACGCCCCGTTCCTGTCATCGCGTCTAATTGTGTGAAGACCATCTTCAAATTTCTCGGTGACGTCCGGATGTGTTCTCGGCAATTTGTTCATGTACATTTGTTCTAAAGGATATGCCCCGATGCAGCGAATTATGGGCGTATATAATCACGGACTGATTTCATGTCTAATTTCATGTTTCCTGTACATTCAGTCGTTAGAGAGTATGTCTAAAAATTTCCTGTATCGCATCCAGAGGTTGGTAACTGTTTGAAATTCATCAAGTTGTTTAATTCCTATTCGTGGTTGAACATCTATTGGATAGATTTCTTCAGTTGACAATTGTGAGGACATGCCAATGTCATATACCTTTTTGATTTCAGTCAAATCGTTTCTTATGATGTTATCAGCCACCAAGTTAATTGTAACATACATGTAAATTACATATCATTCTCACTGAATTTGGATGCTTTTGAGGGTTACTGACATGAGTGCTTTATATGGTGGACATATTGGATTTATAACAAAATATATAGCCAAATATCAAATCAAATAGCCATGCATTCTAAATTATTTCTGGTCCCATCAACTGGGAGGCTAAACACTCAGAGAGAAGATATAGGCCTCTTTCTTATACATAGTTTGACCACTGGTAGCTTTTTGTGCATGTACTATGTTGCTATGGAGACCTCGTAGAAATGCATTGTGCAAAACATACCTCTGTCGTTAGTGAGACGTGAAACTATATTTTTCCGAGACTAGAAGAATATAATATTAAGTATTATCAAATCCATAGGCTGCATGGATGATTGTGCTAATTATCTGGAAGTATTTGTTTAAGATATGGCTCGGATTTTGACAGGACTTATAACAGTCGGTTACAGTTCTTATTTTGTAAACATGTGCACTTATTTATGCGCTGCACTGTTTGTGAATTATAAAAATCTCTTGCATTTTGTTACACAATCGTTATATGTTTCAGGACACAGCAAGGAGAATGTTAGCATGATGGAATACAGCCTTGCGTGTTGCTGCTCTAGACAGTGCCGTATGCCTCGCGTATTGCTGCTCTAGACAGCGCCTGCCTCGCGTATTGCTGCTCTAGACAGTGCCGTACGCAGTCGCGCTACTCTGATCTGTTAGGATACGTCGCAGAATGGGCTGTTACGTTATCTATGTATATAGTATATCTTCACTCTATACTTCCTTTAATTGAATCAAATAAAAGCAGCACATATGATTATGAAAAAATTGATAACATCTGCCGGTCTCCTGAATAAATATTCATTTTTTCATTTCATTCATTGCCTTTCATTTATTTGCAACAAAATGACACAGAATCCTATACAGTAGTCTTATCGACATTAATCCGTGAAAGAACAATTAGAAATAGGTCCAGGCAGACTGGTCACAGCAGCCAGACTGGTCACAGATTTACTGTAAACCTGCTTACTGCGACCACCTGGTAAAGCGCAAGGAATTAGTCACCAGAGACGCATGATCTCTTATCGTTAATATGTTACCTTAGAACATGCCTTCTGGAGCTCAAAACATGACGGTTCCCCCGAGATGTGCGGTCTGTCGACCACCTAGAGATGTTAAAGAACATCACTTGTATCTAAATGTATCTGGTCCTCAGCTATATATATATATATATATATATATATATATATATATATATATATATATATATATATATATATATATATATATATATATATATATATATATATATATATATATATATATATATATATATATATATATATATATATATATATATATATAGTATATGTTAATGGTTACTGGCGCCCAACAACGACATTGTCATAGAGCGGGTTGTCAAAAAGGCGCCAATATAGCGCCTTAAGAGTCCAGACTTGTTGAATTAACGTCATAAAATGCGATTGCTCTCGCGCAGTTAATAGCCGTCAGAATAGAGGGATGTGCTTATTGAATGAACAATACCTTACCCATATAGAGAGACATTGACACGGAAGCTAAGTAACAATAGCCTGACTCTGTCGTGCATAGGGTAACACGTTATTGCGAAAGCGATCGATGAAAGATACATGTCTTTAGGACACCCTAATTTTGGGCCCGCAAGATTCCACAGTTCATTCAAATGACACCTATCAATTCAATAGTCAATCTACGCTCAGCTTACCCTAACCTATAACAAGCTGTAACAGAAGGTTTCTTGATTTTATGTGTTTCTATAACGTCCTGAGATACAACAAAGCCATCAACAACTTTCAGTCAAATTGTCTTAAAAAATATTCAGCAAATCAAGAGTCTTTCCTAATTAAATTAGTATCCTCGTGGCTTGCATCAACAAGGCAGTTACCACGGATCTCGAAATTTTATCACAATAACATTCTAGCTAAGTGACGTTATCTTTTCCCAATAAATGTACGTAAGGTGTGTGATGTAAGGACGGTGCTATTTGCGAGAGATCATCCTGCAGTAGACACCATGTATTATCAGATGTGCAATGTAAACATTCGTATTGGCAAACACATTCCGTCGCGATATCAAAGAGCTCAAATAGATGATGTTAAAGTCCCATGACTGGGTAGACCCGTAGATTCATCAAGGGAACGCGCCTTATTTAAGAAAATTAATGATCTTAAGGGAAACGATGATGAGCAGACTACTGTAGTTAAACTTGTTGAGAGGATTCTAAGATCTCCTCTGATCAGTACAGTGCTAAGTATTTGCGTCAAAAGCTTGCAGCCTATTTAGCCGACGATATAGTAATAACAAATATAAACGTTCGGCATGGTGTTGTGAACCTTCACAGCGCTGCCGTGAAGATATTACGGATATTTCACGCTGCGCCAAAACCGGACGATTACGAGCTTAGAAAACGGAAAAGTTATTAGAACAGCGGCACAATTAATCCAATAGAGCTGTGCGTGGCCATTCCTTGTTGATGCGGCCCTAAAAGTAATAATTGTATCCTGGGCGTTTGCTATACGTATTTTGGAGGATGTTGTGGCATCAAAGGAAATTGAAACAGCTCTTCACCATTTCGACTCTGTTGTCAGGACTGTCTTTTCGGATGATGTTTTTGACAGGAAAGATAAGAGCTTAGATACAGAAAAGTCAAAGATAGGCAGCTTTCTGACCGGAAACTTGTGCATACAATACATGCAAATGGTAGATCTGTTCAAGAAGTATCTGAGAGCACATGGGGACAGGTGATTTTAAGAGATTCTGCCATTCTTTACTGCTGCTTGCCATACACATTGCGCAAAGTCTGTGCATTTACATCTCCAGGAATGCTACAACTGGACATTTTGATGGCAGACATTTACACTCAGTTCAGATCAAGATTTTTGTGGTGCAAAGAAGTGATCGTTTTGGGCGAGTCTTTTAGCCGACTTGGTGATTGAACAATCCTTGATGAGGACACTAAAGCCCGCTGCAGGTTTGACTCACGGTAGAGGAATGGAAGAGTAACAGAGAACCAATTGGTGTTTAGCACTGCCTGCTTGCGCGAAAATAAATGAAGCCATGAAGGCGCTAACAGATGCAAAGTGCAGCACGAGTGAGCAGCATACAGACACGACAGAGGCTAGCGAAGCAAGCGATCACAAGGATACTCTGAAAATCCTAGACTATTTTCAAGACCATTGCCAATTTCTGCCAAGTGATGAACTACACAACTATTCAATAGGCGTCGCAGTAATGCTTGTTGTAATCAACACACGGCAGAGGACGTAGGCGATATCATACTAAAGAAAATGGAAGGAAATAATGACTTTGAGTTTTTGATCGGGAAAAATGTCAAGTTGAGCTTATTGAAGAAAATAGTGTTTGTTATCGGCGAGAAGGTCGCCGTTGGCCCACAACTCCTCTTCCACGTCAGTTATTGATCGCCAATAGGTCAGACTGCAAGTTCGGTAACACCACCAGCTTACAATCTTATTGATGGGTGGGGTGGGGTGGGGGTGGGGTGGGGTGGTGTCATTGATAGACTGTTTTATACGGAGGAAATGAACCACATTTTGTGACATTGCTAAGATGTACGTGGATTAGGCTAAGAATTTTGACAATCCAATCATTGTCTTTGACGGATATGAATCTGAGACATCAACCAAAGACATAAGCCATCTAAGACGGTCGAAAATAGCAGTAGCACCATAAGTGGTTTTCTCCAGCAACATGCTACTCAAGTCCAGGAATGATCATTATTTGGCAAATTTAGACAATATGCACAACTTTATTGATTTCCTGCGCGAGAACTGCAAGCAGGTAACCTTAGATCTTTGATTTCTGATGGTGATGCAGATGTCCCGATAGCATTGACAGGCTTTGACTGTGCCAAATTGGGAACACCACATGGTATAGGTGAAGATACAGATATCTTAGTGTTGCTCTACCACCATGCAGAACCTGGCATCCACAAGTTAATCTATAGATCTGATAAGCTAAATAAACAAGACAAGAGGGACAAATGCGGCTTTTGGGACATAGACTGGAGGAGGAATAGGCATCTTCATAAACAATAATACTGACAAAGAGAATAAGAACAAAGAGACCAATCACTATCAAATACCCATATAGAGAATTTGTTTATTGAAATTGTGAGCGGTGGTGCGTAGTCAGTAACTTTCAGGGCTCGGGATGCCAGAAACATTTTCTGACAGTCATCCGTGGCAGTAATCTCAATCTCTATGGAGTCTGCTTGTTTAATAGCAAGATCTTTTAAGCGTTTGCTGAAGTGGCGCAGAAGATTGTTGCGTTCCTGGCGTAGTTGTGTGTGTCTTACCGGTATTGACAATTAGATTCTGAGAATTCAGGTTTCATAGTTTCAAATCGATTCCAACGCACGCAAAAAAGTTGGCAGAGCTTAGCTAGAGATGAGCGGGAATATTTAGAAATCATATCATAATAACTACCTTTATTAAGGACGATATTTCTCTTTGAACGCGCATGCTGACGACCTGCGCGTTCACGAGAAGACACGCCCCAGTGTCGTCAGAAGTTATTCTAAACATAGACCAGGCAAGATCTGATGAAGAAAATTGATTTTAATTTCAATCCAAGACAAGTTGGCATTGAGCCAGGCAACGAGTGTTAAGTTCCGCCTGACTGAATACGTAGAACTTGGGAAATAAATTTGCGCATACAAATATTAATGCTCTAATTATAAGCGAGAAGTTCCGGATGTCGGCTATTAATTTTGAGAGATTGTAGAGATATTGACGGAAAGATTTACTCCGAGACAAACTGTTGTCATACCGGCGCGAAATGGCGTCACATAAACAACGCGTTAACGCAATTGTTACTAGATCTATGCACAATGCCCACCCGAACGCAAGCCTTTTCCACGTACATGCCATCCGTCTGCACGCGAGCGACCCATCCAATTGACTTTCTCAGCTATTGCGTGATTTGTAATATTACCTATAAATTAATATTATAATCCTTAAAGGGGAACACAAGAAGGGTCACCATCGTTTGCATAAAACACGCAGTTCTATTGTAGAGCCCACATTTAAGCTATTGTATAAAGCTTTCACCCGACATTTGTATATAAATCCGAGTAAAATGGTGTTAAAAAACGCTATGGTAGTATAATTTTCTGCGAGTTAATTAAACCTATGACGTCATAGGTTGAATCCCATCCGACAAGAACCATAATAACGGCACTCTGAAGACAGAAGTGCATGCATTTGGAAGGTGGTATCTCTATCGGTGATAATGCTATCGACATCATTTATATATGTACAGATTGAAGAGATTAAGACGTGTCTTCTACACTATAGGTACACTATCGCAAATTTATGGAATGTATTTGTTATTTTCACACATTAATTGCCGAACCTTAAGATGGCCATTTTCTATGAAGATACCTGCCAATTACATGAACATTACAAAATCTCAGGAAGTTTTGAGGCTAGTATGAAAACATAAGTACCTAAAGATGGACTGGATGTATGTACAAACTATTTAAACTCTCATATTAATAGATGAAACTTTAATAACATTATCTGCCGTAGCCCCAGTAAGAGTGTTGATTCAATAGTGGCAATTATATTGAATTGCCTATACTATCGCGTCATTCATTTATCTCATGATCAAAACCTCATGTCAAAATTGGCACCATCAGAGAAATCAGACAAAGGACTGTTAGTATATATTCCTCAACATTTCCGCAAATATAGTGTATATATTCCTAAAACCGCTGAAGAGAATCCACTTATAAAAACGCAATTCGCAATTTTATTGCGATAGCGTTGGATGACAGCGAGAAAAACGTTCAACTTATGACGTCATACGCCTCATCCGGGAATAGAAATTTAACCCATGTACCACATATTTAAATAACGAAGATATATATTTCTAATTTGAGCACAGATCTTACAATTATATTTTTGAAAACGTTACGGTCTGTAGATTCATTTTATACACAGTAGTATAGAGGGTCTGGTGATTCCCTTTAATACAGCGACATCTACACACGCCTTTGCTGTAATTTACTACAAGATATAGTTAGGGTCTATGTTTAGCCACAGGCAATTCACCTTTCCAGAGTACCCACCCATCATATGACGTCATAATGAACTGCGTGATGTATACAATGACATCATAATGAATGACGTCATGAATGACGTCATGAATGACGTCGATAAGTACGTCACGAACGCATATTTGAAGACGGTCTTTGCGTTGTTGTACAAATTGTTTGCTTTTACTATTTAATAAATATTCTGTTGAATATTTTGAAACTAATTTGACTGGGCAGCAACATCACCCAGTCAAATTAGTTGCAAAATATTCAACAGCTCCCCTGTATAGTTTTCAGGAAATTGATAACTAGGGCATTCGGGGATCGAGCAATCCCAACACGGCGAGGTGTGGGTGGAGCTTAGCTAGTGATGGGCGGGGAATGGCTAAAAATGGAAAGGCCCATTGTTCGGAAAACAATTTCACAGAAAGCTGTTGTTAACAAAATCAGCAACAGCTTTCAGAATATTATAATATTCACGATAATCAGTAGATGTCACGTTTACCCATAGTTTGAAGGCATAATTCAGGAATAGAAAATGAAGATGTCTAATAGTGCATTGTTGACATAGACTGTGGCTAATACTTTGCAAAAGCTAATAGGCCTATATTATGAGATCTGCTTGACGATAAAACAGTTGTCTTGCATGGTCTGGTGCGCAAATGACCTACATCATAGTGCACTACTCTAATTAGGCTGAAAGGTAAACAAAAGAAATGCATAAATTTGAAATTAATTATGGCAAAAAACGATGATTCATGTAATACGGGGGTAGCTCTGGAGTTATTTTCGAGCAAATCGAAATACGGATCTATTGTAGAAAATCATAAATTACAGGTGGAGAGGTGGCCATGCTCGCTAATTAACAGGTGCAAAAACGAGACACGTGACCGCGATTATGTCGTTTATGACGTTTTGTCTGGGGTCAGGAATAGCTTGGTACATGCGCAGTTAGGCTTGTCTTAGATGACGTCACTGGCAACCATTGCAGTCACGGATTATTATTATTATTATTATTATTATTATTATTATTATCCATACACGCCACTGGTCATTGCAAATCATCGATGGAGACGCAAGTAATGCGTGGATAAATCATATCAGTGGACGTCAATGCAAAGCATCGATCGTCACTGCAAACCTCTAGAGGAGCTCTCAGTGGTAGTCAATGCAAGGCATGATGGTCAATACAAATCAGTTGAGATCTATGCATGTCACTAGAGGCAATGCAAATCAATGACGATAGATAAAGGTCACTAGAGGTCATACAAACCACTGACGATATATACAGGTCACTAGAGGTCATACAAGCCACTTACGATAGATACAGGTCACTAGAGGGCATACAAACCACTGACGATAGGTACGGGTCACTAGGGGTCATGCAACCCACTTGCGCTAGATACAGGTTACTAGAGGCAATGCAAACCACTGACGATAGATACAGGCCACTAGACGTCATACAAATCACTGACGATAGATGCAAGTCACTAGAGGTCATACAAACCACTGACGACAGATACAGGTCACTAGAGGTCATACAAACCACTGACGATAGATACAGGTCACTAGAAGTCATGCAAACTACAGACGATAGATACAGGTCACTAGAGGTCATGCAAACCACTGACGATAGATATAGGTCACTAGAGGTCATACAAACCACTGACGATAGATACAGGTCACTAGAGGCAATGCAAACCACTGACGATAGATACAGGCCACTAGATGTCATGCAAACCACTGCCGATAGATACAGGTCACTAGAGGTCATCCAAACCACTGACGATAGATATAGGTCACTAGAGGTCATACAAACCACTGACGATAGATACAGGTCACTAGAGGCAATGCAAACCACTGACGATAGATACAGGCCACTAGATGTCATGCAAACCACTGCCGATAGATACAGGTCAGTAGACGCCATGCAAGACACTTGCGATAGATACAGGTCACTAGAGGTCATGCAAATCGCTGACGATAGATACAGGTCACTAGAGGTCATGTACACCAATGACGATAGATACAGGTCACTAGAGGGCATACAAACCACCGACGATAGATACAGGCCACTAGAGGTCATGTAATTCACTGGCGATAGATACATGTCGCTAGCGGTCATGCAAATCACTGACGATAGATACAGGTCACTAGGGGACATGTAAATCACTGACGATCGATACAGGCCACTAGAGGTCATGTAAATCACTGACGATCGATACAGGCCACTAGAGGCCATGCAAATCACTGGCCATAGATACATGTTACTAGACGTCATGCAACTCACTGGCCATAGATACATGTTACTAGACGTCATTCAAATCACTTGCCATAGATACATGTTACTAGACGCCATGCAAATCACTGGCGATAGATACAGGGCCATAGATACATGTTACTAGACGTCATGCAAATAACTGGCGATAGATACAGGTCACTAGACGTGATGCAAACCACCGACGATGGATACAGGTCACTAGACGTCATGTAAATAACTGGCGATAGATACAGGGCCATAGATACATGTTACTAGACGTCACGCTAATAACTGGCGATAGATACACGTCACTAGACGTCATGCAACCACTGACGATAGATACAGGTCACTAGACGTCATGCAAATAACTGGCGATAGATACAGGGCCATAGATACATGTTACTAGACGTCACGCAAATAACTGGCGATAGATACACGTCACTAGACGTCATGCAACCACTGACGATAGATACAGGTCACTAGGGGGTCATGCAACCCACTTGCGATAGATACAGGTCACGAGATAACATGCACACCACTGACGATAGATACAGGTCACTAGAGGTCACGAAAACCACTGACGATAGATACAGGTCAAAAGAGGTCATGCAAATCACTGGCGATATATACAGGTCACTAGAGGTCATGCACACCACTGATGATAGATACAGGTCACTAGAGGTCATGCAAATCACTGGCCATAGATACAGGTCAATTGAGGTCATGCAAACCACCGGATGCTGATGCAGGTCGTTGGGAGACAATGCACGATTCTGATGCGGATGATTTTCAATGATCTCCAATTCAAGTCATTTGTGATGAACGCATGCTACGTGGGTTCAATACAAGCCACTGGTTCACAATGTAGTTCATTAGATGTCAATGCAGGTGACTTGATGGTTCTTAATGCAAGGTACCCGTGGACAATATTAGTGGGTGCGTCTACAAGTGCGCATGTATGTATGTATGCAGGTAACATAATATACGTCCAGTTGCCTGACCATTATGCAATAAGCTCGACCATGCAAGGCAGATGCTGTAGCGATGACATTCCACTAGGAAGTGGTGCAGTTTTATAAATATTAACACTTATGCTACTGCGATCGAGCAATAAATGTTTCACATTTAGGGAATGGTGGTCTGAGTTCAATTTAATAAGCATATGTCATTGCACTGTGATACGTAAAGGTTGGTGTTCTGGAGAGCGCTGTATAATGTTAGACATTACCGGTGGTGTTGGTCTAATGTAGATGAGGTCAGTTTCGGGAGTTTCCTCTGATCTATTTATGATCAAAATATGCATCTTGTAAGCGCATATTCATACGCATATCTTAAAACCTGCCCTCGTAATCAAATACATATATGCCGATTATTTAGACACGTGTACCTAGCTCGCGATCCCGTACTTGTATAGATAGGGCCGCTAGCAGACAGAGGTAACTGCGCAATTACCGAGCACCTGCGTGACAATAAACAGTGCCGTTGTCATCGTTATCCTTCACCCCAAACTGTCTGGCATTACCAGGTCACTAGATCACGAGTGACACAACAGAGGGTGTGGCACTGCTTTTTGTAATCAAGACAATTTAATATAGGACTTAGTTACATTGTCTATATCAAGCATATCCTATTGATGTCAAATTGAAAACATTGATGCTTCATGAAACCGAGTGGTCGCAGAACCACCTGTTATACATTGCCTGGAGAGGATTATCAGAACTCTTCTTTCGTGCACCAACTGTGCGCACACACTCACGCACACATGACGTCATTTGTATCATAATTATATATTGATGGCGTGTACTGTAACGAGACATAAATTACAGTGAGGTTCAGAAAAGACTTAACATTATTTCCATAACAAAATAAAACGTACTGTTCATTGTTGAATATTTTGAACATAATTAGATTGGAAGACATTGTTGCCTAAGGAAACAATGTCATTCAATCTAATTATGTTCAAAATATTCAACAGGCCATTTATTATTAACAAATATGTTTCTGGCTTTTTTGTTTTGAACTGTACTGCAAATTCACCTTTCCAGTTTATTCATCCATCATATGACGTCATAATCAACTAAGTGACGTGTATGCTGATGTCATAATCATGACGTCGTGAATGATCCGAAATAGTCCGTCTTTAACACTTAATAGTCCGACACGTTGTACGAATTGTATGTCTTTGCTATTTAATAAACATACTGTTGAATATTTTGAAACAAATTTGACTGGGCCCTGTTGCTGCCATAGACAGCAACAGCACCCGGTCGAATTAGTTTCAAAATATTCAACAGCTTACCTGCATAGTTTTCTGGACATTGATAGTCATGAGGTTCGGAGATCGATCGATCCCAACACGAGCGTGATGTAGGTGGAGCTTAGCCAGAGATGGGCGGGGCATAGCTAAAACTGGAAGGTCCACTGCTCCAGGTTGAGCTAGATGGCGTGCCACTTGGCGCCCACTATGTGATGGTTCTATAAGACATAACTACGAGAGAACCGCATACCTTTATAGAACCACACACCTCATAATGCTATTTGCTCTGGTGTGGACCTGCATCAAGCGACCACCTCTCTTTAGGAGATGTGTGTTTCCTTACTATCCCAGTGTTTCAATTTCAAGACAGCTGTTAATATTTTGGAACTAATTTGACTCGCACATGTTAGGAAACAGCTCCCAGTCAAATTAATTTCAAACTATTCAACATAATTTTCCCTACATCGTAACGAATGTGTGGTTTCCGGTCTGAGAGTTACTGGGACAAGAGGGAGATCGCGTGGTAATATGACAGATGTCAACAGCTGTTGTGAATCTGTCGCGAGCAGAAATCAAGTGCATCAAAGCGAACGATAAATGCTTTATTGGTTATGATGAGATCATAGAGCAATATAAGTTAAAAATATAACACGCACAAATACTATAGCAACTTTATTAAAATAAAAAACTTTGAGCCATTTAAATAAGCAGATTAAATTAGGTATGGACACCATTAAGTGATAACAGTAATGATATTCATGAGATCAATGATGCGATATTAAAGCAAAAATATAATGCGTTTTTTTAAATTTACAAATTTACAAAAGGAAACACTGGATTTCAGAAGCTCACCTGAACCTACCTCTCAATTAGGACCAACTGTTCTAAAAGCATCATTCTATTAGGGACAGATTGTCTACAAGCATCTCTATTAGGACCAGGTTCCTTTTTTTTTTCAGTTTCAAGAGTTCAGTGGTTAGGTTAGGTAGGCGTGATTAATACAAGGTTGCAACCTTCCGCGCTGATCGACCAGCTTCTGCGCTGATCGACCACCTGTGCTAACCGACCACCTGCGCTAACCGACCACCTGTGCCAACCGACCACCTATGCTAACAGACCACCTGTGCCAACCGACCACCTATGCTAACCGACCACCTGTGCTAACCGACCACCTGTGCTAACCGGCCATATATGCTAACCGATGACCTGTGCTAACCGACCAACTGTGCTAACCGACCACCTGTCACTTGTGTTAGCCGATCACCTGTGCTAACCGACCACCTGTGCTAACCGACCACCTGCGCTAACCGACCACCTGTGCCAACCGACCACCTATGCTAACAGACCACCTGTGCCAACCGACCACCTATGCTAACCAACCACCTGTGCTAACCGACCACCTGTGCTAACCGGCCATATATGCTAACCGATGACCTGTGCTAACCGACCAACTGTGCTAACCGACCACCTGTCACTTGTGTTAACCGATCACCTGTGCTAACCGACCACCTGTGCTAACCGACCACCTGCGATAACCGACCACCTGTGATAACCGACCACCTGTGCTAACCGACCACCTGCGCTAACCGACCACATGTGCTGAACGATCACCTATGCTAACCGACTACCTGTGCTGAGCGACCACGTGTGCTGAGCGACCACCTGTACTGAGCGACCACTTCTACTGAGCGACCACCTGTGTTAATCGGCAACATGTGTTAAGTAACCACTATTTCTGTTCTAACAGGCTGGCTAAACAAAGGATGAAACGTGCTACAAATGTATTTTCCTCATACGTTTCAATACTGGTAATTTAATATAGGTCAAGGCTTTTCAAGGCGTCGCCACTTCACATTTATATTAAAGTTGGGTTTCCGCCATAGAAGTGTACTATATTAACTTCCGCGATCCAATTGATTGTACACTTAGTTGTACAACCCGTTGGATTCGTATTTTTTTCGTATTTTCTTTATTACACTCAGGCCGTGACAACGGTATATGAGGATGATTTGTACATTGACAATGGCCGGAAGAAATACAATATTATTATTATTATTATTATTATTATTATTATTATTATTATTATTATTATTATTATTATTATTATCATATCATCTCTGCCGCGCTGCCGACGAGGGCTACGACAGTGGGATCGCTTACGTAATAATGATAACAACAATAATCAATTTATTAACTATTTTGGGCCACTTGCCCCTGCAGTGTTTCAGGCAGTATTAAAGGAGAACTAACTTCATAAAATAGTTGTTCAACTGATCTAACACGTCATTCGTAAACTATACTATAATATTAAGCTTATTATCATGCCGCTAAAGAAAGCTATTCAGGCTTGAGTAGTTTAAACGTTGGTACATTTCCAAAGCCTATGGTGGCTGTCATGCCTTACTTTTCAACCAATCAGAAGGAAATACTAGCGTATCTGCCTTGGTCATACGCTCAGTCATAGCGGTGTCACATATAATTTGGCAATATGATATGAAAACAATCATACAAGTAAGCTGATGACTATTCTGAGACCAGTTTGACCGGAAGCCGTTACTGCCATAGGCAATGACAACTTCCAATCAAATTATTCCCAAAATATTTACCAAGATGATTTGCATAATAAAGAATGTAATGCATTGTCACTTACATAACACCATACATTATCGCTTGAGTAAACAGCATCACGGTGCTCACTGTTCAATGTTTACACCATGTTACAAAGCAAATGATTGTGATACATGTAAGGGAATGTAACAGGATGTGAATGATATGGAATCCATAAACTATAATCTATCGTACAATCTATCGCATTTGAGATGAAATTAGCATCGCTTTAACAATGATGATGATGGATACTTGGGTTGATAGATAACTCGGGTGTATGATTGGATGAGAAGATGGATGAATTAGTCTAGCTGTTTAATTTTTTTGATGCTAACAAGTATTTGGAGAGTTCGATAAGGAGCGGTTTATTGCATATTGCAAACAATCCTTTAGTTTTCTCGGTATTAGGGTTTTCTGTATAGAATCGTGGTATGAATTTCTGCCTTTGTCTATTGAATTTAGAGCATGAGAAAAGAAAATGCATCTCATCTTCTATGCAGTTGCATTCAGAACACAATCTTTCTGATCTGTCAATACCTAGCCATCTTTTGGATTCAATGGCTAGTTTGTGGTTAAGTGTTCGGAAATGACATAAGATAAGAGCTTCTCGGTACGGTAGGATTTTTAAATATTTCTCAAAAACTATATTCTCTTTGATCTGTTTATAGAATGTCAGACGTGACGATTGGTTTATGGTTGCTTTCCACTCATCGGTATATTGTTGTTCGAGGACTCTTTTTGTTTTGGTGATTACTTGTGCGGTGTTTATTTCCTCCTGGTAGAACAAGTCTGCCTGACCAGTTATTTCTAGAATGAATTTGATGGTTTTAATCCATTTGATTTCAATATTTCGTTCTCTTGAGAATTCTAATGCTAAGTAGTACAGTGTTGATGACAGTTTCCCATACCCAGCGTTTACCAACCCCGCCCAGAACCTGACCATATTACATTTTATAGTTATATTGAGTGTCAGTCGGCCCAATTCGCCATATATCATGACATTTGGTGTGGATTTCTTAAGGTGTAATGCATTTTTAAAGAATTTTGTTTGGCAAGTTTCTATCTGGCGATCATTTTCGAATCCCCACACTTCCGAGGCATACAGTAAGATAGGTGTTATCATTGTGTCGAATAAATAATTTTGTAAGTCTATTGGGATGTCATGCTCTTTTATTTTACTTAGTAAAGAGAAAGTGGCTTTGGTTGCCTGTTTAACGTTCCGAGTCATACAGCTAACTAAGCTTCCGTTTTGTCTGAGACAGACACCTAAATAAATAAATTCATCCACAATCTTGATAGGGTGCTCTCCAATTTTAAATCTTAATTCTGTCCGCTGCTTACGTTTGTAAATTATCATGACTTTAGTTTTTGTTGTGTTAACATGCAGTTTCCAGGCAGTACAATAGTCGTAAAGGACATTTAAGGCGCGTTGCAGTGCCGTAGGAGAATCCGCCATGAGTATTGTGTCGTCTGCATATAGCAGTATTGCAAGGTAAAGAAATAGATTTAAGTAGAATTCTGCCTGTTGGGTTAATGAGCTAAGACCGGATATTCCGTGTTCTGTTAAATATTCTTCTAGATCGTTCAAAAAGATTGAAAATAAAAAGGGAGATAAACTTTCTCCTTGTCTTAGACCAGTGTTGCACACAAAGTAGTCTGAGTCAATATTATTGAATGCTACGAATGACTTAATTGACTTGTACATGCTATATATAACAGTAAGGCATTTTTCAGTTATGTTAGTTTTAATAAGCTTATTCCAAAGGTCCTGCCTCCACACTGTATCAAATGCCCGTCGAAAGTCAATGAAGCAACAATAGAGTTTCTTCCTTTGCGCAAATAACAGTTCTTTTATTAAATACAGTGAAAATATTATCTAGTGTAGACTTTCCTTTTCTAAAACCGGTTTGCGATTCAGAGATAATTTCATACTTTTCTGAATATTTATTTAGTCTTTTGTTTAATATCGAGGTGAACAGCTTTCCCATACAGCTAAGCAATGTTATAGGGCGATAATTTCCCGGTTCTGCTGGGCTTCCCTTATTTTTATATATAGGGATTCATTACTTAATTGGTCAACTCCCCCTGCCTTCCCTTGTTTCAAACGTTTGATTTCTTCAGCGATTTTGTGTTGCGTAATAGGTACATCGAGTTCCTTACAATCGGGAATTTCAATTTCAGGGCTTATGCCGTCTGTTTCCGTAGATTCATTGACAGACTTATAGTATTTGAAGAGCGTATCTATCTCGATTCGTGTATCGTCAGTTTTCTTATGTTTACTGTTAACTAACTTCCAGAAGGATTTTGTGTCCGTTTTGTGTAGGTTGCGCAGCTTTGTGTGTAGTTGTTGGCGCATGTCTTGCGAGTACCGCCTAACTGCTGGTTTGTACTGGTTGCTAGCCTCTTTAAGTCTTTGATAGGTGTTTTCAGTTTTGTTAAGATTATATCCTTTTCGTGATGTGTAGTATAATTGGCGTTTCGGGGAGCATTCTTTGCCGAACCACGGTTGGTTATTAATTGTACGTCTACCTTGGTAGACGTTTTTCTTGCCGAATGTCTTTTGCGCACTGTCAATAAACATATCGCTTATCATATTCATTATTACGTTGATATCTTCCTGGTCAGCTAATTCTATCTGGCTTAATTTTGTCTTAATTTGCTTAAGCGTATCAGAGCTTAGGTTTTGCACAAACATTTCTTTTTTATGTGGAACCCAGTGGATTCGTTTGTTGGTGTTCGCCTGGTGTTTATTATTATTATTATTATTATTATTATTATTATTATTATTATTATTATTATTATTATTATTATTATTATCGTCGTCGTCGTCGTCGTCGTCGTCGTCGTCGTCGTCGTCGTCGTCGTCATCGTCGTCGTCGTTGCTGCGGTGTATACCTATGTGAAGTGCGCAGTGTATGTCTGAAATTAGCGGGTCATAGTCGTATACCTCGAATTCTTGTATTATTTCAATAAATTTCCTATTTGCTATCATATAATCTAATACAGTTCCATGTCTACAGGTCGCTTTGCCCATTGTCGCGTCTTTACCTAGTCTGCCATTTATAATGAAGACGCAGAGATTTTTGCACAGCTGCAATAACTTTCGACCATTGCCGTTCAGTAGTGCTTGACATTGGCTGTGTCTTTCTATAGGGAACCCATTGAATGACAATTTTTGGAGTTCTTCATTTGCCCAATCGTCTACTCTAAACTGTTGGATTATAAACTTATCATACATTTCATAATCACGATGTGATTCAGTTTTTGCATTAAAATCTCCAACTAAGCAGACTAATTCATACTTACTGCTAAGAATTAGATAATCTTGTTCAATTTTGTCAAACGCTTCGTTTGAGTAATATTTGGACGATTCTGGTGGTATATATACAATGCCTATTAGTATGTCTTTGTTATTACAGACGATGTCCTTTTTTATAATGAAATGAAATGAAAATGAAATGAAATGAAATGAAATGTATTGGTACTGAACGAAATTACACGTTTTGACCATATAGAGATCTACAATGTAACATATAACGTTGGCATAATATAACAGTTTAACTAGAATTTACAGAAACAAAAACATAATTCGAACGAACATGAAATTACATAATATATACAGTCAGCCTTCTGCGACTAGCCACATTGTTCTGGAAGCAAGAGGATGGCGCTTCTCCAAGACAGGTGGTCCGAATACCACCTGTCTAAAATACGCACAGTTGCTAATGGAGGGATCCAATCTGTTACCCGAGTAATTGACGTCATATTAAATTACTTTATTAGAGGGCTAATGTCATAATCATTATTAGGTTTAACACAGTCGGGAAAAATTGAATAGTCCGCAATGAAGAGTGCCAATTGTATGTGTTTGATTGATTTATAGTTTAATAACTGTTCTGTTGAAAGGTTTGAATCTAACCTGACCTGGAGCCGCTGCTGCCATTTATTTCAAACAGATAATATCATGCGCATTTACAAAGCTGTGAAATTCCGGGAATTGTTTTTTCGATCTAATACCGCAAACATTTAGGCATGCAATATGCAATAAACTGGGCAACGTATTCCTATATGTATCCACATGACGAAATCATTATCTGTATCTGTGATATGAATATATTTTGCAAGACTGCTTTTGACCAATAAACCTAGTCCACCAGAGGAGCCAGTCCCTTTTCTTAGTTTGACTAGCAAATCGTAGTTTACTATAGACACGTGGTCTGTTTGATTTATTTCAAACAGATAATATCATGCGCATTTACAAAGCTGTGAAATTCCGGGAATTGTTTTTTCGATCTAATACCGCAAACATTTAGGCATGCAATATGCAATAAACTGGGCAACGTATTCCTTATAGGGCCATTATATTGGTCGCTATTTGGGTCGACAAACGTATTTACATCGGGGTGGAGGGTATCAGGAACATTTTCCGTGTAAATAGACATTGCATTAGTTAAATTAACTGCAGCATCAGTAGTTGTTGCAGTAGCAACAGTTGTATCAGCACTAGCATTAGCATTAGCAGCAGTTGTCCCAGCAGCAGCAGCAATAGCGGCAGCAGCAACAGCAGTAATAATATTAGTAGCAGCAGCAGTAGTGGTAACAGC
Source organism: Chaetoderma sp. LZ-2023a (assembly GCA_034401795.1). Lineage (NCBI taxonomy): Eukaryota > Metazoa > Mollusca > Caudofoveata > Chaetodermatida > Chaetodermatidae > Chaetoderma > Chaetoderma sp. LZ-2023a. Next base: position 14,384,988 of record CM067373.1, read on the forward strand.
AGCAACAGCAGCAGTAGTGATATTAGCAGTAGAAATAGGAGCAGAGGTTGTGGTAGGAGCAGAAGCAGCAGCGCCAGTTTCGGCAGTAATAATAGATGTAGCAGTAGTGGCAGTAGCAGCATCAACAATAGGAGTAGCAGTAGTAGTAGTAGTAGTAGCAGCAGCAGCAGCAGCAGCAGCAGCAGCAGCAGCAGCAGCAGCAGATTAACATTAGTAGCAGCAGTAGCAGTAGTTTCAGTGCTGGTGGTAGCAGTGGTAGAGGTGGCGATCGTCAGAGGAGGTACGCTATGGACAATATTTTTACATAAATATGTACAATGGTTACGGTTATCATGTTTCTTGTTTATATCAGCATGCGTAGGTGCAATATTGTTGTTGTTGTTGTTGTTGTTGTTGTTGTTGTTGTTGTTGTTGATGTTGTTGTTTTTGGTGGTGGTGGTTCTGGTGGTGGTGGTTGTGGTGGTGGTGGTGATACTTATGGAAAAAGATTTATTTATATTGCGTGGTTCACTTATCTGCGCGGTGAATAGCGGATTTAGTCTCTCTAACCGCGCTGGGATAACTAGTCTGTCGTGACTCACACGTAAATTGACAAGTTCAGATGTTTGCGTGAGTTCCAGTCGGTGATGGGTATCCCCGTGTTCATCCTATGCATTCATCTGCGGCCGAATCATATCTTGATGGCGTGCTGTGGAATTATGAAACTGTCGCAAATGTGGCCATGGTTCGCCTGGGACGTCACCTGTGGGCCGCCAGCTGATGTTTGAGGAGTTGCGATGCTGGTTGTACATGTCTGGTCGTATCTCACCGTGTCCTACATTTGCTCGTGGATCATATATTTGTCCGTCAATATAGAGCCGGTTGTATACGAGTTTGGCTGTCCGGTTTTGTCTTCGCGCTTGCACCATTGTTGGTATGAGCACTTTACGCTGTTCGCGTATTCAGTAAACGTCGTACAACAGATTGTACAATCAATCTGATCGCGGAAACACTATTTTAATGAACGTATCTGCCACATTTGGTGTCCAGATTCGGTGGTAATCTATCATGCAAAAACGTGCCACAAATGTAGTCAGACAGACAGACAGACAGACAGACAGACAGACGACGGACAGCCAGAGACATTGCCAGTGTATTAACTCTCCTGGGTGAGCTAACAAGTGAACATTCTGATAAAGATATTGTTATAAGCTGTTGCTATCTAGGTGTGCAACAAAATGGATGTTATTATAACTGCTAAAGTCACGTGCCTGTTTATCATTTACTGTAGCGGCAATGGGGGGTTTCGTTGACAGAAACCATTTGTGAGGTCGTGTGCATACGCGTGACGTGACATTGAAACTCCCTCTATCCCTTATATACCATAAATCCGAGATTTTTTTATGATGAAATGAGTAGTATGTTCAATATTTTGAAACTAGGTCTGGGAGTGGTTGCTGCCTATGGCAGTCACATGTTCCAGTCAAATTAGTTTTCCAATATTCAACAGCCTTCCTTCAGAGCTCGCCAAATTCCGAGGCAGGAATCTGAAGTGTTTAGGGTTAATATAGTCAATACCACCGCAGAAATACACGTATTATCTAAATAAAATGCGACGTGGATAAAGGTCCCTCGGCATCACGTTACAATAGCGTGTTTACATTATGTATTAAATGCCAACCTAATACTTCTGTTCACCTTTTACAGACCCAATATACCGTTATCTACATTTGAAACAACCAGATCGGAAACTTCGTGCTTATATAGAAACGATTTTAACTCGAAGCCGTTACTATATTAATTAGTCAACAACATCTTCCAGTCAATCATGTGTGTTTATTCCAAACAGACCTTTGCTTCAATATAAAATAATGTGTCAGTTGTGGATGAAGGTGTTGAAAACTTGAAACAGAAAGGGTTTAGAATAAATATGTGTAAAGGTATGATATACATTACGTGGTAGGTTAGGTTTAAGAAAGCGAACTGAATAGCCAGTGTTTCAAAGGAGATGGACAAACAACGATAGTTACGTCGTCGAATTGGATGACGTCATTAATTGATATGGTCATTATTGGGTGACGTCAGTAGGTGTGTGCGTAGTTAGTACAGCCCTGATGCCCAGTATCTCAGGCGTCATCTAACCAAAACTGAATGTCCATATTTCAGCAGAAATTTGATTTCTGAGCGCAATAGCCTGCTCTCCTACTCTGCGTTTGTAGGGTACATGGGGAGACTTCGCGATTCATCTGGCATCCTCGTGCACCGTATGTAGTGTCGCGTTGATGGTGTATGACTAGAACGATCCATTTCTAGCTGTGCTCCGCCCATTTCTAGCTAAGCTCCGCCCATTTCTAGCTAAGTTCCGCCCACTTTTTTCCGCGTGTTGGAATCGATTTATAAATACTCTAAATATTGAATTTCCAAAATATCAATTTCAAGGTAACGATACAGGTAAGGTACTGAATATTTTGAAACTAATTCGACAGGAGCTAGAGACGTCACAATTTATTATGACGTAAACCTACATGTGGCATAGTTGATTATGACGTCATATACTTGAGCAACAGCACGGATCGCTCCATTATAGTGCATAGATTGTGTTGCATTTTGGTGCAAACATGTCCTGCGTGGCGTGGCGTCGCGTTGCAGTAGAGCTGGCGTGGTCCCGGTGTCATAGTTTATGTCGCAGTAGTGCTGACATGTTCCCGGTGCCATAGCTTATGTGGGAGTGGTCCAGGCACACGCTGCGAGGTGGGATTCCAGAATAGCCATCAGCCTCTGACGTTCGATCTGGAGGAGCGAGACTTCGTCCAATAAATGTGCGTTCTCACACTCGAGTTGTGACAGAGCCTGAAAAATGAAGCGACATCGCTCATAAACATCACATCCATCCCAGTCAAACCTGTCTAGCTAAGCCGCCGCCAATTTTGCACGCGCGTTGGCATCGATTCCAACACTGTGAATCATGATTTCTCAAAATTTTAATTTCAAGGTAACTATAGGCTACATGCATAATGCTAAAATTACTTTGCTGTTGCAGCCTATGGCGGTGGCGTCAGCAGCGGTGTCTTCGTCGTCGTTTTTATAAAGTCAAATTAGTTTCAGCATATTTAACAGAATGTTTATTAAATTGTAAACTGTGCATTCGCCAGAAACGCTTACTGTCGGACGTTGTTGCCATGTTCGTTTCATACTTACATAATTTGATTGCGACGTCAATTAACAAGTTAGGTGTTTTGATTATGACGTCAGATACTTAAGTGACGTAATGGATTCTTCCCTTAGTCTGGAGGCTTAAACGGCTTCCATTCTTTACTGTATCTTTTCTCAATCTATACATATGTTGCATTCTCATCACTGTGGGTGGGGGTGAAAGCCAATAGATCGTGATTAGTATAGTGAATATGTGGTGGGTGCGTTTCATACGAGTGGTATCGTGAGTAAGATGTGATCCTGATGGTCATTGATGGGGTGGCATGGTGAGAGGTGGTGGTGGTGTATAGATTAGCTAGATTGTTGAAGATGTATTGAATGTGTTATCGAGTATTTACCTGTTTCAGATGTTTCTGGCCATTCGCTTGTTTTACTCGATATTTACGCGAGGCTCGTCGATTCTGCTCCTTACGGGACTCTCGCTTATGTACGTCATCAGGGCTCAACTAGAACAATAATAATAATAATAATAATAATAATAATAATAATAATAATAATAATAATAATAAAAAAGCAATCAGAGGTGCAGACCCTCACCATTCCGTTTTTGTCACAGCGTAAAAGGTTTTCGAATTTTTCAGATATTTCGGATTATTCGGAATTTTATCGATTTTCCGGGTTTGTTCAGATTTTCCGAATTTTGTTGGAAGGAGCCCAAAGTTGAGCGTGGTCACACCTTTACCTATGTTTCAATTTGAGGCCAGCAGTGTCCACAGATCCCGAATTTGATCCGGATCACAGCAAAGCCTGAAAATCCCTCATTGCATTAAACTTTTTGTAAAATCGGATCTGGAGACACAGACAAGACATATAGACATACACAGGCAGATAGGCAGACATATAGGTCCGATTGCAATGCCCTCTTTCCCCTTACGGGAACAACAACAACAACAACAACAACAACAACAACAACAACAATGAAGATTTAATTCCATATAAATTAATATAATTTTTAAGTTGTGAAATTGAATTAGTGGCCTAGAGGCTCGTGCCTCTAATTCAATTTGACAACTAAAAAAATCATATTAATTTATACGGAATGAAATCATCGTATGTTAACATTTATTTCGTTTCAATACATCTAGCCCCATAATTTAAGCCTCTAAAAGTATTCAATTTTAACCATTTTATTTTCAAGCATTTAGTGTGAATATGCACCTTTAAGTCTAATTTATCAAATTAATTTCAAAATACTCTACAGAAATCGTTTCATCATCATAAAGAAGTGTTCATTTCTACTCATTATCGCTGAATATGTTAATACACACAGCGCAGGGGAGAGCTTCTCAGAGAAAACAATTTTACAAAATTTTATTCTGGAGGGATTCTGCGGATCACAGGTTTCTGGTGGCGGTAAATTGTATCTCTGTCCAACGCGAAGTGATCCCCCTCACTTTTTGACTGCTGTCGCCAACTCCGTGTCTGTGTCAGGAACTGTATCTAAACAACTGCTGATCCGATTTAGTTCAAACTTTAATACATCAATGTCAACATCCTGAGCGCCAATGACGATTTCCAGACATTGCGCGTGACTCGGATTAAATCCGGACCCGAATGGAATAAGTTTCTGGATTTATGGAAAGCTCAGAAACTACAAATCAGATGTGACTCGAATTTGTGAGCGTATACTAGGATTCCAGAAGCGTGATCCTGATCCAAAGAGCGAATTAGAAAACGCAGAAAATTACCAAAAATGTGACAGAAAACTGGAGTTAGGGCGCGTGCCCGTAATATCCGATGTTATTCAAACACAAACTGCATGTGCGTGTCACGTTATTTTGTCTTCTAGGGACTATTTAATAATCTATAAAATTCCAAAATTTTAATTAAATCTCAGGATATTTCTTAATATTTGCCAATTAATTCTTTGGATATTAAAATTTAAATTCACCGAAATGTTTAATAACATTGACATTTTTCCTACATAGTCCTCGGTCTATAATATTTTGGGAAAGTGTACATGCGCGTATTCGTGAGCACACGCGATACGTGCGCGCCTGCTTCCTGACAATGGATCTCTCACTCAAGCATATGACGCCATTTTCAATTGACATTGAATAGTTCGTCAAGTGTAGGAATTGATATTGGGATTCGGGGAAGTCAAGGTTCCATCGATCACGCCACGGACAAAACGAGGGAGGAGTTTAGCTAGATATGGGCGGAGCTTAGCTAGAAATGTATTCGTCTATTGTTATTCTCTCACCTCATATTGGTCATCGCGGTCTCCGGTAGGATCGCCACTAGTGTCAATGACCAGCTCCTCTTGACCATTCTTTAATCGCCGGGCCTGGATCGTTAATCTTAACTCCTCTTTGATCAGAGGACCAACATTTCCCTGTTCCAGCGACAGCAGCGCCACCTGTAACAATTTGTCATCTATTGCAATGGAGTCGCTCAATTCAAAAGACAGATTCTGCTCAAGTGACGTCATTTCCGCCCACATCTGCCATTCTGGATTAGATAATAGCGTATCTGACCATACTGGTGACGTCATTTCCATCTCCATCGACGCTAGCCGTATATAATAAGCGATTAGGTCCCAATACTTTAAAGCTCTTTTACTAATTCAAGTTCAAAATTTTGCTATGCTATCCTCCGTAATTTGCATAGGGTTAAATTACATTACGTCGCGTATTTATTATCTGTATATGTAGTCCCTATAGAGCGCGTAGTAATTCCTCCGCATATATCTGCGTAGTTGTACGCTTGCTAACTGGGTGAGTGATCGAACGCGTGGCTAGACTGTCTCTTCTGTTTACATCAGCATACCGTGAGAGTTTCACCCAATTCTCATTGGAGAACACCGCGCATGCGGGAACGACCGCGTTACCTCATTGGTCGTACAGCCAGTCACCAATCATTTTCTCTAAGCACGTGGGAATTGTCCATATTTGTCGAGTGAGTAAACTAGTGTTTTTTCGCGTGTGCGGGACAGCGATCCGTGTAATGATAACTAATTGTAAACTGAATATTGATAGTGGCTAGATAGATATACGCAGCCAGAAATAGGCCATAACAACATCGCGCTATTAATTAGCCTATTTAATGGCTCGCCAAACTACTACTACTACTACTACTACTACTACTACTACTACTACTACTACTACTACTACTACTACTGCTGCTGCTACTGCTACTACTACTACTACTACTACTACTACTACTGCTGCTGCTGCTGCTGCTGCTGCTACTGCTGCTGCTGCTACTACTACTACTACTACTACTACTACTACTACTACTACTACTGCTGCTGCTGCTGCTGCTGCTGCTGCTGCTGCTGCTGCTGCTGCTGCTGCTGCTGGCTGCTACTCCTCCTCCTCCTCCTCCTCCTACATGTCAAAACAGTGCAAGCTAAAATACTCTATTATCATATACCACGACCGTGGCATAACTAACTACATGGAAAACATAATTAATAAAGAGCTGATAACATAACATAATTCAACAAAGACATTGCTATTTGCACACCGTGTAGTAGTAGGCCCAAATGGCGAGCATAGCTAACCAACAAGTGGTAAAGCCACTCATCAATAATTAGCAGTAAGCTACTGCTAATCATTGATGCCATTGAGCCGATTCATGACCGGCAGGCTAAGTAGATCATATGTAGTTTAACGTAGCACACCGTATGCTCGCCAACAAGTGGCGAGGTGACTCGTCAATAAGTAACAAAAAGTCACTCATTGACGCCAGTTAGCCGATTAGTAAATACCCAACGGACGTAGTAGCCTTTATATAATATAATGCACAAAGCAAACGTATACAAACTATGACTACTTAGATGGCGCTCTGAGTTCACATTCTAAATTTACTTCATTGTAGGTTTTTGCAAATTGCCCTGGAACAAATACACCTACAGTAAATATTTACAACAGGAAGCTAATTGTAAGATATCACACCCTGTTAACTTGAAAATCGGATCACCTCCAGAATATTGACATAATGCTCATTTGATATTTAAATATTCTGATCCCAAGGTTAGGATATTCGTCAAGATTAGAGTCTCCTAAGGCATTACAATTTTAAAATAAAGGCAATTAAATTAAATTAAAATAGCATTTATCAATATACAGCAAGCAGCGAGTGTGCTAGCTTATACAAGTTCCGCTTCTGATATTTTTAGATATCCGTATTCAATTGATACTAGGCCAGTTTTGCACCATACGTCTTTAAATCTACTTTCTCTCCCATGTTCTACTAGCCTGTAAAATTCACAATGAATGCAGTTTATCAACAATGATCGAAATATAGCTTGTATGGCTCTCTGATGGTTGTTGCCGGTTTTATCTCTGGCCTCTGAACACCGATGCTTCCAGATGGCCCACACTCCTACAGATAACAGGGTTATTAACAATTCTTTCTCCTTGCTATTAATGATTCGTCCGATAGTTGAGCAATCTTTGAACAAAATTGTTTCAGCCACTAAATTCACATATTTGGTTCCAAATTTAGCAGGGAGCATATTGATATATTCCCAAAAGCCTGTAGTTATGCGACACTGAGTAAATAGATGGTCTATCGTTTCCTCCTCAGTATTATATAATAAGCACCGGTCTGTACTTGATATTTTACACATATAAGTAAGATGACCGACCCCTAGCCTTCGATGGAGTAATTGCCATGCCAGGTCCCGTGCATTTCCTGGTAGACAAGGTAGATGTATTGCTTTCCAGGCATTTTTCCAGTTCTTTGGCGTGCATCCTAAATTGTTCCAATGCCTAACCACAATAGGAGTCTGTCTCCGACTTTGCATTAGAATTCTATACCAGTCTCTAGATGCCATGTTGTATTTTATATGTTCTGACATAAATACTAATGTTGGTTGCAACATATCAATGTTGCCACGTGCTTTCGGCAATTTGAACCTTACAGCAGGTATTGCATTCTTTATTCTAACAAATAAGCGATGAGCATCAATATTTCTCATTGATGTTATTCTTGCTACATCTTGCATCGCAATCCATTTACGAGATTTCGGATTTACCAAGTCACGTAAATATTGAATACCATTTTTGGCCATAGAGGGAAAATATAATACATCATCATTATCACGAATCAACTCGTTGCCCCAAAGACGTTGCTCTAAGGCATCTTCCCAACAATTGGGTTGTGGCATTGATCGTGTAAATATTTTTAAGGCTTCGAGCTGTTCTTTATATAAATTTGGAATCTTTTGATGATTAGGTGGCAATTTATTGCACATAAATAAACATTCTACTGGAAATGGGTCAACGTACCTTTGGAGAAGTGCCCTTGAAACACTTGATCAAGATGAGTTTGAAGTAAGTAACTTATTCAAGAATTTCAATTTTAAAGAAGCACACTTTGCTGAAACATTAACCAAATCCAGGCCTCCGGCATGCTTTTCATTGATGAGGATTGACTGTGATACTAAATGGGCTTTGTAGTAACGTGTTGATCTTTGACTCTACTGATTTGGGCATATGAACTACAGAAGCGGTATACCACAGTTCAGATAAAATTAAATTATTAAGGACAAATGTCCTGCCAAAGACAGTTAGGCGACGTCGTTTCCAATTTAGTAATGCACACTTTAGCTTGGATATCCTTTCTTCCCAGTTTAGTAATACATTTTGTTCTCTACTAAAGTAAATACCCAAAATTTTTATGACATCATTTGAGCAGTTAATATCCATCACATGATCAGTTCTGCCCTTCCAATCGCCCGAAAACAATCCCTTAGATTTATCTTTATTGACTTTAAGTCCTGATGCCTTTTGAAAATCTGTTAATACTCCATTTAAAATTCTAAAATCCGTATTTTTACCCACAAACACAGTCGTATCATCTGCATATTGAGAAACCTTTAGTGGCCTTTCTACGCCACGTATACATATTCCTTGAAAGTCTTTGCGTTGCCTCAATGTGGCCCCCCAATGATTACATAGCCATGACGAATAGAAGCGGGGACAGTGAGCAACCCTGTCTGACACCTCGTTTCAACACTACAGGTTTGGATAGCTGATTGTTAACTAAATAGCAACTTGTTATATCAGTATATAAAATATGGTCTAAAGACTTAAACAAGAAATCCCATTCTAGTCTGTCAAACGCCTTCTCGTTATCAAGTGCTATTATTGCTGCTGGGATACAATCCTTTTCAATTAATTGAATAAGGTCCCGTATAAGCAAAGTGTTGTTTAATATTGATCTTCCTGGCACAGAGCAGGTTTGATCATCATGAATGACTTCGCCTAGGACTGCGCCAAGTTTTAATGTTAGTGCCCGAGTAATAATCTTATAATCTACACAGAGTAGAGAGATTGGTCTATAATTCTGTATTTTATTTCTGTCACCCCTCTTGTATATAAGCGGAACATATGCTTGGGCCATCGATGTAGGGAGATGCCCTTGCTTAAAAATGCTGGTTGCTATTTCTTCTAATACTGGCCCAAATATGTGCCAGAATGTTTGATAAAATTCAACTGGAAGTCCGTCGCATCCAGGAGACCTTTCTAACTTTATACCTTTGAGGGATTTTGTCAAATCATCAATTGTTATTGATTGGTCACAGCTTTCGCGACATGAATCTGGAAGTCTTTTCATTATATTAGCTAAAACATCTCTAGTTGCAGTTTCCTCGCTTCCCTCAGATTTATACAATGATTTGTAAAATTGGGATACTGTTTCAATCATTTCTGCATTTGAGCACACTGATACTCCATCATTAGTCTTCAGTGAGCGCATTAATTTCTCTATACCTCTTCCTTTTTCCAAATTACAAAAGTAACGTGTAGGCTTTTCGCCCTCGGTGTGCATTTGTGCTCTTGACTTTATTTTGGCGCCATCAAACTGATATTGCTCTATTTCATTTAGTCTACCTTTTAATTTAACTAATAGTTCGTAATAATTATATTCCCCATCATTAATTTTCTTATTAATTTTACACAACGACCTCTGAAGCGCCTTTTTACGCTTTCGTATTTCACGTGCTTTCCTAATGGAATACTGCCTTGAAATATATTTCAGGTCTGATTTAGCATCTTCCCACCAGTCTGTTATACATTCATACGAACCTCCTCTTTCATCCCAATGCCTCCAACAACTTTCCACACATTTGCGGTAGCAACTATCTCGTAGCAATGCTACATTAAGTTTCCAAAATCCATCTCCTCGTTTGACCCAGTCAGCATTGTCTAATGTGATGGAAAACATATTGTGATCAGAGAAAGTTACTGGTTTTATGTTAGTTTTACACATGTAACCTTTCAATGAGCGTTCTACATAGATCCTGTCTAACCTTGAAGCTAACCTTCCATCGGTTGAAAACCAAGTAAATTCCTGGCCTTCTGGATTTTCAATCCGATAAGTGTCTAACAAGATTTTATTTTCACAAATGTGTTTCAAAATATTATGCGATGTGTCATTAAAATTAGACCTAGAGTTTCTGTCTTTAGCCTCGTCTAATATGCAATTAAAGTCACCGCCCATAATTAGGTTTTCAGGCGTTCTGTCTTGAATTATTGTGGAAACATCATTTAGAAATTCACGGCGCAATTGATGAGAGGTAGGTGCATAAAGGCACATCAAATTTAAACTTGTGTTTAGTACATCAATTGATACACAAATCCATCGTCCATTTGGATCTGATGACGACGATATAACGTCAACATAGTTGAGACAGCGGGGCAGGATAAGAATGGCCACTCCAGCACTATTATCTTGTGATAAAGAAAAAAAAATCTGCCGTTTTGAAATATCTTTGAGAGATTCATACACTTCAGCTTTTTGAATTTTGGTCTCTTGTAGAAAAGCAATATCAACTCTCTCATTTGCTAATTTTTCAAGCAAGTGGCGCTGCTTGAATTCGGTATTTAATCCTCTGCAATTGATGGTGCAGATAATCATAATTTGAAAAATGATGTTTACAACCGCCCTCATTAGATTAACTTGATTTGGGTTTTTTAGCTCGTTTCTTAGACGATTTACCTAATTTTCCAGCGAATTCAATATTTCCTAGTTCTACCACAGACAAATATTCATATTTGGAAATATCAGAATCATGGCGCAGTAGACGATATTTCACGCCTCTCGCCGTTACATATGGTACTAACACTTCACCCCCTTCTGATCGGTACATTACCATTTCATCTTTCATCTGTGAACTCTGTGTTTGAATGGACACATCTGATTCTGCAACTGACATTGTATCATCATCCATATCATTTACTTGAATCTCAGATTCTGAGCTATTGTCATCTTTATGACGCTTATTGCTACTTAAGTAACATTTGGCAGGAGCATCATTTACCATATCTTCAAGCTGACTTAAATCAAGTGGGCTTAGCGGAAAATCGATTGAACTTTCTGTCTTCTGAGTCCTAAACTTATCCTGTCCTAATTTTAATTCATCTTCTAAGGAATTGTAAACTGGCTCTTCTGTAAGATCATCATTTTCCTGTGTGTGTTTTACAGCAACTTTTGGCTCCGCTGCATTTTGAGTATTTTCTTGACTTAAGGTTATACCCTCCTCTAATACATGAATTTCATCAACTGTAGTTACTTTAACAGGATTTGATGATTTGTTTGTGTCATTTACAGTGGCATGAACCAAAAACAACAGCTTCCGTAGCGGTTGCTTCAGAAGCATTTGACTCAGTTGCATCCTTTAATGGGCGATTATCTCCTGATACTGAGGGCTTGTTTTGATTTTTTGGACGGCGCCATTTAAAATGGTCAACTGAACCACAGAGCAAACATTTGTTTCGATTGGGACAATCTGTTGCCAAATGGTCAGTACTTAGGCAGATCCGGCATTCTTTAATTTGCCCTCTATACCATAAGGGCAGGACAAAGCTGCCATCAAGCGTCAATCTGCTTGGTAATGGGCTATCCACTTTATCAAACCAAATACGTCTTACACCGTTTTCTAGCGTTCTGTCAAAGGGATACGTTTCCCGTTCAATCTTTTGCACTTTGCCATACTTCTAGAGTTCACTCATGATTCTGTCATCTGGAATTTCTAGTGGAACTTTCATCTTCACTAGCAACCTATCTGACTCGATTTCCTCTACGTTACAAACTTCACCTTTTACAATAAGAACATCTTCCAGAAGCTTTTCCTTGACCCCCTCATTTGACACTGTTACATTCCATACAGTTTTACTAACATTGATAAGCCCCTGCAAAGTAGCAGGTCCCGCGCCAACGACGTCTTTTAACCCATGATACACGTCGATAGCCGTGACACCCCACCCCTTAGTTGTTATTTTAAGGCTTAGGGTACGCTTATAGGTTGCCATGGTGGTTTATCAAAGGAGGAACACCATACTACTACAATATATAATACATATATACTTATATAACACCAGGACGTCAGGGAAAGAGCTAAACACTAAATAGATAGTGTCCCCATTTGAAACCCTGACGTCTACCAACAAATATACGAATAGAGAATACAGTCGTATATTTGTTAGTTTGAACCACTTTCTAAGTGGTTCACTAACACCTAGCCGATTAAAGTATACTAACAAATATATGAATAGATAGTACAGTCATATATGTGTTAGTCTGTTCGAGTTGACCGGGGACAGCCAACTGACTATAAGGATTTATATAGTTAAAGAACTAGGCTTGTGCTTACAAATGACAAAGGAATTAAATCCACTCACTCAAGCGATCTTGCCAAATATAATGCGCTAGCCTACGAACTATAGAAATAGCAGACTGGCGCGGGGAGAAATGTATTGCATTGACCACAGTAAGAGGAGCCATAGTAAATGGCGGAAACCGCCAGCTAAGAGGAATGCCTTTAGAAAATGGAGACACAAAATGCGCTCCAACCAAGACAAGAATTTACAAATTAAACATAAAGTTTGAAAGGAAATACTAATACGAAATATATGTATAAAATTTATCTACAAAATCGCGCTAAAAACTAACAAATTCGGGCAGCAATTGCAGAGCTAAATAAACGCGTGCGTTCACTTCGACTACTCCTGCTCCTACTACTACTACTACTACTACTACTACTACTACTACTACTACTACTACTACTACTACTACTACTACTACTACTACTACTACTACTACTACGGCTGTTACTGCTGCTGCTGCTGCTGCTGCCGCTGTGGCGAGTGCTCTTGTTAGTAGTACACCATAAACCAAGACCAGTGCAGCAAGAGATTTCTACAATTATGCAAAATGCATGTTCATTAGAATTCTAACAATAATATCTTCTCAGTTGACAAGCCATTAGTTTTCCGAACTGTATCTTTAATTTAATTTCGTATGTTAATCATGTTTAGATTTGACAATTTTTGCTCGTAAATCAACGACCGATATGGTCAGAAATAAGTGCGTTAAGTTGTCCGTTCAGCGATGCGTGTCGAGACGAGCTTCTCCGATCCAGTGAGTCACCCCTCACCAAATACCTCCTCGTACTTAGCCAGACAAGTCTGAACTGGTATTCCAGAGCTCTGTTCATAGGCCGAATTAGCCTATGGAGCCAGCTTTCATCCCTTCACTTCCCCACTCCTCATTCACAACTGCTGTTGTTTATTCGTATGGCACGGGCGTACGTTAAGATATTGCGTAATACCATGGCCTATTTCATGCAGTAAAACCTGTGTTAATCGACCACCTAATTGAGCACACACAGTTATTCACTATAGACAGGTGGTCGCCTAATAGATGTCACTTGCCATACGATATGAGCCACGTGGACAAATTAGTGGCAAGATCAAGCACAGATTGCAGACCATCTCACTCATTTTTTGTCAAGTTGTAAAACGTATTCCGATTTTCTGGATTTTTTAAATATTATCCGGATCACGTGCAACGTTGTGGAATCCTGGTGCATCGCCACATCCTTTCCTGTGTTATAATTTGAGCAAAATTGGACCAGCTGTATCCGAGATATCCAGAGATCCGGAATTAGATCCTATCCGGATCAGTGCTCTTTCATCCGGATCATGGCCAACGTCTCTAAGTCCTTTTGTGCGGCAAGTTCATTCGTTGTGTTAAAATTTGAGCCAAATCGGATTAATAGTGTTTGAGATACAACTCCGGACAGACAGGCGGGCGGGCGGACGGACGGACGGACGGACGGACGGACGGAGGACGGACGGACGGACGGACGGACGGACGGACGGACGGACGGACGGACGGACGGACGGACGGACGGACGGACGGACGGACGGACGGACGGACGGACGGACGGACGGACGGACGGACGGACGGACGGACGGACGGACGGACGGACGGACGGACGGACGGACGGACGGACGGACGGACGGACGGACGGACGGACGGACGGACGGACGGACGGACGGACGGACGGACGGACGGACGGACGGACGGACGGACGGACGGACGGACGGACGGACGGACGGACGGACGGACGGACGGACGGACGGACGGACGGACGGACGGACGGACGGACGGACGGACGGACGGACGGACGGACGGACGGACGGACAGACAGACAGACAGACAGACAGACAGACAGACAGACAGACAGACAGACAGACAGACAGACAGACAGACAGACAGACAGACAGACAGACAGACAGACAGACAGACAGACAGACAGACAGACAGACAGACAGACAGACAGACAGACAGACAGACAGACAGACAGACAGACAGACAGACAGACAGACAGACAGACAGACAGACAGACAGACAGACAGACAGACAGACAGACAGACAGACAGACAGACAGACAGACAGACAGACAGACAGACAGACAGACAGACAGACAGACAGACAGACAGACAGACAGACAGACAGACAGACAGACAGACAGACAGACAGACAGACAGACAGACAGACAGACAGACAGACAGACAGACAGACAGACAGACAGACAGACAGACAGACAGACAGACAGACAGACAGCAAGGCCTGATCGCAATACCCTCTTCTCCTTACGAGGCGAGGCTAGAAGCAAAAAATATACGTCAAGTTGAACGTTTCCATCCGTCGTACGTTGCTTGGTCGTATAGCTGCGACTATGCTGGGCCTCTTGTAGTGAATGATTTTAAAGTAGTCGGTTCCCCTTCTTTGTCTGGTGATGATGAAGAACATTTCTTAAGACTACCAGGCCTGTCTATTCTTTTCTTTCTATTTCTTCCCAGTAAGAGAGACGTTGCTCCTCTTTGATAGCGATACTCTTAAAGATTATAGAACCATTCACCCTTGATTATATACTTTTTATTAAATTGATAATACAAAGAATTGCAAAGCAAAATTGCCAATTAAACAATACTTTTCACAAAACTATTTATTTATTATTATTCTGAGTTTCCTATTAAAAAAGTCATAGCCAACAACAAAGACAACGTGAGATATTCTTATAACTGGACGAAGTTCTGTAGCACAAGTGCTGAAGCTGTTACTTCATACTCTTTCAAGCTAGACAATAGTCTATATCTATATAAACTATTACACACAAAGAGAACATTAGAGCTCGTCCATTTATCTCCCAGTATCTCGCAACCTCCTGAACATTCAGGTGACTTCGATTAGCTGACAAATAACTCAACCCACTTGGTGACGTCACAATGACCAATCATAGCCTTTAATACATCTCATTTTGACCAATCAGATTTACTCTTATGGCTATCCAATTTAATTTCGGAAGTGACGTAGAGGGGTTACCTGTGGCATGGAGGGAATCCCTCACTATTGTGCCACACCATGTGCTGGATTAGTCAGTGTCTACCTGATGGGATCTAGTACCGTTTGATGTGATCTTGAATGTTTACTATCAACTAATCCGTTATGACAAGTCTCATCAAACCATAATACTGTGAATACAATTATTCCTAATGTTAACTTTAACTCTTATATCGTTTTAAGAGCATTAAGTGTCATAAGCCAGTTCTCACATTCTCAAGGTCATTTTCCAAACCGCTGCCGTGCCGTTATCAGTGTTAACAAGCGCGTGTGTCTGACTAATCTTGCAGGTGTGCGCTTGTACGTCACAGCAAATTCTCACAATTTTACAAAGGGACCTTCCAACTATTTGCAAGCTATAGGATATTTCAAATTAATCTGATTTCGCGACAGCTTTCAATGAAATAGGCACATGATCAGACAGTAATCTATCATCAACAGCACCCGCAATATCCTAGCATACTGCTGTCTATGGAATCGATACTGATAATAAGTTTTCTCTTACAATATAGAGAAGGCCTTTCATTTCTTACAGAACAACACTGTTGGTATTAAAGACCAGATTGAGTATAAGGAATTCATATTGAGCTCGGCATGTTTTACGCGTGTCTTAAGACCCGGAGTTTAACAATAATATTAATAATAATAATAATAATAATAATAATAATAATAATAATAATAATAATAATAATAATAATAATAATAATAATCTTCTTCTTCTTTTCGATCGCTGGTATCACACTTGGAGATCCGTTCTCAAGATTATAATAATAATAATAATAATAATCTTTATTTCAAGAGGATACATATCGCCAGTGGCCTGATGTTCCCGAGGCCCTCAAAAACATATATACACTATGTACAATAATATATAATTATAAACACACCAGGTATGTACAAATAGACATATGTACAATAATTGCACTTACACGCACGCATGCACGCACTCACTGAGACACGCAGGCGAGCGGGAAGGCAGGCAGACAGGATGGCAGGCAGGCAGGCAGGCAGGCAGGCAGGCAGGCAGGCAGGCAGGCAGGCAGGCAGGCAGGCAGGCAGGCAGGCAGGCAGGCAGGCAGGCAGGCAGGCAGGCAGGCAGGCAGGCAGACATGTAGGGAGGCAGACATGCAGACGTATACTAGTTGCGAGTCTCTTCAAGGTAACAGGTAAGCTGCTAAAATATTTTGGGAAACTAATTTGACCGGACGCTGTAGCTACCTACGGCAGCATCTGCGTCCAGCCATATTAGCCCCAAAATATTAAACAGAATATTTATTAAATCCTTCATGCTCAAGTTCACTTTATATAAATGTACATAACGACTGTGGTGGTAGAGTATTTGCAGTACAGTAAAATTACATGTGTGTAAAATTCATAATTCTATGATTCGGTAGTAGTAGTAGTAGTAGTAGTAGTAGTAGTAGTAGTAGTAGTAGTAGTAGTAGTAGTAGTAGTAGTAGCAGTAGTAGTCGTAGTAGTAGTATTGGTAGTAGTAGTAGTAGCAGCAGCAACATCAACAGCGGCGGCGGCGGCGGCGGCGGCGGCGGTGGCGACGGTGGTGGTGGTGGTGGTGGTAGTAGTAGTAGTAGTAGTAGTAGTAGTAGTAGTAGTAGTAAGTAGTAGTAGTAGTAGTAGTAGTAGTAGTAGTAGTAGTAGTAGTAGTAGTAGTAGCAGTATATATAGGTATAGGTATAGGTCAGGTTTATAGTCTGCTTCCACTTGCGTGCTCAGCCGACTTTCCAACTTTACCCCCTGGTCATTGGGCCCATTTCACTCCTTGACAATCTCAACTCCCTTTTGGGAGCATACAGCCCGGCTGCCGTTTTATAGGCGCTCAGAGGCTTTGACATTCCACATTGCCGACACTGCCCTCACAGGTACCTATTTTACAGACAGGTGAACTGGAACAACGCAGAGTGAAGTGTCTTGCTCAAGGACACAACGCCGCAGCCCGGCCGGGAATCGATCCCATGACATTAGAGTCACGAGCTCGACTCGCTAACCAGTAGTAGTAGTAGTAGTAGTAGTAGTAGTAGTAGTAGTAGTAGTAGTGGTGGTAGTGGTGGTGGTGGTGGTAGTAGTAGTAGTGGTAGTAGTAGTAGTAGTAGTAGTAGTAGTAGTAGTAGTAGTAGTAGCAGTAGTAGTAGTAGTAGTAGTAGTAGTAGTGGTGGTGGTAGTAGTAGTAGTCATCTATCTTGTATGTTTGATGTGAATGACCTAAGTGTTGACGAATGCTTAGTATTAATTGGTACAGAATTCCACATTTGCGTTGCCATGTATGTGAAACTGTATCTCCCGTAATCTGTTCTTATTTCTGGAGGCTTTAATAGACTGTTCGTCTTCGTAAATGTCGAGAATGCGTGTCTTCTACCAACGTAAACATGTCTTTCATGTAGATAGGTGCAAGGCCGTTTAATGATTTATATGTCATGGTGTTGGTCTTAATTGACATTCTCCGAGTTAATGTTGTCCAGTTCAATGTTTCGTACATTTCTTGTGATGGGGGTCCTATAGGGTATTTCTAATAGTATTCTAGCTGCACGTTTTTGTAATTTTTCAAGCTTATTTAGCAATGTAGGTGTACCGGCATAATACACAAGATATATGCCTTATAAAACAGGTGTCGTTCTCCAACATTCATATATTTCTTACTTTTCTTTAGCACATAAATAAGTGAAGCGATCTTGTTACAAATTGTGTTAATGTGCTGTTGCCATGAAAGGTTGTCATTAATATATAAGTCTAAAAGTTATGCTTCATTTACTATTCCTAACTCGCCATTATACATCTTCATTTCTTCATGGTTAATCTGCTTTCGTTTGTTTGCACTGCTTATGATTAATAGTTTAGTTTTCTCCGTATTTACAACCACTTTATTATTTTGACACCAATTCTGTATCAAGGCCATATCAGAAGTTAGTTGTTCTTTTATCTTTGGCAAGTTGTCAAAATTACAATCCATAGTCGTATCATCACAATACATGTCAACGTTACTATTTACACCCATATGGAGATCGTTTACATATAATATAAACAAGAGTGGTCACTTGCGGTACACCTACACCTATTGGTAAATGATCAGACACCTTATCAGAAATGGCCACATATTGATATCTGTTTTCTAAATAAGATGAAAACCACTTTAGCGTTAACGAATCAAATTTATAAATGCCTAACCTTTCTAACAATATACTATGATTAGCTAAGTCGAATGCTTTCTTAAAATCTATTAAAATAGCGCCTACCCTAAACTCGCCATTATCTATTGCAGATCACCATTTTTCTACTAATTTAAGTAATGCAATCTCGCATGAATGTTTTGGCCTGAATCCTGACTGCGCGTCATTCAGTAAATCATAATTACTTAGAAATGTGTACAAATGATTGTGATTGAGAGATATTAGTAATTATAGACCCATAACTGTTTTACCGATTCTGTCCAAAATTATTGAACGGCATGTTCAATAATTTTGGACAGAATCGGTAAAATAGATATGGGTCTATAATTACTAATATCTCCTTTGTTGTCTGATTTGAATAACGGTTTTACCTTTGCGCACTTCCACACTGTTGGAAACACGCCCGTATCGATGCTTATATTAATAATACGTGTTATTGATGGCGCTATGACTGATGCTGCTAATTTGAGGAAATGTGCATTCAGCCCGTCAAAACCCGCAGACGTATTTGTTTTTAGGCGGCTAAGTTCATCATAGACGTAATTTACTGTTATTCTCGGGATTTTGAATTTAATTTCGCTTGGGACTTTATTTCTAACGTACGTTTTAAGGTCATTTGATAATAAGTGGGAGTGTGTATTTATGGAATTTGCTAGATTAACGGCAACAGCAGTGAAATATTGATTACATATTTCGCAGTGTTTTTCTACGTCTCTAATTTCATTTCCGTCAATATCGTGTAAAAGCAATGGCATTTTGTTCGCTTTTGGATTGATGCTTTTCATAATGTTCCATATATTCGAAGGATTCTTTTTATTGTCAACCAACGCTGTGCTGAAGTAGTTTTGCTTAGCACGTTCAATTAACGACATTACTTTATGTTTAAACTCTTTGCATTTCATCATGTTCTTAACCTTTTTATAGTAATCTCTGTCTTTAATTGCTTTTAAAATTGCATCGTTTATCCACCCAGGCTGGCAGAAACGTTTGACTCTACGTTCGATAATAGGAGCGTGATTATTAAAAATATGTATGAATGCGTCATGTCATATTTGTAGAGCTTCATTAGGATCATTTAGCAAATCTATTATCCCCCAGTTATCTCCAGACAATGTTTGAAGAAATTTCTGATTGTCAAACTTCTTCTTGCATCTATATTTTATAGAATGGTGACTGTGTGATTTCTGCCCAAGATTAGGTAGAAGCCATGATAACATTCTGCAGATCGTCCAAGATGGATATCAAGAAAATGGAGGATTCCAGCTTTTCAAACAACCATATGACGTCATAATCAACTACGCGACGTGTAATAATTGATGACGGACTAAGCTTTGTTGTACGAATTGTATTTCTTTACTATTTAATAAACATGTTGTTGAATATTTTGAAACTAATTTGACTGGGCGCTGTTGCTTCCATAGGCAGCCATTGGCCGCAACAGCACCCAGTCAAATTAGTTTCAAAATAGTCAACATCTTACCTGCATGGTTTCCTGGAAATTGATAGTCAGGGAGTTCAAGGATCGATCGGGCGAAGTGTGGGTGGAAGCTGAGCTAAAGATGGCTACTCATTGCTCCTCTGCCCTGGGGACATGAAATTATGAAAACTACTACTACCAAGTGTTACCTGTACTTCATGAAAGCCTGCTTTGTTGTCACAATAAGGGCGTTTCTTCACAGCATTACACACTTATATAACACTAGAAAAACATATAGCAGCGATGCCAAAATAATGTGGACTCATGTCACTCATTGGAATCACATTGGCTAGAAGCTATGGACACAACAGAATGTATAATACACATATTCTTACCACTGATGAAAATCCCATAGACAGCCGCGGCCATCCATCCACCATCATAATGAAACAAAAAGTATATAGCGGCCCATCAGATGTGGTTCGGAGTTGGCAAACACATTCAAAGTACACTTATCAGTCATGGGGAACATAACAATGGAATAAAAAGCATGGAAAAACGTTGTCATCATTGTACATTTTAATGCTAAATCCCTGTAAAACTGTACCACAAGGCACAAAGCGCATGTGTGTATTGAAGTGATGGTTTTAAACAAAATGTTCCAAATGAAAGCTATTGGGAAGGGAGGTCAACATAGAAGAAACAGCATGCGAATTTGAGTGATTTGCTGCACCATCATGCGTATTCACGTTGACTGGTTCAATGCGGGATGGCAACACGTTTATGTGGTTGAAGTCCATGCTACAGGAAGCTGGAATAGATTGAGGAGAAACTACCATAATCAATTATACGATTATTGCTATCATCTTTCATTCCACGTGCTTCAGTGAGGCGCAGAAATCCACCGAAGGGGCATGTCAGTAATAAAGTCGGATCCTATTCCTATAGAAAGTGATAAGCATATTTACAGAAATTGTAATAATGTTAGACTGGTATGATTATCAGGCGAGCTGGATATGCAAAGAAGCGGAATGAAGGAACACAGGGCAATGCTATAATGAATGTGATGCTATGCGATCAATACCGTCAGTCCAGTTCAACGTCACCTTCCGACTTCATCCGCACATCTCGCTAGTTTGAAGCATCAGATGGCCGGTAGTATGCCATATGTGTTAGATTCCTGGATGTACAGAGAAATGTATGTGGAGCACCGTTTGGTGTCCAGCCAATAGTACAGCTCATTTCTTTCTACAGAGAACATACATGTTAAAGCAATCAGGATGCATGCCATACATGTACACTACATCAACCCCATACTGGATGAGATCAAGGCATCTGGATACATGCCATACATGCATACTACATCAACCCTATACTGGATGAGATCAAGGCATCTGGATACATGCCATACATGCATACTACAGCAACCTTCTACTGGACGAGACCAAGACATCTGGATACATGTCATACATGCATACTACATCACCCCTCTACTGGATGAGATCAAGACATCTGTATACATGCCATACATGCATACTACATCAGCCCTATACTGGATGAGATCAAGGCATCTGGATACTTGCCATACATGCATACTACATCAGCCCTATACTGGATGAGATCAAGGTATATGGATACATGCCATACATGCATACTACATCAGCCCTATACTGGACGAGACCAAGACATCTGGATACATGCCATGCATGCATACTACATCAACCCTATACTGGATGAGATCAAGACATCTGGATACATGTCATACATGCATACTACATCAACGCTCTACGGGATGAGATCAAGTTAGCATCGGACAAAGTGATACCAGTTTATCTCTATATTAGATCGTATGTGAAAGTTCTGAATGACAATTATGATGCGTATTGTAAAGTGTTGAGACAAAATGGATTCACCAATGACTACAAACTCGGCGATTAGCTTACGTCTGTTTCAAGAAATCTGATCGTTGTCATGTAGGACGGAGGTGGGTTTATAATTGTTAGCATCATTGCCTAAAGACCCAATGAACACGCGGTGCCTCCCGTATGCACACACGATACATTAGTATACTATCAGTATTATATCTGTGCAATTTATGCAAGGGTAATCCAAAAAGGCATGCTGTCAAAACGGTGATACATGGCTCTACCTGCAGTACTCACATTTGGATGACGAATGGGTGCAACGTCATCAGAATGGACCTTTCCAGTTTATCCATCCATCATATGACGTCACAATCAACTACGTGACGTGTAGGATGACGTCATAACCAATGGCGCCATGAATGACGTAGATAAGTACGTCACGAATGCGTAAATGAAGACGGAATAAGCGTTGCCGTACGAATTGTATGTCTTTACTATTTAATAAACATGCTGTTGAATATTTTGAAACTAACTCGACTGGGCGATGTTGTTGCCATAGCTCCCAATCAAATTAGTTTCAAAATATTCAACAGTTTACCTGTATAGTTTTCTGAAAATTGATTGTCAAGGAGTTCAGGGATCGATCGATCCCAACACGAGCGAAGCGTGGGTGGAGCTTAACTGGAGATGGGCGGGGCATAATTAAAACTGGAAAGGCCTGTTGTCTCAGATACCTTGACCTAGATAAGCCCTATTCCGTGACAAATGCATATCGGTGTTCACCATGATTATGTTTTACCAGCCAGTTGTATGGATGTATCGGAATATACAGGTTGTGATAGTCTGTCTATCATTATCTGAGGGCATATGTTTTGGTGCATAAAAGCAATCATTATGTGACTGCCATTGGCATCAGCTGACTGGTGGATTAATTGGACTTAATTACCTATATAGATATGCTTTGAGCATGTCAGAACCTTTATATAACTTGTAAGTCAGTGATCGGCTAAACATAAGTGCATTTGTGTGTGTAAATTGATATTGGCATTATCTCTTCTTTAGTTAGGTGGAACTGCGCTTTCTGCACCGGTTGTGACACGGCATCATTTCAGGTTTATATATAGTGTCACGTAAGGGCTTTATTCAGTGCATCCACACTTGTGTAGCTGTTTGGTTGAATTGCATAGGCTGCTGGTTTAAGAGTGTTACATGCATGGCAATCATGCACGGGATACAAATGAGCGGAAGTGACAACTATAAAAAGCAACAACAGTAACAACAATGCCAAGAGCAACGACTAGCAAACAATAATAACAACAACGACAGCAAACAACAACAGCCACCAGCAACAAACAACAGCAAACAACAATAGCAAAAACGGCAACGACGACAACGAAGACGAGGAAGAGGAAGAAGAGGAAGAAGAAGAAAAAGAAGAAGAAGAGGAAGAAGAAGAAAAAGAAGATGACAGCAGCGGCAGCAACAGTAGCAGTAACAAAAGAACAAAATTAATGCAACAATAACAGCATAAGTACACATATATGATCACACGAAAACGCGCATCATGCGCACATGCATGCGTGTATGCTCTCTCGTTGTCTACAATAACATATTAAACAATAACTGTTAACACAATCTTTAAGTAGAGTTAGATTTTGTGTAAATTATTGTTAGGTCAAATAGTGTGTGTTGGCTGTTGCTCAGCTAACAACGGGATCATACCTGACACAGGTGTTTAAAACACCTGGCTGGATAAATCTATACATGTTCTGGCGATGTAAGGTGATACACTCATGGACATAACCTACAGTCAGTTTCAGTCATAAACAACAGAATCTGATATTACAAGATTGCCTAGAGCCGACTGGTAGAGAAGCATGACTGTATAGTTTGCAGCTTAGTTGTACTGTCTTAAAATGCCATTGATCCGAGCAATATTCATTAAGCCAGTTGTGGGGCGGTTTTATAAAATACCATCAGACAGTCAAAAGGTAAATGGCTGACTATGGCTTAATGAGCCTAGTTGTCTGTTGTCGCTGTTATGTTGCGCGGCTAATGACCATTTGCTATTTTGGGACAAGTTAGACAAATAGTTGTTGGCTATTCGATGGGTGGTCAGAAATCTCTTAGACCAACATACATCATAAACGGATTCTTTCAGCTACTAATCTTGGTACATGGATCCCGTTTATGACAATGCATTTGGTCCAACGGGTCTGGAGGTCCTTAATGCCCCTCAAGTAGAAAGATCTGTATTTGGCCTCAAATCACCCCTTTACAGTAGCGGTCACCTCATCGTCATCATCATATCTCTTACCGCGGAGGAACTTTGACAAATTAGTGAATAGAAAGGAGCCACTGGATGCGGGTCTGGAGAATATGGGGATGTGCAAGTCGTCAGTTCCACATTCTGTATAGTATTCATAGCGACTTAAGGTATGCGCTGGTGCATTATCATAGTGGAGAAGCACACTTCGCTTCATTTTCCACACTGCTTCTTCTCGATTGATTCCATCAATTCCCGAAGTAGATCTGCATAGTAGTTGCCTGTGGTTGTCGTTCCATGTTGCATATGTCAATCAATATCAATACGTCCTCTGCAGTCCCAGAAAACTGTATCCATACTCGTTTTAGTTGATCTGGTTGCTGTGCATTTCTTTGTCCTAGGGATAACGCATGTTTCCACTCCACGGTCTCTTGTTTGTATTCATGGATGCCGGTGTAGATCGAGGTCTTATCACGGGATACAAATCTTGACTGAAAGTTCTAAACATTTGTATTGTACATAGTGGGAAGAGCCCTGATGATAGTCACATTAGTAATGTCTTAAGTGAATATTCGCAAGACACATCCGGGAGATACCTTTGATATATGCAAATGTTACTGTAATATTCCACCAATTGAACCCACCCGCCCCCATGTGATAACCCAGCTTTCTCATCTAGCTCATGCGTAGAAATTCACCTATTGGTCATAAACACTTCGACAAGGTTTCTGACACACTTCTGTTCCAGGCCTGCCATTACAGATGTCATCTAAGTTCTATCTTCTTTGTACTTAGTTTGAAGTATCCAATGTGTATGAGGCGATGCACAGGGCTTGTAACGTCGTCTTCGTCAAAGCTGTTATCGTCGTCATGTTTTCGTCATTGTTTCTTCAAGAATTCCCTTGAGCTATTGGGTATCATGAGCATATCTAACATATAGCAAAACCTGCAATGCCATCACGTAACCACATACTGTCTTACATAACCTGTATGCCATCACGTGACCACATACTGTCTTAGATAACCTGTATGCCATCACATGACCACACACTGTCTTACACACCATGTATCCGATCAAGTGATCTCATACTGTCTTACGCACCCTGTATCCCATCACGTGACCACATACTGTCTTACACACCATGTATGCCATCACGTGACCACATACTGTCTTACATACCCTGTATGCCATCACATGACCACATACTGTCTTACACACCATGTATGCCATCGCGTGACTGTATACTGTCTTACACACCATGTATGCCATCACGTGACCACATACTGTCTTGCACACCACGTATGCCATCACGTGACCTTACACTATCCTACACACCATGTATGCCATAACGTGACCACATACTGTCTTACACACCATGTATCCCATCACATGATCTCATACTGCCTTACACAGCATGTATGCCATCACGTGACCACATACTGTCTTACATACCCTGTATGACATCACATGACCACATACTGTCTTACACACCATGTATGCCATCGCGTGACCTTATACTGTCTTACACACCATGTATGTCATCACGTGACCTCATACTGTCTTACAAACTATATATGCCATCACGTGACAACATATTGTCTTACACAGCATGTATGCCATCACGTGACCTTATACTATCTTACACTCCTTGTATGTCATCACGTGACCACATACTGTCTTACACACCATGTATGCCATCGCGTGACTGTATACTGTCTTACACACCACGTATGCTATCACGTGACCTTACACTATCCTACACACCATGTATGCCATAACGTGACCACATACTGTCTTACACACCATGTATCCCATCACATGATCTCATACTGTCTTACACAGCATGTATGCCATCACGTGACCACATACTGTCTTACATACCCTGTATGACATCACATGACCACATACTGTCTTACACACCATGTATGCCATCGCGTGACCTTATACTGTCTTACACACCATGTATGCCATAACGTGACCACATACTGTCTTGCACACTACGTATGCCATCACGTGACCTTCCACTATCCTACACACAATGTATGCCATAACGTGACCACATGCTGTCTTACACACCAAGTATGCCATCAGGTGACCTCGTACTGTCTTACACAGCACGTATGCAATCAAGTGGCCAACTAGTGTCTTACACACCGTGTATGTTGTTACGTCGCCACATAGTGTCTTACACACCATGTATGTCTTCACGTGACCTCATACTGTCTTACAAACTATATATGCCTTCGCGTGACAACATATTGTCTTACACAGCATGTATGCCATCACGTGACCTTATACTATCTTACACTCCTTGTATGTCATCATGTGACCACATACTGTCTTACACACCAAGTATACCATCAGGTGACCTCATACTGTCTTACACAGCACGTATGCAATCACGTGACCAACTAGTATCTTACACACCATGTATGTCATCACGTGACCTCATACTGTCTTACAAACTATATATGCCATCACGTGACCACATATTATCTTACACAGCACGTATGTAATCATGTGGCCTCATACAGTCTTACACACCATGTATGCAATCACGTGACCAAATACTGTCTTACACACCATGTATGCCATCACGTTACCTTATACTGTCATACACACCATATATGCCATCACGTGACCTCATGCTGTCTAACACACCTTGTACGTTGTTATGTAGCCTCATAGTAGTGTATTACACACCACGTATGCAATCACGTGACCACATAATGTCTTACACACCCCGTATTTTGTTACGTCGCCACATAGTGACTTACACGCCACGTATGGCATTATGTGACCACATACTGTTTTACATACTCTGTATTTCATCGTGTGACCTCATACTGCCTTACACACCATGTATGCCATCACGTTACCTCATACTGTCTTGCACACGTTATATGCAATCACGTGACCACATAGTGTCTTACATACACTGTATGACATCACGTGACCTCATGCTGTCTTACTCACCATGTATGCCATCACGTGACGACAGACTGTTTTACATACCCTGTATGCCATCACGTTACCTTATACTGTCTTACACACCATGCATGCAATCACGTGACCCCATATTGTCTTACACACCATGTATGCCATCACATGATGTCATACTGTCTTACACATCCTGTATGTTGTTACGTTGCCACGTAGTGTCTTACACACGTCGTATGCCATCACATGCCCACATACTGTCTTGCCCACGGGATCCATGTGCTGTCAATACATCAGATTTCATATTATCTTCCAGTGTTATATCTGCTCATATATCCGTAGCTACATCTGAACAAATCCCGCCTCCACTGGCAAGCAATATGGAACTAAACATATATAATCTATCACATAAACTTTCCCTGGAAATTATTCGATCCCACCCTAACGCATAAGTAAGAAAGCAACTAGAGGTAAGAAAAGTTGGTATGCTGTTGTTTAAGCTGATATACCTGAAAAACAAAAGATGAGCAAAATTAAGAACAACGACTTGGGATGTGAGGGGTGTATGGCCTACAACACACTCAAAAGAATCAGATAAACAATAGAACAATATGGGAAAGAAAGGGGAAAAGGAAAGATACAGTTAAATTTTAATGTTATCAACTTATAGGAAAATGATTATATTTGTTTGTGCTGCGAACCAGTCTTGTGGAAGAGCAATGAATGCAATGGTTAGATTTCAAGGTTTGGGCATACGAACGGTGCACATCTAGAGAAATACTATAGTATAAATGTATGTGATAAATATGAATCCGAATATGTTTGGTTATGATAATTCTTAAAAAGTTTTAATTTCTTAATTAATTGCTGGTGTTTGGCTTTCGATTTTGCGAATTTTTATAGAAATGATTGATAAAGAATGTTGGTATGGTATTATATAATCAATATCATAATGATATCCAATGGATGTGGGAAGAGGGTATGTGGAGAGTACCGGCCCGCCGTGCCTCCCCTAATTTATGCTATTAGCCAATCTTTTTACTGATCAAATCTGCACCATCTCTCTCCTTAAATTGGCTAGCATCTTTCAGTTCATTGTTACGTGCCTGTACTTTTGGTAATTATTTATGGTATGTCACATTGTGCCCCAGCTCTTGTCACATAATGCCCCAGGCAGGGCAGTATATGAAACATAAAATTTAACCACGAATCCACACATTTTTGTGGCACACGCTGCCCCGGTCACCCGTATCTTGAGCAATACGATGCATGACCAGCCAGCAGGAGTCGCATTGACCCGGTCCCCCCTATCTTCCTATCTTGGACAATATAATGCGTGCCCAGCCAGCAGGAGTCACAGTGCCAAACACCCCCCCCCCACCCCCCCTCCACCCACACCCACCCCGGTCTCCCCTATCTTGGACAATATGACGCGTGATCAGCCAGCAGGAGTTGCAGTGCCCTGGTCTCCCCTATCTTTGACAATACGGTGCATGACCAACCAACCTGAGTCACAGTGCCTCGATCTCCCCTATCTTGGACAATACGATGCGTGGCCAGCCAGCAGGAGTCACAGTGCCCAGGTCCTCCCTGTCTTGGATAATACAATACACGATGAGCCAGCAGGAGTCACAGTGGCCCATCCCACCCTGGTCTCCCCTATCTTGGACAATACGATGCGTGACCGGCCAACATGAGTCGAAGTGCCACCCCCACCCGCAATCTCCCCTATCTTGGACAATACGATGCGTGCCCAGCCAGCAGGAGTCACAGTGCTCCGGTCTCCCCTATCCTGGACAATGCGATGCATGACCTGCCAGCAGGATTCACAGTACGATGCGTGATCAGCCAGCAGGAGAACTGGGCAGGACACAGGTAGAAATGGGCTGAGCTTGACTATAACGGGACAGGATACGGCTAGAACTGGGCGGAGCTTGACTAGAACTGGGCGGGACACAGCTAGAACTGGGTGGAGTTTGGCTAGAACGGGACAGGACACAACTAGAAATGACCCAGTCTAATGTCCATTGACAGCTGGTTGTTAAATCCAATCTAAGCACCATCTTTGTGCCTCCAAACCAAATGTCCCTCGAGGGCATTTTCTGTATGAGCATGGATTTATTAGTGGTTCCTAACACGGCGCAAATTTTTATTTGGAATAGACAACTTATAGGTCATCATCTGATGACAGATTATTGAAGATTTGACCAAAACACATCGGTTAGTCCATCGAATCATAAAGGGGAGTAGTACCACATAAAGCCGCTTTCATGATGTATTACACGCGTGCGTGTGCATGCAAAACTAGCAAAACAGAATCGCTTATGTCATTATTGGCCACTTTCCACTCCCAAAATAACCCGCGGCAGAAACATCAAAGGATTAGGCGTGTATTTACCTGTAATTATCTCAGGTGATATCTCTACCTGGATATAAGATACCCTCTCATGGGCACACTATATGGGCTTATCATAACAGCCCCAGGTTACTGAACCTAATAACAACATAATTTCCGGCAAATTATCTTCACCATACAAGCATTATACAACCATGAACACACACGATTTACTGGAGATTTGTATCTGAACAGAAACCACTTGTTAGCCATGGATGAATGTACAGCAAGACCTGTCTCATGCGACCACCTTATGGAACAAACAGAATTAGGCGATGCGGGCAGATGTTCTCATAGCACTAGTGATTTGTTATAGGATATATAGTATGTTTTCATCCACAAGATGGTGGTTCCTTAAATTATGTGGTCCTGTTGGACAACCTTAATGAACCACCATTGCCTGTCTTCAAAGGTCAGGTGGTTGCCATAACAATGGTGGTTATAACTGTATTCTCTATCCCGGGAATGGGCCGGCCGCGTGAATTTTATTAGCGCGTGACTTGTCATCATCTATAACTACAGTGAAATGTATATCTGTGATTTAGAATGGCTTTGAATGGTAGCGCGTCAATCGCTATGAGTAGTCAAGGGGCTCGCTGTGCACTATTGTTATACAAATGAGTTCTTGACCTATTTAAATACTGTGTTCTGATTGGTTGTTCTAAATGAGCATGTAAACGCTATTGTTACAGATGTGCGGGTAGACGCTATTGTTCTAAACTGTATGGTACACGCTATTGTTATAAATGGCCAGCTAGACGCTATTGTTCTAAATGTCTGTTCGCTATTTAAATGACATATGTGTGTTAATGCATAATTAGATTAATGTGGTTCTTTTTAAAATAGGTATTGACATGCATAACTCTGCATAATGATGAGCATGTGCTGGCTGAACGATGAACGTATACCAACAGATTAACATATTAATTAGGTGGGTGGCGTGCATACCGCCCCCCCCCCCCTCCCTCATGGTTAAAAAGATATTTTGAAACTAAGTGGCTTCCTATGTCAAATCGTCACATTGAACATGACCTTTGAATAATGGCATACTGCATGAACGATAGCACACAGCAGTCACATATGAATTGCAGTTGGCCAGCAGATGTACCGACAGTTTAACGTATAAATTAGGTGGGCAGCATCCACCCAGCACTCGTGGTTAAAAAGTAGAATATTTTGTGGATTGTGGTTTCCTAAGTCAAATTGTCGAACAGCACTTTTTGAAGAATAGAATGCATGAACGCTTGCATGAACAATAGTGCGTTGACTTAGGAATTGTTCATGCAGGTGGTCGCTGCTTTCTGTTGAATATTTTGAAACTAGTGTGAATTGTAGCTTCTTATGTAAATTAGTTTTAAAAATATTCATTCCTTAGTTGTATATCTGTTGAATATTTTGAAACTAGCACGAATTGAAACTTTCTATGTCAAATTAGTATTAAAAAATATTCGCTTAAACTACCACTGCGCCACGATTCAGGTTTGAAAAAATATATAAAATGTTAAAATATAGTTCATTCCTTAGTTGTATATCTGAGGAACATTTTGAAACTAGCATGAATTGAAACTTTCTTATGTCAAATTAGTATTAAAGATATTCACTTAGACTACCACTGCACCACGATCTAGGTTTTAAAAATCAAAAAGTTAAAATATAGTTCATTCCTTAGTTGTTTATCTGTTGAACATTTTGTAACTAGCATGAATTGTAACTTCCTATGTCAAATTAGTATAAAAATATATTCGCTTAAACTATGATTTAGGTTTGAAAAAATCAGAAAATGTTAATATATAGTTAATGTGTAAGTTTTCCTGCAGGTGTGATTCAAGTGTTAATGAATCCATCAATAGCATTTATCACATGCTATTGAACGTTTTATCATGCACTTTTTTTAAGAATAGCATTTTTCTGCATGAACGATGACACCTGCATGAACAATAGCATGCAGCAGTCACTTATGAACAATAGCACGGAGCGCCAACTTATGAGCAACAGCGCACAGCTGGCACTAGTTCTGATTTGTACCAGTTGTGCTGAGCAATAGCGGTCACCTGTATGAACAATAGCGACCATCGTCCACCCGCCTGAACAAAATTGTCGCGTTCTATAATTATATTAATTTTATTTAATATAGTTTAATTTATAAGGCATCATCAACTTCCAGCCAACTAGTTTTAAAATATTCAATAGCTTATATGAATATATTTATATTTATTTATTAATTTATTTTAATTTATAAGGCATCAACATCTTTCAGTCAAATTAGTGTCATCAACTTATATGAATATATTTAATTTATATTTATTAATTTATATGTTATTAAATAAAATTCATAAGGCATCATCAACTTCCAGTCAAATTAGTTTCAATAAATATTTTATTTAATAATAAAATAAAATATTATTTAAAACCAAATAAAAATGATAAAAATACATATCAGTTGTTCCAGGTGTAATTTTCAAATATTCCTCCATAACATTCTATGACTTTTTGAAAGTTATATGGTATAAAATGCAACTAGCGAAACTCAGCTAAACATGGCGAAATACGTGCTAAATAATAAAAAACTTGATAACATACAATATATATATATATCAGTATATAAATAATATATGCATCGGAGATATATTTAAGGAGTTATAGGCTTTTAAAGGTAAATGTTATAAATTCTATCAGTAAATCAGCATAACTGAGTTAAACTCAGACGCTACTCTAATGAATGAATCTATATTAATGTAGAACAGATAAAGCTTCGTGCCAAAGTAATTTATTTGCCTCTCTATTTAAGTGGAGTATTATCATTTCAAATACATACCATAATACTTCATGTTTATTTGAGTGCCTTTATGGAATTGTCTTTTAAGGGAGCTAGCATTCAGATTGTCAGACGTGACAAATCTGGTGTGGAATGTGATTGATTAAATGCAAGTGCTCACTCTACAGTGGTATATTATTTGCCACACGCACATTACACACACGCGCAATTATTTATTCATTCATAGTCAATTCGTCAACATTGAGTTCACCTGATTAAGCATCAGTTGCAAAGAATGCACTTTTGCTTAAGCATACCATTTATATCAAAGAGTTACTATTCATTGCGCATATGTGAAAACACAAGGTGTTATGCAAATTACTGACTTTTTTCTAAGTTGATTAATATATCAGATGCAGATGCAATTTTCTTCAATATTTGTTTATCGTGTACCAGATGAAAGTTTGCATAATTCTTATGAATAAATTGGCTAACAATTTTACTATAAATACTGGAAAATTGTCATTCTTGATCATACATGCTTGCACTCACCATGACTAGCAACACTACAATAGCAGCGGCCTCATGCTTGGTTGATAATGCATGCGAATTTGCACATATAATTAGTAATGGGGGAGAAGGTTTATTGTGACATGAGTTTACACAGGTTTTCCATGGCACACAGACCATAATTCGGCTCACTGCCGAGTATGTGGTAGAAATGGTTGTACCGACAACTATGCAGGTGGATGTAAATCCTCCTTTTTAGTTGTAGGGTCATGAGATTCAAGATTCAAGATTCAATATTATTTATTTGCTTCTTGGATACCAATTTACATATTTTCAATACAGGTTGTCCACTGAAGGCATTGCCTATAGTGGTGGCGGACACCTAGCATTAAACATACATATACAATTACACACACAGCTTAGCATAGAATGTGAGACATACTTGTGAATGTACAGATACGGTACTGGGCTAAGTAGACATAGAAAAAAGAACAAACGATACAATACATCTATGTTTTTCCTTTTAGTTATTGAGATTGGAGATTTGTGTTTGGGGTGGGGGGGGTGGGGCGGGAGGGGGGGGGAGAGCGGAGAGAAGGAAGGGGGATGGGGCTCATGCATGCTAATTACCCCAGCTCAACTCATAGGTCGCTATTTGGTAGTGCACTTGTTGAGGTGCGTCAGATTGAAGGAAGCAGTCGTCGCGATAACTGTAATATTGCATTATGATATAGTAGTAGTAGTAGTAGTAGTAGTAGTAGTAGTAGTAGTAGTAGTAGTAGTAGTAGTAGTAGTAGTGGGTGGTTGTTCTGATAGTAGCTATGGCAATGGTACAGGAAGTGTTTGATCTCTTGGCATTGTGTTTTCTAGATCTAGTATGTACTAAATATGCTAGTTTTAATTATGTCTTTGTATGATTTTAGTGTTAGTATTTTTTTGCATGTGCGTTTATCTATATTATTCCATGCTTTGACGACACCAACTAAAATTCTACGTTTCCGTGTATCTGTTCGTGTATATCTAATGTGGAGATCCTGTTTGTTCCTAGTGTTATATGTGTGGATTTCGATGTTGTTTGCAAAGCTGTGTGTTATAGATTTAGGTAGGATTTTGTGATGAAAGGCTCTGGAAATGTTGATCATCTGTGACTTGCCTATGTCTGTGAGTTTAAGAAGTTTTTGTGTTTTGAAGATGTTTTGACCCTTTGCTGTTTTTGAGCACATTTAATGCATTTTTTCTGCATGCTTTGTAATTTTGTTAATTTGGTTCTTTGTGTGTTAGTCCAGATGGCATTGCAGTATGTGAGGTGTGGAAGGATCAAGGTGGAATACAGGGTTTTAATGGTCTCTTGTGTTAGGTATGGCTTTAGTCTTTGAATGACCCCCTTGCCTCTTGCTACTTTAGCTGTGACTACCTCAATTTGTTTGCCCCAGGTCAGGTTCTTATCTAAATAAACTCCTAAGAATTTAGCAAAAGGAGCTTCTTCAATTTCTTTTTTATTAATATAGATTTTTGGAATACTATTGTTTCTTGATTGTCTAGACTTTGAAAACAGCATGTAGTTTGTTTTATCAACATTTAATGATGGCTTGTTTACTTTGAACCAGTTAATATCCTCTTCCATTTCTTTATTTACTCTTTCATATAATATATCTAAGATTTTGGTGGAGCAAACGGCATTGGTGTCATCGGCTAACAGCATTAGTGACAAATTGTGGCAAATTTTGGGCAAGTCATTCATATAGAGTAAAAACAGCAGAGGGCCAAGAAGTGACCCCTGAGGAACACCACAGGTTAATTTCCTGTTTTCAGAGTAGGTTGCATTAAATAGCACGCATTGTGTTCTATCAGTTAAATAGCTCTGAAACCAGGCATGTGCACATCCTCGGATTCCGTAATAGGCAAGTTTTCCTAATAATATATTGTTATTGATAGCATCAAAAGCTTTTGAAAGGTCCAAGAAGATGCCCAGTATATGTTCTTTCATTTCAATTGATTCAATTATTTTTTCTGTCATTTCAACTAGTGAGAGCATTGTTGAGTGTTTCTGGTGGAATCCATACTCTGAAGCGCATACAATTTCCTTTTTTCTAGATAAGTGATTAATCTATTATACATTAATCACTCCATTAATTTAGAGAAAAGTGGAAGTATTGAGACAGGCCTGTGATTTTAGAAGTTGGTCGAGTCTTTTCCTTTATATATTGGAGTGACACATGCAGATTTTAGTTTTGATGGAAATATGCCTTGTGCTAGTGATTGATTGCAGATATGCAGTGTCTAAATATGCTCCATTTAAACCCATCTATGCCGGCACTTTTCGCAGGATTAAGTAAATTAAGCATAGTGAAGATTTCTTCATTGTTAATAGGATGAGCAAAAAATGAAGAGGATTGATAAGCGGAAGTATCTGTGAGGTAATCACTGTATTTAATTCCTGATGTAGATATGGTTTTCATTGAGACATCTGGACCTATGTTAACAAAATATTGCTTGAAGCCATTTGCAATTTCATTGTTATCCGTGATTACTTTATTATTGTAGAGAAACTTGGTCTGTTGTGCTTTTCTATTGTTTTTATTCAAAAGTGATTTTATGATTTTCCATGTTTCATTTATATGATTTTTGGATTGCTCAAATTTATTCTGATAATAGTTCTTTTTTGATGTTTTTATTATTTGGTCCAACTTATTTCTATATTTTTAAAACTTTGTCTCATTATACTTTGTTTGACATTTTATAAATGTCAAATAAAGCTGCTGTTTTTTATGACAGGCAGATATCAATCCTCTTGTCAGCCATGGTTTAGTAGGATTGTGCTTGAATAATTTCTTTTCTTTCATGGGGAAACTGTGCTCAAAGATGTTAGTGCATATGTTGTGGAGCTCGGTGTAGGCATTATCACATGACTCAATATCTGTCACTT
Organism: Chaetoderma sp. LZ-2023a; assembly: GCA_034401795.1. Taxonomy (NCBI): domain Eukaryota; kingdom Metazoa; phylum Mollusca; class Caudofoveata; order Chaetodermatida; family Chaetodermatidae; genus Chaetoderma; species Chaetoderma sp. LZ-2023a. The sequence continues at coordinate 14,421,076 of CM067373.1, forward strand.
CGTTCCAGTCTACCTCAGACATGGCCTTTTAAAATTTTTCAATGTTGACCTGATGCATTTCTCTACAATTAATTTTTTCATTTTTAAATGGTCTACTGTAGTTTCCGTTATGCTTCCCACATTCGCACACTTTCACCACTCTCGCACCACCCAGACATACAAATAAGAAAATAACCACCGCATGCATCACACATGTGTGTCATATGTGCACTGCGCAGATGCATCACGTGCATGTCTGTATGTCTCTGTGTGCACACCCCTGCCCGTACATATGAGGTATACATGCATGTGTGTATGCCCCTATGTACACCCCTGTGCATGCACATACATGGTATACATGCACGTGTATATGTCCCTGTGCATACATATGCGGTATGCGTGTGTGTATGTGTGCCCTGTGGGCCACGTGATTTTCAAATCATCATCAAGCGTGAAGTACAGTGTTACGCGTCCAATATATAGGTAAACTTAGCGATGTTGTATGTATAATATTATATAGATAATAATCATGTATCCAGCGGATTTAAGGAGTTATATGTCTTTAAAGATAGATGGTATCAGCCATTTAATGGGGATTTTTTTCAAAAATGTTTACAGAAATTATGGTGTTAATCTGTGTACAGATATATTGTAGCTCCTGTCAAAATGAATGAATGATGTTTAATAACAATAGCACCCATACACGCACATGGTGAAGGAATAGCGACGTGTACAGATATGTTGTAGCTCTGTGTATATCCTTTCATGAGTGTATTACGTGCATATGTCTGTTCATATGTATGCGGTTACATGTACGCATCTGCGCATGCTTTTATATGCTATGATGATGTATAAAACATAATTTTAAGATTGTGTGCGTGTGTGCACCTGCATGTGTGCCCTGTGCATGCATATGAGGTAAGCATGCACATAATTATTAGAAGGGGGGGGGGGGAAAGGGATATGGCCATCATAGTTTTGTTTATCGGCCCAATGTTTGCACAACATAGGTAATATATTATTGGGCTGGCGTCTACATGTTATCTGGTTAGTTACATAATATTCAACAGAATCTTTATTAACTAGTAAAAACATACAATTCGTACAACAATGCATAGTCCATCTTCAATTATGCGTTCATGATGTACTTGTCTACGTCATTCATTCTACACCCCAGGTAGTTAATTATGACAACATATGATAGATGGATAGGTACATTTGTGACCATAGTCAGGTTATGAAAAGGAATTTAAGAAGAATATTAATGATACCCAATGTATGTTTAAGGCCAAATTGTCGATGACTACACAGCTAGCCAGTTGAATATATTGAAACTAATTTGACTGGGTGGAGCAGCAGCTCTCAGACAAATAATTTTCATTTAAAAATATATGTTCATCAAAGACATACAATTCATGCCATTCATTTACTATCAGCATGATGGAGTTATACCTCACACTGATTGTGATGCCACCTCAATAGTGAGGTAATTGGTTATGACATCAGATACTTGAGTGACAGATTCTTTTCTTAAGCCATACAAGCTCATTAATCAGTTAACTGATTTCTAAAATACAATGACAATAGTCAGGTTATGAAAAGGAATTTAAGATGAATATTAAAGATACCCGTGTATGGTTAATGCTAAATTGTTGATGACTTGTTGGTAACTACACAGCTAGCCAGTTGAATATATTGAAACTAATTTGACTGGGTGGAGCAGCAGCTCTCACACAAATTATTTTCATTTTAAAATATATATTCATCAAAGACATACAATTCATGCAGTTCATTTACTGTTGTCATGATGGATTTATACCCCACAATGATTGTGACGTCACCTCATTAGTGAGGTAATTGGTCATTGCATCAGATACTTTAGTGATAGATCGGTTCCCTCCATACAAGTCACTCACCATAGAATAAAAGATGGCGTTTTTTCTGAAGACATATAAGCTCATTAACCAGCAATGCAACCACTCGATGGACCGAATTATGCATACAACTTGCATAACTGCACCTATTACAAATTTGTTTTGTTAATTGCACAAAAATAATAAAGTAAACACATGCATCTAATGTTTCAAAAACAGTTATTGATTGTACATAAAGAATAAAGTAGACACACACGCCAAATGTTTTCAAAACAGTTTGATTGTTTTATTTTTATAGCTCACAAATGCACGCATGACTACACATATGAATGTGTGTGTATGTCAAGTAGTTGATGATAGAATCTGTCATTCCAACAGATGTTGCAGTGTTTTAATTGTTATTTCCTAACACACACACACACACACACACACACACACACACACACACACACACACACACACACACACACACACACAAACACACACACACACACACACACACACACAGACACACACACACACACACACACACACACACACACACACACACACACACATATATATATATATATATATATATATATATATATATATATATATATATATATATATATATATATATATATATATATATATATATATATATATACATGCATCTGGGCTGTGGTGTAATCAAATACGCTTATACTGTGACTCAAGATGGTATGGTATTTGTCACGCAGTTATGCGTGGAATACTGTATAGATTCGACTAATGTAGGAATTAGCAACGAATCTGATTGTAATGATATGCAATCAATCATCAGCAATAGGACAGACAGAGCGACAGACATACGTACATTGGACACCCGGTAGCAGGTCCCATGATACATATTGGGTTCAACCATGGCTGGTTATGGTCATCTGAATGGCTAAGGGCTACCACGACATGACTGCATGACATTATTATGGTGTTTATTACCATAAATATTAACTGGCAGCTTTATTGATGCTGTAGGAATAATCATAAATGATCGATGTGTGCAGCATGTGCCTTATAGAGATGCCATATTCGCGATATCACTTTTTAATACTGTGTCATATGAAGAGGGTGTCATATACTTGCAATGGGTTAGTAGAGGGATTAATGGTGTGGGTGCATGACGAGGAGGGATAGTAGCAGTGTGAGAGCTTGTCACATTGAATTGTAGTCATGTGCTATCACTTGATTATTTGAGTGCACTCGCATACATAAACACATTCTGGGGAACAAATGACATGAGAATGATATTTGACCAATTTCATTTTTTGGACTTCTTGGTAGATTAGTAGTTCTATGCATTTTCTGTCCACATATACAGGGACTTGGCCATCACGTTTTCGTTATTTGTTAATAATACTACTCCTAATAATATTAATTATATTACATTATACTGTTTAGTAGTTTGAAGTCTAACATGAATTGTTTACATCTATTTTGATATAACGACAATAATATAAATATTAATTAGACACCCACCCACTATGTACATGCATTCGGTGGTTGCCTCTTTACTCATATATTGTACATTAAGTCTAATAGTTGAGGTACCCAGAGTTATCAGAATTCATTATTAGGCAGCATGCCATGTCTTGGTTCAGTACTACAGGGTTGTATGCTTCTACGTGGAGTAACGCTTTGAAAAACTTCGCATGTAGGGTGATGTCATAATACATTTCATCATTAATGGTGCGATTTAGTATCTCATAAATGTGTAATAGTCTGTCAAGTTGTACGACGTACACTGCAGAATATTCACAAACTAATCTGACAAAAAGAGTGCTCTAGCATAGAAAATCGCCAACTGCTTCCAGACCAAACCATTAAAATATTCAACGTAATATTTTGATAGTTGCAAACGTCTTAGTTATTTATAGGTGAAAGACATGTTATTAAGCATGTACACGCGTAGAATAATACCACCAACCACAGACACATAACCTCATATTTCCAAAACATAATAAAACGTACTGCTTCACATTTGTGTATAATCTTTATGACTTAGACAATATAATTTTTGCCATTCCAATTATATTCAAATTTGTAACAGCACATTTTACTTGGCTTTGAAAATGTGTTAAGTTATTTATGAGCTGGATTTTACTGTGGGGAGCGGCAAAACGTAAACACACGGTCTGCAACGGCTGTTCCAATGTTCTGAATGGCATGTGTCTAGCTGAGTGCTATGATAATACAAGTGGATCTGTATTTTTGGCATGGGTGAGAGGTGGGTGGCTCGTTAAATGTAATGATTTGTAACAAGAGACAGGTAAGCATATAAAATATGTTTTAGCCAGTTATTCCAGTTGAAAGGTTTTAAAAAAAAATAAATCTTCCTATACTTGAAAATAGTTCCCTCAATGTTATACAAACCATTTTAAGCCATCAACATAAAATAATTATGACATTTTTCAGTAAAAAATATTCATTCGCTAGTCAAGAGCTTTTTTACAGTATATAATCACGATACTATTATTATGAAGGCAGTCCTTTCATATGTGAATTTACAAAAACATTTTCTACATATAAAATATGTTTTCACTCAAATTGTTTTATATCTAAGAACATTTATGGCTAGGTGAAGTGTATCAGTGAACATTATTATGAAGGAAGTCATTTCACATGTGAATTTTCAAAAACCATCCTTTAAGGGCTAAAACCATTTTTATTTTCATATCAAGAGAAATTATTGACACAGTTATTCCAGTTGAAAGGTATTTTTATAAATAAGCTTTCCTATCTTCGAAAATAGATCCCTCAATGGTATGTAAACCATGCCCTCCTTTTTGTGTGCACGACATACTTTCTCTTCAAGATCAGGAATGATATGCACCAGTTGTCTAAATGCCTTTATGTTTATATACACCATATTTAGTAGGATAACCATCAGGATGAAACTGTTGCAGATCGATACACCACTTTTTGCCAAATCGAATCATTCTCGCTCCACGCAAATTTCCGAGATCGCACCTATATGCTAATTGCTTTAAATACTTCAAACATTGATCAGTTGACATTATGAATGATTGAAAGTGATTGATGCGACATGCGAGACAATGTCATTTATAATGCATTGGAAACAATACCACCTGCATGAACAATAGCACACAGTGGCCATGAACAATAGCGCATCGTGTCCATGAGCAATAGCCACAGCATCCATGAACAGTAGCGCACAGCATACACTTATGAACAATAGCGGTCACCTGCATGAACGATAGCTCCCAGCAGAGACCTGCATGAACAATATCACACAGCATACACTTATGAACAATAGCGTGCAGCGCGCACATGAACACAACAGATGTGTACCATCGTTGTCATGTGTCTGAGATCGTCCTCCATGTTGACGATAGTGACCACGGTTCAGTAGTACATTATGAAGATGATATCACAAATATTAGGAATTGTCAACTATGAAGGTTTCTAATGAGGTTTCTAATGAGGTTTTGTAATAATAATACTCGCAGCCATTGGACAATATCTATTCCATATTCCGTTAATAATGATGTACTAATTTGAGTCATGATCAAAATCCTCCTGTAGTTAATTATACCATCGCTTTAAACCCGACACATACTCCTCATAATCAAAGTGCTGTTGTACGCACTGTATATCTTTACTATTTAATAAACATTATGGTGAAAATTCTGATACTCCTTTGACTGGGAGCTATTGCTGCCTATAGGTTTTATATTAGTTTTAAAATATTCAACAGCTTACCTGTATAGTTTTCTCGAAATCACTAGTTATGGAGGGTTCGATCGATCCTAACATGTGTGAAGCGTTGCTGGAGCTTAGCTTACAGATGGTTGGAGCATAGCAAAAACTGGAAAGGTCCATTGACTTACAATAGGTGTATGCACTTTGTACTATATTATCTGACTAGTTATGTTATATGCATCTGAAATTTGGGGTTTGAGAAAACTGATCTGCCTCAGACCTGTCAAATAAAATTACAAAAATTCCATTGCACATGAAAAAGAATACACCAAATATTATGATCTATACTGAACTAGGAAAATTCCCCATCACATAAAGCTACAATGTAATATGATTCGGTTATGGGGTGGCATAGTACTTGAAATCCTTTGTCCCTCGAATGTAAATGTAAATAGATTGCAAAATTACAAGATCCATGAATTGGTGTATGCATTGCATGCACAAGTAATGTACGGTGCACACCTTAACACCATTGTCGCCAACCAGTTAGCTAATTGTTGTCAACCAGTTGACGACTTGTTGCTAACCAGATGTAGCAATACAAATAGTTTCTCATGCATAATAGAAACACGTAATTGATTCACAATGATTGCACTCGTATGATAGATTTGTCAGTGTTTCTACTCCCATTTAACGTAGAAATACAGATGAGGAATACCAAACGCTTTGGGTGTAGGGGTACATAAAATATTTTCGAAAATGTCTCGCTCATAATCTGTGTAAAATATATATATATATTTGAGGAAAATGCATGTATAAACAGCGCCTGCTGCAGTAGTTTCTAGTAAATTATGCAGTAGCCATTACACGTGATACATTTCTTAATGCAATCATTTACAAATAGGCCATAAGACATAGTTGATGATGTGTGAGTTCACGGCGAGTGATGATCTGGAATACAAAATGTGCTCATAGGCATATTGAAGATGCATGGCATTTTGGAACCAAAATACTGATCATTTTTGATAATTTGGTACATGGTCCTATACCTCTAACATCACTTCTAATGGGTTTTGCATAATATAGTACCCTAGTACCTGATACATGAGTACATACGTACCCATCTAGATGATAATGATACTGAAACAGGTGGTAATGATTGTGAATAAAAATATGGAAAACTAACTTCTGTGTAAGGTCTACCTGTCATGGATTTACAGAACAAATATAAACATAGAACATAGAGAATGATATGTGGGATTTCTGACACGTTCTGATGCTGGAATTATGAGTGGTAACACAAAGGCATATGCACAGTCACACAACAAATCCATTTTTTCTATACTACAAATAATACTAACGACATCAAAAAGTGTTTTAAACATTTTGTCATGTGCAATGTGAGGGTTTGTACATTTGATATGCAGCTAGGAGTTAGGCTGTTTATGTTGACTACACCTGGTATCGTGTATACTTCTATAGACTCTATATATACAATATTCTGACTATATTTATTTATATATTATTAATGTCTATATATATAAAATATGTCTATTTTCAGTCTCATCTCATCTGTTCACAAGAATGTTTAATGTGAGGGTCAACGTCATGTCTTGATAACACATCTATGAGAGAATGTTACCAGGCCACGGTTGCCTCATTTCAAGATCAGAACCCATTATCAATTCGGCCCATGTCTGTCAGTCTGTCATGCGGTCTGTATGTTTGTCACCTAATGACAATTATCAACCATGACTATGCCAATGGATCAGTGGCAAGCACCACGCAGGTACACACCCCAGCAGTCTAGGTATGCACCTCGGTATAGGTTAAAGGATAACTGGAGGCACTGGTCTCGGTATCCGAAATGCCCTTATAATCGAAATAATGTATTGTCATTGTTCGTCCACCATGCTGAAATATAGTTTATACATTTTAACATTGCATTGTTATACAATTGCGATGTTCAGTTGTTCATGATTCTAAGTGAATCTTATAATGCGATTAATATAATTTATTAAAATAGAATATAGCGAATGAAGTTTAGGATTTCTGCCACATACCAATGCTGGAATTCTGAGTGGTAACATAAGACGTATGCAAAGTCACGCAACAAATCCATTTTCTATACTTAAATAATAATATCGCTTTGATCAAAAGTGTTTTGAACATTTTGCCATGTGTCCAACTGTCTGACACTCAGACTTCGAGTGTTGGTACGTGTGCATAAGTGGGAGCTGATTTTACCCGATTGAATAAAATTAACTTCGACACAAGTGCTAAAGCAGACAGAGCCATAATATAGGCTTGCGTATGTTGCATAATAATCCCATTAGTGACTTCAAAACTTCTGATTTTGAACATTTGATTTCAGAAAACATTTATTGACATGAACCGTTATGAGCATGAAGAAAGTTTATAAATAGCAAAAAAATTGTAATAACGGGGCTTTCATTCTTTGACTTTAATAATATAATGATGTAGCAGTATGACAGCCAGTAAATATTATTATTACCGAAATTCAGAACCGAAGGGTCGAATACCTTAAGGAACCGAATGAACGTAATCTTAATAAATTAATAAATTAATTCAAATGCAGTACCAGTTGAGAGATGAGTGTTGCGACTGCAACTGGTGTCGTGAAGCTAGAGAGTTATATCAATGCACACACAGCATGTAAACATCTTTCTATGCACTGGTCATCATTTTACTATAGCATCGCTAGCTACCCTTACACACACACACGCACACACGCACGCACGCACGCATGCACGCACGCACGCACGCACGCACGCTCGCACGCACGCACGCACACACACACGCACGCACGCACACACACACATGGTTATTAAATAGTAAAGGACATGCCTGGATAGCTATCCTTACATCATACACATGCACACATACATGCACGCACATGCATATGGCGACAACAGCACACTGACAAATTAATTTCAAAATATTCTTGAGCATTGTTATTAAATGGTAAAAGACACGTATGGCTATCCTCACAGTGTGCACATGGGATAGCTCATAAATGAACTCTGCTACACCCGCTCTGTAAAAAGCTTTATCGAGTTTTTAAAAAATGCCTGCAGAGCATTACTCACATTAATCTTTTATTATCCTCGATACCCACTGGTCATCTGCCAGTCATTCCAGCGCTAAGGTTTCAAAATAGGACTAGAGAAAGATAGAACATATATCACATCGCTAATATTTCAAATAGGTATTGGCTGTACTAACTGGTTTGCATCCTACCAGACGAGAGGTTTTCCAGACGAGTAAATTAATTATGCGCATATTTTTAAAATAGAAACCTGTAGAATATGGATTAGCCATTTTATGCTAAATATTTGCTACTACTGTCTTTTAATACACTATATCTCCTTAAATACATGAGATAAATGCTAGATATACGAATAATGATATGCAACGGATATAATATAGTTCGCATAGATATTGCCTGTGAATCTCTCAGTATCTCTGCGTTAGTGCACCTATTAGACCCTATCATCCATTTTATGCAAAAATATATGGTACCATTATCTTTTAAAATGCTATATCTCCTTAAATATACGGGATATATACTAAATATACTTATAATGATATTTGTCAGATATAATAAAGTTCATATAGATATTACCCATGTATCTCAGAGTATTTCTGTGTTAGCACGCCTTTTTGACCATACCAACCATTTCATGCAAAAAATATTTGGAACCACTATCTTTTTAATACACTATGTCTAAATAAATAAGATAAATGCAGGAATTGCAAAAAGGAATAATTCACACCATCGAGTGGCCCATATGCATAGTCACGTTTGATTAATCAGAATTTTGTACGCATCAGAGACGCTTGAAACAAACCGTGTGAACATTTTAGAGCACGTTGCCATAATTTTGGTAAAGTGATTGCTAAATTTTATCACTCATTCATTCTATGACTTTACTAGAATGTGCATTTACTAATAAAATGTATAGCGTTTACCTTTAAAAGCGTATATCTACTTAAATATACGTCCTATGCATATATTATTTATATACTGACATATATTGAATGTTATAGAGTTTCCTATTATTTAGCACGTATTTGACTGAGTTTCGCTATTTGAATTTTATACCATATAACTTTCAAAAAGTCATAAACTGTCATGGAGGAATATTTGAAAATTACACCTGGAACAACTGATATGTATTTTGATTATTTTTATTTGGTTTTAAATAATATATTATTTTATTATTAAATAAAATATTTATTGAAACTAATTTGACTGGAAGTTGATGATGCCGTATAAATTTAATTTAGTTACATATAAATTAATAAATATAAATCAATAAATATAAATTAAATATGTTCATATAAGTTGATGAAACTAATTTGACTGAAAGATGTTGATGCCTTAAAAATAAAAATAAATTAATGAATAAATATAAATATATTCATATAAGTTATTGAATATTTTGAAACTAGTTGGCTGGAAGTTGATAATGCCTTATAAATTAAATTATATTAAATAAAATGGATATAATTATAGAGCGCGACAATTTTGTTCAGGCAGGTGAATGATGGTCATGATTGTTCATGCAGGTGACCGCTATTGTTCATCACAACTGGCGTAAATCAGAACTATTGCCAGCTCTGCGCTATTGTTCATAAGTGGGTGCTGCACGCTATTGTTCATAAGTGACCACTTCATGCTGGTGCCATCGTCCATGCGGATAAATGCTATTCTTAAAAAAAGTGCAGGATAAAATGTTCAATAGCGTGTGATGAATGCTATTGACGGATTCATTAACACTTGAATCACACCTGCAGGAAAAATTACACATTAACTATATTTTAAGATTTTTTTTCTTTTTTCAAAACTAAATCATGGTGCAATGGTAGTTTAAGCGAATATTTTTTATACTAATTTGACATAGAAATTTTCAATTCGTGTTGGTTTCAAAATATTCAACAGATATGCAACTAAGGAATACAGATTTTTAATACTAATTTACATAGGAAGCTATAATTCATGCTAGTTTCAAAATATTCAACATATACCAGCAACCACCACTTGTTCATGCAGGCATTCATGTGCATTATTCTTTTAAAAAAAACCCTGTTTGACAATTTGACATAGGAAACCACAATTCGCAAAATATTCTGCATTTTAACCATGAGGGGGTGGTGGCTGCCCACCTAATTTATATGTTAAACTATTTGTACATCTGGTCAGCTGCAATTCATATGTGACCGCTGGGTACTATCATTCGTGCAGTATGCTGTTATTCAAAAGTCAAGTTCAATGCGACAATTTGAGATAGGAAGCCACTTAGTTTCAAAATATCTTTTTAACTACGAGGGGGGGGGGGATAGGGGGGTGGGGTAGGGGGCGCGCCGCCCAGCTAATTAATATGTTAAACTGTTAGTATGCGTTCATCGTTCAGCCAGCACACACACATCATTACGCAGAGTTACTCATGTCAATACCTATTATTTTTAAATACACATTACTCTAATTATGCATTAACACACATATGTCATTTAAATAGCGAACAAACAATTTAAAACAATAGCATTGTACCCTACGCTTTTGAACAATAGCATGTACCCTACACATTTGAACAATAGTGCTCATTTAGAACAATGGCGTCTACCCGATCATTTAGAACAATAGCGTCTACACGCTCATTTAGAACAACCAGTCAGAACGCAGTATTTAAATAGGTCAAGAGCTCATTTGTATAACAACAGTGCACAGCGAGCCCCTTGACTACTGCTATGTACATGGAGGATGTCTAATGGTAGTGCGCCAATCGCTATGTACATGAATGATGTTGAATGGTAGGATACCAATTGCTATGTACATGAATGATGTTGAATGGTAGCATAGCAATTGCTATGTACATGGATGATGTTGAATGGTAGTACGAGAATCGCTATGTACATGGATGATGTTGAATGGTAGAGTGACAATCGTTAAAACATGGATGATGTTGAATGATCGCGTGACAAATGCTAAACACATGGATGCTGTTGAATGGGAGCACAACAATCGCTTTCTACAGCGATGATGTTGAATGGTAGCACGACACATGCTAAACACATGGATGATGGTGAATGGTAGCATAACAATCGCTAAACACATGGATGGTTTTGAATGGTAGCATGACAATCGCTAGGTACAGGGATGATGTTGAATGGTAGCATGACAATCGCTATGTACAGCGATGGTGTTGAATGGTAGTGCGACAATCACTATGTACATGGATGATTGTTGAATGGTAGAACGACAATCACTATGTACAGGGATCATGATGAATGGTAGCGTGACAATCGCTATGTACAGCGATGTTGTAGAATGGTAGTGTGACACTCACTATGTACAGGGATGATGTTGAATGGCAGTGTGACAATCGCTATGTACATGGATGATGTTGAATGGTAGTGTGACAATCGCTATGTACAGCGATGTTGTTGAATGGTAGTGCGACAATCACTATGTACTGGGATGATGTTGAATGGTAGAACGACAATCGCTATGTGCATGGATGATGTTGAATGGTAGTGCGACAATAGCTATGTACAGGGATGATGTTGAATAGTAGTACGGCAAACGCTATGTACAGGGATGATGTTGAATGGTCGTGTGACAATCGCTATGTGCATGGATGATGTTGAATGGTAGTGTGACAATCGCTATGTACAGGGATGATGTTGAATGGTAGCGCAACAATCGCTATGTACATGGATGATGTTGAATGGTAGTGTGACAATCGCTATGTACATGGATGATGTTGAATGGTAGTGTGACAATCGCTATGTACATGGATGATGTTGAATGGTAGTGTGACAATAGCTATGTACATGGATGATGTTGAATGGTAGTGTGACAATCGCTATGTACATGGATGATGTTGAATGGTAGCACGACAATCGCTATGTACATGGATGATGTTGAATGGTAGTGTGACAGTCGCTATGTATAGGGATGGTGTTGAATGGTAGCACCACAATCGCTATGTACATGGATGATGTTGAATGGTAGTGTGACAATCGCTATGTACATGAATGATGTTGAATGGTAGCACAACAATCGCTAGGTACAGGGATCATGTTGAATGGTAGCGTGACAATCGCTATGTACAGCGATGTTGTTGAATGGTAGTGTGACAATCGCTATGTACATGGATGATGTTGAATGGCAGTGTGACAATCGCTATGCACATGGATGATGTTAAATCGTAGAGTGACAATAGCTATGTACATGGATGATGTTGAATTGCAGCGTGACAATCGCTATGTACATGGATGATGTTGAATGGTAGTGTGACAATCGCTATGTACATGGATGATGTTGAATGGCAGTGTGACAATCGCTATGTACATGGTTGATGTTGAATTGTAGCGTGACAATCGCTATGTACAGGGATGATGTTGAATGGTAGTACGGCAAACGCTATGTACAGGGATGATGTTGAATGGTCGTGTGACAATCGCTATGTACAGGGATGATGTTGAATGGTAGTGTGACAGTCGCTATGTACAGGGATGGTGTTGAATGGTAGCACGACAATCGCTATGTACATGGATGATGTTGAATGGTAGTGTGACTATCGCTATGTACATGGATGATGATGAATGGTAGGGTGACAAGCGCTATGTACATGGATGATGTTGAATGGTAGCACGACAATCGCTATGTACAGGGATGATCATGAATGGTAGCGTGGCAATCGCTATGCACAGAGATGATGTTGAATGGTCGTGTGACAATCGCTATGTACAGGGATGATGTTGAATGGTAGTGTGACAGTCGCTATGTATAGGGATGGTGTTGAATGGTAGCACCACAATCGCTATGTACATGGATGATGTTGAATGGTAGTGTGACAATCGCTATGTACATGAATGATGTTGAATGGTAGCACAACAATCGCTAGGTACAGGGATCATGTTGAATGGTAGCGTGACAATCGCTATGTACAGCGATGTTGTTGAATGGTAGTGTGACAATCGCTATGTACATGGATGATGTTGAATGGCAGTGTGACAATCGCTATGCACATGAATGATGTTAAATCGTAGAGTGACAATAGCTATGTACATGGATGATGTTGAATTGCAGCGTGACAATCGCTATGTACATGGATGATGTTGAATGGTAGTGTGACAATCGCTATGTACATGGATGATGTTGAATGGCAGTGTGACAATCGCTATGTACATGGTTGATGTTGAATTGTAGCGTGACAATCGCTATGTACAGGGATGATGTTGAATGGTAGCATGACAATCGCTATGTACAGCGATGGTGTTGAATGGTAGTGCGACAATCACTCTGTACAGGGATGATGTTGAATGGTAGAACGACAATCACTATGTACAGGGATCATGTTGAATGGTAGCGTGACAATCGCTATGTACAGCGATGTTGTTGAATGGTAGTGCGACAATCACTATGTACTGGGATGATGTTGAATGGTAGAACGACAGTCGCTATGTGCATGGATGATGTTGAATGGTAGTGCAACAATAGCTATGTACAGGGATGATGTTGAATAGTAGTACGGCAAACGCTATGTACAGGGATGATGTTGAATGGTCGTGTGACAATCGCTATGTGCATGGATGATGTTGAATGGTAGTGTGATAATCGCTATGTACAGGGATGATGTTGAATGGTAGCGCAACAATCGCTATGTACATGGATGATGTTGAATGGTAGTGTGACAATCGCTATGTACATGGATGATGTTGAATGGTAGTGTGACAATCGCTATGTACATGGATGATGTTGAATGGTAGTGTGACAATAGCTATGTACATGGATGATCTTGAATGATAGTGTGACAATCGCTATGTACATGGATGATGTTGAATGGTAGTGTGACAATCGCTATGTACAGTGATGATGATGAATGGTAGCGTGGCAATCGCTATGTACAGGGATGATGTTGAATGGTAGTACGGCAAACGCTATGTACAGGGATGATGTTGAATGGTCGTGTGACAATCGCTATGTACAGGGATGATGTTGAATGGTAGTGTGACAGTCGCTATGTACAGGGATGGTGTTGAATGGTAGCACGACAATCGCTATGTACATGGATGATGGTGAATGGTAGTGTGACTATCGCTATGTACATGGATGATGTTGAATGGTAGGGTGACAAGCGCTATGTACATGGATGATGTTGAATGGTAGCACGACAATCGCTATGTACAGGGATGATCATGAATGGTTGCACGACACATGCTAAACACATGGATGATTTGAATGGTAGCATGACAATCGCTAGGTACAGGGATGATGTTGAATGGTAGCATGGTAATTGCTATGTACAGCGATGGTGTTGAATGGTAGTGCGACAATCACTCTGTACAGGGATGATGTTGAATGGTAGAACGACAATCACTATGTACAGGGATCATGTTGAATGGTAGCGTGACAATCGCTATGTACAGCGATGATGTTGAATGGTAGTGCGACAATCACTATGTACTGGGATGATGTTGAATGGTAGAACGGCAATCGCTATGTGCATGGATGATGTTGAATGGTAGTGTGACAATCGCTATGTACATGACTCATGTTGAATGGTAGCACGACAATCGCTAGGTACAGTGATCATGTTGAATGGTAGCGTGACAATCGCTATGTACAGCGATGTTGTTGAATGGTAGTGTGACAATCGCTATGTACATGGATGATGTTGAATGGCAGTTTGACAATCGCTATGTACATGGATGATGTCAAATGGTAGAGTGACAATCGCTATGTACAGCGATGTTGTTGAATGGTAGTGTGACAATCGCTATGTACATGGATGATGTTGAATGGCAGTGTGACAATCGCTATGTACATGGATGATGTCAAATGGTAGAGTGACAATCGCTATGTACAGCGATGTTGTTGAATGGTAGTGCGACAATCACTATGTACAGGGATGATGTTGAATGGCAGTGTGACAATCGCTATGCACATGGATGATGTTAAATCGTAGAGTGACAATCGTTAAAAACATGGATGATGTTGAATGATAGCGTGACAAATACTAAACACATGGATGCTGTTGAATGGGAGCACAACAATCGCTATCTACAGCGATGATGTTGAATGGTAGCACGACACATGCTAAACACATGGATGATTTGAATGGTGGCACGACAATCGCTAGGTACAGTGATCATGTTGAATGGTAGCGTGACAATCGCTATGTACAGCGATGTTGTTGAATGGTAGTGTGACAATCGCTATGTACATGGATGATGTTGAATGGCAGTGTGACAATCGCTAGGTACAGGGATGATGTTGAATGGTAGCATGGCAATCGCTATGTACAGCGATGGTGTTGAATGGTAGTACGACAATCACTCTGTACAGGGATGATGTTTAATGGTAGAACGACAATCACTATGTACAGGGATCATGTTGAATGGTAGCGTGACAATCGCTATGTACAGCGATGTTGATGAATGGTAGTACGACAATCACTATGTACTGGGATGATGTTGAATGGTAGAACGGCAATCGCTATGTGCATGGATGATGTTGAATGGTAGTGCGACAATAGCTATGTACAGGGATGATGTTGAATAGTAGTACGGCAAACGCTATGTACAGGGATGATGTTGAATGGTCGTGTGACAATCGCTATGTGCATGGATGATGTTGAATGGTAGTGTGACAATCGCTATGTACAGGGATGATGTTGATTGGTAGCGCAACAATCGCTATGTACATGGATGATGTTGAATGGTAGTGTGACAATCGCTATGTACATGGATGATGTTGAATGGTAGTGTGACAATCGCTATGTACAGGGATGATGATGAATGGTAGCGTGGCAATCGATATGTACATGGATGATGTTGAATGGTAGTACGGCAAACGCTATGTACAGGGATGATGTTGAATGGTAGTGTGACAGTCGCTATGTACAGGGATGGTGTTGAATGGTAGCACGACAATCGCTATGTACAAGGATGATGTTGAATGGTAGTGTGACTATCGCTATGTACCTGGATGATGTTGAATGGTAGTTTGACAATCGCTATGTACATGGATGATGTTGAATGGTAGCACGACAATCGCTATGTACAGGGATGATCATGAATGGTAGCGTAGCAATCGCTATGCACAGGGATGATGTTGAATGGTCGTGTGACAATCGCTATGTACAGGGATGATGTTGAATGGTAGTGTGACAGTCGCTATGTATAGGGATGGTGTTGAATGGTAGCACGACAATCGCTATGTACATGGATGATGTTGAATGGTAGCGTGACAATCACTATGTACATGGATGATGTTGAATGGTAACGTGACACTCGCTATGTACATGGATGATGTTGAATGGTAGTGTGAATATCGCTATGTACATGGATGATGTTGAATGGTAGTGCAACCATCGATATTTACAGGGATGATTATGAATTGTAGCGCGACAATCGCTATGTACATGGATGATGTTGAATGGTAGTGTGACAATCGCTATGTACATGGATGATGTTGAATGGTAGTGTGACTATCGCTATGTACAGGGATGATGTTGAATGGTAGTGGGACAATCGCTATGTACATGAATGATGTTGAATGGTAGGACGACAATCGCTATGTACAGGGATGATGATGAATGGTAGCGTGACAATCGCTATGTAAATGGATGATGTTGAATTGTAGTGCGACAATAGCTATGTACATGGATGATGTTGAATTGCAGCGTGACAATCGCTATGTACATGGATGATGTTGAATGGTAGTGTGACAATCGATATGTACATGGATGATGTTGAATGGCAGTGTGACAATCGCTATGTACATGGTTGATGTTGAATGGTAGTGCGACAATAGCTATGCACATGGATGATGTTGAATGGCAGTGTGACAATCGCTATTTACATGGATGATGTTGAATTGTAGCGTGACAATCACTATGTACAGGGATGATGATGAATTGTAGCGTGACAATCGCTATGTACATGGATGATGTTGAATGGTAGCGCAACAATCGCTATGTACATGGATGATGTTGAATGGCAGTGTGACAATCGCTATGTACATGGATGATGTTGAATCGTAGTGCGACAATCGCTAGGTACAGGGATGGTGTTGAATGGTAGCACAACAATCGCTATGTACAGGGATGATGTTGAATGGTAACTTGACAATCGCTATGTACAAGGATGGTGTTGAATGGTAGCACGACAATAGCTATGTACATGGATGATGTTGAATGGTAGTGTGACAATCGCTATGTACATGGATGATGTTGAATGGTAGCACGAGAATCGCTATGTCCATGGATGATGTTGAATGGTAGCACAATACTAGCTATGTACATGGATGATGTTGAATGGTAGTGCGACAATAGCAATGTACAGGGATGATGTTGAAGGGTGGCGCGACAATGATATCGTTATGTACAGGGGTGATCGCCAGAAAATTGTTGAACAGGCACATCAATGACGACCGCAAAAATTGATTTTAACTTGAATGTTTCCTATTGGCCATATTAGTAATATATCTCTTATTAGATGGTTACCTCGAGAGATCCACATTATTGTCTATAGACCGAGGCCAGACCATCACGAAAGCAAGAGGCATTTAATTATAATCTTTTTTCAAAACCCATCAAAACCCATCAATCACCCTATGCATCACCTATTATATAACCCGGTCGATTGGTTATTATTGGTCAGTCGGTCGGTCGGTCGGTCGGTCGGTCGGTCGGTCGGTCGGTCGGTCGGTCGGTCGGTCGGTCGGTCGGTCGGTCGGTCGGTCGGTCGGTCGGTCGGTCGGTCGGTCGGTCGGTCGGTCGGTCGGTCGGTCGGTCGGTCGGTCGGTCGATCGGTCAGTCAGTCAGTCGGTCAGTCGGTCACGCCTAGGCACATTTGCCGTAATAATATGTTATTCCAGGCAATGTAATGTTGGTCTATGCTAGAAGTTGTGTCATCTCCTTTTCCATTCTCCCTGCATAGAGTAATGGCCGTCTTCATACTGGTGTCCACCAACCCAAGCAGCAGCACCACCAACTATCTGAGCAGATCAGCAACAGCAGCAACAACAGCAACAGCAACAGCAGTATCAGCAGCAGCAGCAGCAGCAGTAGCAGCAGCAGCAGCACAACCACTACCACCAAGTATTTCAGCAGAGCTGCAGCAGTAGCAGCAACAGTAGCTTATAGCTGACTAATAACTGGTAAATTTATCACACCCAGACTTTGTACATATTACAGATCTGTGAACAGGCATCAACTTTCTTTTAATCATTATTATTATCATACATAATTATTGACATTATTATTACCTTTGACGTCATCAGGTTCCATTGCTGTGTCAACAGCTCCTCAGAGAATTAAATTTTGCATTTCTCCATACATTCACTATTTATTGGTTAGTGGTCAAGAAAATAAGGATTTTTTCCCAGCGAGTGCCATCATCATTATCATCATCGTCATCAGCATCATCATCATTGTGTCGCCCTCATCACCATAGTCATCGTTATCATTGTGTTTTCTCTTTTTTTTTGTTATTCTTGTTTGCCCTCATTATCGTGATCATCAGTTATATTGTCTGATAATGCCACAAAGAAAGAATTCACAGCACATAGTTCACCTCGAATTCCTTGCAGAGACAACAACAAGTAAGCAGCAACAGATTCCAGTGGGTCCCGTTCAGTGAAGTCTTAATAATGTTGCATTTTGAATTTATGATATATATATAAAATAGTTTGAAAGAATTTATGCCGTAACCATGCTTCTGTGAAAATTTCATTTACATTTTGGTCCAAAACCCAGATAACATTTAATCAACCGGACTACTGCAAACGGTCTGTTGGCGGTTTCTAATGCAATTTGGGGTGTAGAATGCGAATCTGGATTTTTGGCTTGCATAAAGTGAGACATGCGCTCACCAGCGCCCCGGAGTGAGGATCACCTGATCGCTAACATACATTCATATTGTGATTGGGTAGAATTAACATTTTGTTTCGGGTCAGAAGTTCAAAAGTCTAGATCACTGTGTCGCTAAATGCATCCCAAAATACCCATTCTTAGCCATAAATTGGATATTTGCATCCATGTTTTTTACTAATTGCAAGTAGACTCATCCTTTCATAGTATAGGTGGATAGAAGTGTCATCAGTTTCATGGCAAAGCATCAACTATTTAGGTCACGGGACCACACAGTGTATACTGGAATATACACTCTTGACCATAACCCTGGAAGACGATAGAATCACTAGATTTAGCATACGCATATTGTAACAGCTTATGATAGCTTTGAGTATGAGGTCAACGGATCAGCTATCTATGCGATCGAAAGGATAAGTAAATAAATATAAAACTATGTGACACTTTACCAGTAACGCATGGTGAGAATGACGGTTATCATTCAGCCTGTTACAAAAACTTTATTGACAATTTGGAGGTATCTGTTTCATTGCCAAAGAGATGAAATACCATCACAGTTGCAGAAAGGCCTACTTATAGTTGGCAAGAGCTAAGGTGAACGTAAATCAAAAGGTCGCTGATAAATTCGAACACAAACACAGTTTGCTGCGGTTTGTGCATGTTGCTGGTGAAATAATAAAGAAATGTAGAGCTGAAAAAAATTCCTACATTGCTGGATTGTTGTATTCGGTATTTTGGAGGCTTTTATAGCATATGCGACTCAGTAACTGAAGGAAAAATTAATTTCACATTTCAAAGACAAACTAAAAATTGACTCACTGTCCAAAAAGCGTGGACATATAGTACATTCATTGAAAATTGAAATGCTATCAACGACCAAATGGTGCTTAGTAAAGACAAGTAGTCTGTAAGAATGAGTCATTTAATAGACTAAATTACATTTGCGGTCAAAGATGGCAGTTTTTCAAGATGGATGATCTTACAAAAACATGTCTAAAACCACCATCTTGTGGCCCCTCAAATGCAAGTGTCCGTTATAGACAGATTTAACAACATATTAAAGTGATCATACAGCTAAGCTGTTGAATATTTTAAGACTAATTGACTGGAAATTGTTGTTGCCATTCACTACAAAAGTTTTCAGTCAATTTTTTATAAATATTTAAGGCAAATTCTTCTTATGTCGTAAGAACCTTTGTGTAGTTGGTTAATCATGATAAATTGGTTAAACAAAGGCTTCCAAAGGTTTGGATAAAATATCAATGAGATGACCAATCCTCTAATGGACCGTTCCATTATTAGCTATGCCCCGCCCATCACTAGCTAAGCTCCACGCACACCTCGCTGTGTTGTGATTGATCGATCCCTGAATGATCTACCTATCAATTTCCTGAAAACTACACAGGGAAGCTGTTGAATATTTTGTAACTAATTTGAGTTGGTGCTGTTCCTGCCTATGGCAGCAACAGCGCCCAGTCAAATTAGTTTCAAAATATTCAACAGAATATTTATTAAATAGTAAAGACATACAATCTGTACAACAACGCATAGACCGTCTTCAAACATGCGTTCATGACGTACCTATCGACGTCATTCATGACGTCATTCATTATGATATCATTGTACACATCACGTAATTGATTATGACGTCATATGATGGGGGCGGGGTTACTCTGGACAGATGAATTAAGTGTGCCTTGCAAATAATGTTACTATATTTTCATGATTTTAAAACAAAGCAAAGCAAAAATTTAGACAAATGAATTTATAAGGTTTTAGAAAAATTTGATGTTGTCCGGTACTCGATTGCGAATACATGTCACTGGTGGGCGTATGTCTCACTTTATGCAAGCACGAAATCCAAATTCGCATTCTACACCCATAACTACATTAGAAACCACCAACAGACATTTTGCAGTAGTCCGGTTGATTAAATCTTAGCTGGCTTTTCGA
Source organism: Chaetoderma sp. LZ-2023a (assembly GCA_034401795.1). Taxonomy (NCBI): domain Eukaryota; kingdom Metazoa; phylum Mollusca; class Caudofoveata; order Chaetodermatida; family Chaetodermatidae; genus Chaetoderma; species Chaetoderma sp. LZ-2023a. The sequence goes on from CM067373.1 coordinate 14,442,470, forward strand.
TGATTTGTGTGATTTCGCGAACAAATCAGCAGATTTTGCCTAATAGTTGGAAGAACTTGTAATATTTGGGAAGGATTTCGAATCTTGTCTCTTGAAAAAAGTCGCAAACAAAATTCTAATGAAATTCATCTACAAATTCGTTTTTATCACACGTAGTACATTTCCGGTCGTCTCTCGATATTCCTTCCCATCGCCCTGTTTCTATTGGCAGGGAATGGTTACTGGTCCGGAATCTGGTGAACAGGATTCTGTTATTATCATTGAGTTTAAGTAGATATGAGTCCATTCCCCAGGATTCATTCATCTGTACGGTGCCATGTTTGTATAAACTGATCTTTCAAATTTCTTCTTATTGCTGATTCAGTTGAGTTACTGTTTTGTAGTGTTTGTCTTTCACAGAGGTATTTGTGCCCTGTTTTGTCTAGAATTGATCGAATGCAAGTTAGCCACTTAAACGCATTTTAGTTAGTTTTCCTGATATTAGTCTTATCCAATAAGTTATCATCCGCTGTTCTATTAGTACTTGTATTGGTGTTTCCCCTAATTCCCTATAGTAGTAGTAGTAACAGCAATAGCAGCAACAGTGGCAGTAGTAACAGCAGTAGCAGCAACAGTGGCAGTAGTAACAGCAGTAGAGGCAACAGTAGCAATAGTAACAGCAGTAGAAGCAACAGTGGCAGTAGTAACAGCAATAGCAGCAACAGTGGCAGTAGTAACAGCAATAGCAGCAACAGTGGCAGTAGTAACAGCAGTAGAAGCAACAGTAGCAGTAGTAACAGCAGTAGCAACAACAGTAGCAGTAGTAGCAGTAGTAGCGGCAAATGAAGGGGAAATAGCAGCAGGGCTAAGATAAGTACAGGAATACAGAGTGGGCTACTGGTATGCTCCTGCCTATAGGTTGGTATGCTCATGCCTATAAGTGGAGCATGTGTGGAGCTTCTCCATATATATGGGTCCTGTGTGGAGCTTCTCGGATGAGCAAGTTTCTTCAAAGACAGCCGTGCCTGCCCCTGTCTGTCAGCAAATAGAGCGTCAGATAAAGATAATAAAGTGAACGTATGTAGGTTAGGTTGCGTGGAGGGACGGACGAACAAACGAAAAAGGCCAGATGCCTGAAACTCAATGCAAATATTGGGGCTCTCTTGAATCAATTAGCGTCTAATTAGGTATGTGACAAAGAGGATGATATAAAGCGGTTAGGGAATATCTTATGGTCCGGTAAGTGAGAGTGAAAGTCGGTCATTCGGTCAGTGTTCTTCTGTTTCTATTAGTAACCTGCTTACTTGTGGCATTGTGCTCAAATTGAACATGATCCAAAATAAACCATCTGGAGAATGACATTGGCAACCGGACAAAAGTTGGAATGAAAATAGATTTTCTATTATTTCATAATTTTTTCATGGACTTGAATAAAATACTTTACAAATTGTACTTCAGGCGTAGCATCTTTCAGCCACTCGTCCAGCATACTATAACCAGTGACATTCTGAATTCTCAACCGTCGGACATGTAATCGGAGCTAAATACGCAAAATGTTGAATATTTTGTAAACGATTTGACTGAACGTTTTTTATGTTTTTACAGCAACATCTTTCAGTTAAATTGTTTTCAGAGCAAGTATTTAGCGTTTAGCTAAATACGTGTATAAGTCATTATGAGATGCACATTATATTGAAAGCGCTGTCCTAAGATAATATTGAATTCTCATTTTGACATGTGAAAGTAAATATTGACGCGTTCAATTCAAGGCATGTGTCACGGCTTTAATAAGTGTCCGCGCTCCTAATAAGTAAACTCACAGCAGCACGCGCGCTTAGTGCACTTAAAACGCAATTGCGTATATCATAATGCCGCTGTATTATCGGCCCGTACCTTTACCTTAACAAGAAAAAGCATGCAGACTCGCCTTTGTTCGCGATACATCGCACTTGACGAGAGAAAGTATTAATATGGATCATTACGCTGATTTAATACATATAAGCAAATAAACCCACCCCACCACCTGCTCCCCATCTGCACACCACCCTACCCACATGACCGTCTCGGGTCGTGATTCCAATGTGACTTGTATGGATGCATAGGACATTATTTTTACAAGCAATCTTACGAGAGGTAGATGTTGTTTAATTTAAGTAAAACTGCTTTCAAAATATTCCCACTAAGATAGTTATTGTCGTGGTATGATCTATACGCGAATGGCTTAGGGTGTACTGCGTTAGTGATATTAAGCCGTGCTTTATGGTCCCTATCTGAATGGCACATACGATCCCAAAGGCGTAACAATTTTATATAGGGCCGTGTTCTCACTAGAGAGTTAATCACGAATAACGCTATACTTCAGTGTGGCGTTATTCCGGATTAAGTCTCTAGATTCACGTCTCAGGCTATAGAATCGACATGGGGAACAAAATAAAGAAAACACTAAAAATATTCTTACATCTGCAAATAGTATATGTTGACAATTCGAAATTATTGTAAAATTCAAAAACATTTAGTCAATGTGATATTGCTTATGTAATAACGCGCTCAGACAATCGTGAATTGTTTAATTAAAAACCCTTTGAAACAATGGTGAATTTCTGTGCATATCACATGGCAGACGTTGCTGTACCCTAGCCACCGGAAAAATTGCGAAATGTTCAATTAAAACTGTGAGAAAATCGGAAATTGTTCAAGCAAAACGCTTAGAAAATTGGGAATTGTTCAAGTAAAACACTGCGAAAATTGGGAATTGTTCAAGTAAAATACTGAGAAAATTGGGAATTGTTCAAGTAAAACACTGAGAAAATTGGGAAGTATTATTCAATTAAAAACATGGATGCCATGGGGAATCGAGCTGTGTAATCAGAAACAGCCCGAGAAAAGTAAACTCATGTGTAATTTCAAAAGTGTTAGACCATAGGAAATTGTTGTGTAATCAGAAAGAATTTAACAATGCTAAATATCTTGTGCAATTCCAAAATAGTTCGTCAATTGGAAGGTTCTGCGCAATTCAATACTATGTAGCATCATTTGAGAATAGATATGCACATATTATCACCATGCATTAGCATGAGGCTAGGGTATAGCAGCATCTGCCATGTGATATTATATCTGCATGAGGCTAGGGTATAGCAGCGTCTGCCATGTGATATGTTATATCTGCACGAGGCTAGGGTACAGCAGCATCTGCCATGTGATGTGTTATATCTGCATGAGGCTAGGGTACAGCAGCATCTGCCATGTGTGATGTTATATCTGCATGAGGCTAGGGTACAGAAACATTTACAATGTGCTATGTTATATCTGCATTGTATTCAAATACCAACTTTGAGCAATTTCAATATAACTATACAGGTAAACTGTTGAATATTTTGAAACCAATGCGACTGGGAGTGGTTGCTATGGTACCAAAAGCACCCAGTCAAATTAGTTTCAAAGTATTCAACATAATCTTTTAAAGACAGACAATTCCAATGGTTACTGCCGACTGTTGCCACACTCATGAAGGAGTTGCATCACCTAACACGTCATATATTTTGATTATGACATCACCAATTCGCTCTCCTGCATCATCCGGTATTGTGTTAAATCTGAAGACAGTGCTGCAGTCTCCGAAGTTGTCCATTTATGTTTATTTCGGAATATAGATGGCTGGGGTGAGCTATATTGACAAGCAGACATTTAAAATAAGATTGTAAGATGATCGGCGCACATAGTCACCAGTCTTAAGTTCAATATGATAGCAAGGTATAGAAGAAGATAATATTAAATTTCCAATACACATTTCTTTGGGATATAATCTTATTTTATTCGCTGGCATGTTATGTGTTTTGTCATTGTAGTTCAGTCATGGCGATCACGCCATATCTGGGAAACACGTCTCCGCCCATATCTCTGTTATACCAAATACTGAATAAAAGCAATGTGAAATGGGTAGATATTTCAATGACATTGATAATTTTGTGTAATCCAAATACACATAGACAATGGCAAATTGTTATCTATTTCGCTAACCCAGAGTCAATAAAAACAGCTGTATGCATACTCCAATGCCACCTGGACATGTGGACCAGTACTACGCAATTCTTAAAAAAACATCGCAATCCTCAATTTACTGATGATAGATAACAAACCATGCAACATATGTTTCCCATATCATTCAATATCTTCAAAATACTAATGTATTTCAAACACTTTAAATTCTATCAGGTGGCATGACTCTGGGAATCGACAGAAACACTCCAATTTCATAGATTGCGTAATTATTGTAAATGGGAACTAATTTACTATGCTTGTCAAACATTTATGACCAAGATACACAACGTGTGCTAATGTTGATGGACAAGTTGAGAGAACACGCAAGGACAACGATCAATGGACCGTTCCAGTGTATCCATCTATTATCTGACATCATATGACATCATAATCAACTAAGTGGCGTATAGGATAAATAATTATGGCACGAATAACGTGATTTGGTCCGTCTTTAATGCTTAGTAGTCCGACACGTTATATGAATTGTATGTCTTTACCATTTAATAGACATTCTGTTAAATATTTTGAAACAAATTTGACTGCGTGCTGTTTCTGCCATCAAATTAGTTTCAACATATTTAAAAGCTTAACTGTATAGTTTTCTGGAAATTGATAGTCACAGAGTTCAGGGATCGATCGATCCCAAGTTTCCCAACACGACAACACGAGCGATGTATGGGTGGAGCTTAGCAGGAGATGGGCGGGGCATAGCTAAACCTGTAAAGGTCCATTATCATGTTGTTCCAGGTAAGCTATTCATTTCTTATGTATGTAAAGTGTTGTTTTAGCTACGCTCAACCAACGTCGGAGACGGTCGTGACTTTATGTAATGAAATTCGTGATTATTTTTTCAGGCATCTTTACAGATATTAAAATTTAACGACGCATGGGATAGCTTTTATGAATCACCACGCGCGAGATAGAGGCTATCGGAAATGACATTATTCTTGGTTAGCGAACTAATAGAGCCCCCCATTAGACGCATCTTCAGTTTGCTTTCTTTATTGTGTTGCGCGCGTGTATATCTGACAATATTTCATGGCCCCAGTTAGCATTCATCTGTTATCTTTCACATTCATAGATACTTCAATCCTATTACACACCATTCTTATTCGTTTACCTTTGTGTTTTCAAAAATATACCGCTTTGGAAATTCACTGACTGCTTTGTGGAAGTTTCTGTAATCTGTGCCAAAAACATGTTCTATTTATGACCATGACAAAGTAAATCAGACCTCATAAAGATAAACTCATTTATGTTTGAACTTTAATAGAGAAATTTAATAAAGCAGATATATTCAAATATTTTGTAATGACAGCCACTAATTAGCCAGCATACCGCGTAGCCTGTTTTGACGTATGAATCAGAAACAGTACATGATTTTGACAGCCATCCACTCTCTATGGTCCTTGTGGCACACGCTCGACCCACTAGCGTGCAGGCAACCCAACATCGTCTGCACGAACACCGTGTGGAGCGCCTAACGTGGTCACTAATGGCAGGTGGTTTCATAACACACTTCAACTGTCAGAGCGAAGGTGTTCATGGCAAATATCAATGGTGGTTGCTTAAGAAAGGTGGTCATTAGCTCACTGTCTTAGCGTGTCACAATATCGTAGCCATTAAAGACAGGTGGTCCATAAGGTGTACATTTCCGGCGTGTGTAGGTGGATGTTTATATTCGCAGTGACATAAGGTCACTGGATGTGTATAGCGTTACACGGACGCGTGATGTTCAATCGACACAGTGCGATTGTAATTAAATGTCCCACTGCTGCGCCTTTGCAGACGACCTGTTCCAATAATTATATGTCTGGACAGGCTAAATATTTGAAAACAGTTTGACTGAAAGTTGTTGTTGTCTAAGCTACCAACAGCTTTGAGTCAAATTGTTTTCAAAATATTCAACAAGTCAAGACACTTGGCTAATTGAAATTACTGTTTAGTGGCTGGCAGCACCGAGACAGTGAAATGACCTTTCACCTGGAGAACACTGAAATAGCTGGATTGCTCCGACTAACCAGCTATTTTTGTGATTATCATAATGAGCTCACCTTTGACCTCTATTTGCCTGATGAGGTCAAATGAGCTAAGCATTCAATGTGCTGATGTCTGTGCCCCTGATGTAAGGTGAGATGTGATCTGGTAAAAGGAAATAAATTAATCTAATTGACATAGTTAATTCGTGGTGTCAATCGTCATGGGTATTATGTTACCTATGTCCGTGTTACCTGATATAGGGAGCCAGGACAGCCAACAATGACAGCGCATAGAGATCAGCTTTATAAAGCAATCCCAATAGCGGCCTATATACAAAGAACATTATAGCATGTAAAGGGTCAGCTTGGGTCAAGCTTTTTAAAATAAATTAAATTTAGTAAGCAAGCATTTATTTAATGGGAGCCTATTTTTGTGCTAGACATTGTGGAGCTGAGTAAGAAAGAGTGGTTTATTCTCATGGTAATGGCTCCCGTAGACATGATAGGATCGCGGGATAATGCGAGATTTCTAGCGCTTTTGCTTTTCTAATACATATTTCTATAGATCTCATTTTCAGATGCTAGTCTAATTAAAGTAATAGACATCACCTATTTGTCCGGGACCGATTGTCCTGGGGTGTGAATAGCAAAGCTACTATGTCCATTGTCCGGTCAACCCTCTGCTCAGGTGACCGTTGTCGCTACTTTAGAAGTTCGTTGATCATTCATTGTGGCGCCTATCGCTGCCATGTGAGGGTTAGTTTGTAACGGCTAAAGGTCACAATGTCACCGGTCAGCTACAATATAACGGTATTCCTGAAAAGCCGGCGCAGAAATCACACATTTTGTCACAAAACACAGACACAAAACCGCGGTAATTGAAACTCGCTTATGGAGTGAGTTGTGTATATGTGTGCGTGTTGTAAGTCAGCTGACCTGAAAGTTAGCTCCCTGGCCCCGACGTGTTTGAATGGCAGAAAAGGGAATGTGGTTTCATTGAAAGAGCTAGCTGAATAGACTCTTGACCTTAGGCAACAGAAACGCATTTCAATCGAGCAGGATAAACATAGTGGGACCCAATGTGGAGAGTATGGGTACGGTTACATTCGTTGTGGGTTAGCTGGTAGGGGTATATCGTTTATGGTTGCATTCGCGGTCGGTTGGTTGGTAGTGATATACTATTTATGCTTCCATTCATGTCGGATTGGTGGTTATGCGTATACCATTCACAGTTCCATTGATGATGGGTTGGCTAGTACCGTTGTACCATTTACGGTGCCACTTGTGGCAGATTGGTGGATAGGTTTATACCATTTACGGTTCCATCCGTGGTAGGTTAGTGATTAAGGATATACCAGTTATGATTCCATTCATGGCGGGTTGGTGGGTTGTAATATACCGTCTACGGTTTCACTGACATTTGGTTTTGTTGGCAGTGGTAGGCCTATGCAGTTTACTGTTCCATTTGTGGCGGATTGGTGGTTAGGGATATACCATTTAAGAGTATATTCTTGGCAGCTTAGTAGGTATGGGTGATATATTGTTTACGCTTTCATTCATGATAAGTTGGTGGTTATGGGTTTATAACGCTTGCTGTTCAATTCCTGGTGCATTGCGGTACATTGCAGTCGTCTAGGTTTTGTGAGATGGGTACATTGTCATTCGTAGTAGGTTGGCAGTTTGATGGGTGGCCGCGTGACTGTAAGATAGGAGACAATGATTTTCCAAACGTATCACGTTTGTTTTTAAACACACAATGCACATTATTCTATGTAGCGTTCATGTACTACTTTGTTCTTGAACAGATACTATGTAGCCTGTCTTTAATGCTTATATGTGTATGGCTAAATGATGCTAATAGCTAGCCTGTTGATAATGTTCATATGATATGTATGGCTAAATGATGATAATAGCTAGCCTGTCGATAATGTTCATATGATGTGTATGGCTAAATGATGATAATAGCTAGCCTGTCGATAATGTTCATATGATATGTATGGCTAAATGATGATAATAGCTAGCTTGTCGATAATGTTCATATGATGTGTATGGCTAAATGATGATAATAGCTAGCCTGTCGATAATGTTCATATGATATGTATGGCTAAATGATGATAATAGCTAGCCTGTCGATAATGTTCATATGATATGTATGGCTAAATGATGATAATAGCTAGCCTGTCGATAATGTTCATATGATATGTATGGCTAAATGATGATAATAGCTAGCCTGTCGATAATGTTCATATGATATGTATGGCTAAATGATGATAATAGCTAGCCTGTCGATAATGTTCATATGATATGTATGGCTAAATGATGATAATAGCTAGCCTGTCGATAATGTTCATATGATATGTATGGCTAAATGATGATAATAGCTAGCCTGTCGATAATGTTCATATGATATGTATGGCTAAATGATGATAATAGCTAGCCTGTCGATAATGTTCATATGATATGTATGGCTAAATGATGATAATAGTTAGCCTGTCGATAATGTTCATATGATATGTATGGCTAAATGATATCGATTCTTTAAATCGGGTTCTCATACTTTCGTCCCAAAATTTACCATAGACATTATAATTATGTCTATTTACCATAGACATTATAATCGTGTCTATTTACCATACACATTATAATGATGTTTATCTGTAAACAAGACTAATGGCTTATTGAATATTGCTGTGTAGTTCAAGAAAAAACATTTAGAGAAATGGGGAAATTGTTGTGTAATTCAAAATAACTATGAAGACAATGAAAAATTCCTGTTTAACTGAAAGGTATTTAAACAATGGAGAATTTCTGTATTTTAAAAAACATCGCCAATGAAACAGGTGTGCGGTATTCTATAATACTTGCAAGCATTTGCAATGCAATACAGATAAGATAGTGTCATCTTTGATCATGTAGTTTATGTACATGGGGAGTGGATATCTAGCTTTATGTCTGGAGAAGGTCGGACAGCGAAAGTAACGCCGAGCTTGATGCTTGAATACCAAGGGTAACACGCAACAGCAATTAAATAACCTTATATTGGTGATATGTGTGTAGATACTTTCACACGTAGTTGCAACCAACGATACCAATCGGTATGATGCGACAGAAATCTTGAAATCAGAATGAGCCGCCTAATGTCTCGAGACACGGCATTACCGTATTTACTTGATGTCAAAATGGCTGCTAATACAGATGAATACTAAGCTGGCTAAGCAGAACAATGTGCATGCCTCCCACCTAACCAAAGATAATTTTCATATTCATTGTGTATATCATGAATTACTGAGAAAATGATGTTGGTTGACTCCACGTCTATATATATATATATATATATATATATATATATATATATATAATGTAATTTATATAGTGCCTTAATCCCGCCTCAGCTGAGTAGTTGAATACAATTATATATGGTATAAATCGACTTTTAACATTTTGTCAATGACAATATCGTCGCTGTGCTGACGAAGGGGCGAATATTACATTTTGTAAATTAGAGTTAACATCGCCTGTCGTTTACTGGTGAAATTAACTAAACATTGCAGTACGCTGTGTAATAGCAAACACGCTGGTTAAGCGACACATCACTGGTGGTGCGGCCGAATATTGCCTTGACACGTCAACATGTGTTTCACGAACAGGCGAACATGAAGTATTTATATCGTTAAGTATGGTTGGAATGAGAAATTGAAGAGGCGAAAATGTAGTAAATGCAACGAATTGTACATAACGAACAGGCGAATATTGGGCGAATATGCCAATCTCACCAGCATAAAAAAACGTTTCACGAAGAGACGAATATGTATTTTAGTTAATTACTGCCTTATTAATTAGGTTAACACATAATGATAATATGTAGTCCGTAGAGGGGACCAAGCGCTTTCTATTGGTATGTCACTTTGAGTAATACATGTCTTTAAGAGTAGCATTATTTGTGATGGTAAATACAGAAAAACCTGAATGCGATTTTCTCAAAACTGTGACTTTCCATATTCGCCCCTTCGTCAGCATAGCGACGATATATGTCAAGTGAGAATCTGCGCTATTTTAAGACCATCAACACTAACCGTATGATAGTGTAATGGCATCATCTACACACTGACTTCATTAATTGTTTGCAAATTAGGCGACCATGCATACCTCTCTCAAGTCAACGCACAAAGACACAGTTGCACTGTATTGTGTGTATTTCTATACTATCCCATGTGTTACTCTTTTGGCATATATAGTAGAGGCATGCCATCTTTTCCCTTAAATTCAACATACAGTTGGTTTCAGAGCTTGTGGTCGAGCAGCGAGGGGGAGGATGGAGATCCTTTGCTATGTTGTGAGGAATGCTTTCAGTTGGAAATAGTTGGAAGGAATTGCTCGAGATACATTGGTGTTATACTCGTAGATAAATGTTCTCGGTTCATTCGTTGTTGTGTATGTTTTTACATTCCAGATCAATGTGAGGCATTCATCAGATCAGGCTGTCTATGTTGCATTTGTCTATGATGACTCCAGAAATCTTCAAGTGCACGACTTGGTTTGATATCATGCAGCGCAAAAAGCTTTGTTCCACATTTGCTTGTGTAGTCACACCTAGATACAATATGGTTGGCCTGCAATAACTGAGCCCTTGTCGCCACGGTATGTATCAGTAACATCGAGTTGAATCAGCTAGTTCAGCTTTACTTGAGCCCATGAAGACAATACGAAGTAAATACACCAGAATATTACATCATGAGCATGCTCAGTGAACCTTTCCAGTTTTAGCTATTCCCCGCTCATCTCTAGCTAATCCCCACCCACACCTCGCTCGTGTTGGGATCGATCGATCCATGAACTCACTGGCTATCAATTTCTAGAAAACTATGCAGGTAGGTTGTTGAATATTTTGAGTCTAATTTGACTGGGTACTGTTGCTGCCAATGACATTACTATTAAGCGTTTAAGACGGACTAAATCGAGTCATTCATTGATTATAACTTCAGCCTACACATCACGTAGTTGATCATGGCGTCATATGATTGACTGAGGAAATAGATTCATGAATTGCCCAAGAAGTGTTATGTTTTACTACATACATGACAAGAGGAATAATACGGACATATAATTCCTCAAGATGGAAGTCTATTACTTCACCACCAATGCCTCTGCAGAATACCCGATATATATATACACCTGTGCAAAAGTTAAGCACCAGCAAAAACAATAGAACGTAGAAACATGATGGTACAACTAGGCTGCCATACTTTTTGTCCCCGTGTTAGCTGACATAATTCCAAGTACGAAATGCACATGCATGCATGACTTCACGCCGCTTGATGTCCGTGCGTGGCGGGAAACAGCACACGTGTTCAGTTATGTAAAAGTCCAGTTTGAGGTGTAGAACATTACATACAGATTTAGGCGACAAGATTAGGAATTTTGTGTTCATGACCGTGGTTTATTTGTACAGAGAGAATTAGCTCTTGATTGTGAACCGCTATGGCAAGACGAAGGTTAAGTGATCGTGTGAAATGGTAAATCATAGGCATGCATACCACTGGTATGTCATGCAGAGAGATTGGCAGACAGCTGAACATTAACCATACTGTAATCAGTCGTTTGATTGCAAAACATTGGCAAACTAACGAGGTGAAGGACAGGCCTAGATCTGGAAGACCGAAGAAGACTACTGCCCGTGATGATCGAGCCCTAGTACGCCTTGTTAGGAGATCTCCATTCACCAACAGCAGAGTGCTCAGCCAGCAATGGAAAACGCGCAATAGAGTGTCAATGTCTACCGTCAAAAGGAGACTGTATGCTGCTGGCATGAAAGCTAGGAGACCTGTCAGACGTCCTCTCCTCACTGCACACCACAAAGAGGAGCGTCTGAGGTGGTGCAACGAAAGAAGACGCTGGAACATGAGATCCTGGAGACGGGTACACTGGTCCGATGAAAGTCGGTTCCTGCTTCATGCAACAGATGGTCGAACTCGTGTATGGAGGTCCAGACACACGGCGTACGACCAACGTAACATCATGGAAGAAGTTCCATTTGGTGGAGGTTCCGTTATGATATGGGGGTGCATCTCATTTGATTGTAAGCTGGATCTGTTGACTGTACCTGGAACACTAAATGGACAAAGATATCAAGATTCCATACTGGATAGAGTTGTGGTCCCTCATTTTGTAAATCATGCACCTGGAACCCACCCTATATTCATGGATGACAACGCCCGACCACATCGTGCTAGAGCTGTGCATGAATACCTCCGCCAGAATGCCATCGAAACCCTACCATGGCCAGCAAGGAGCCCTGACATGAACCATATTGAGCATATCTGGGACATTCTGGGAAACATGGTGAGAAGGAGGGATCCTCCTGTGCAGAACCTACAGGAATTAACAGACGCACTCCATCTTGAATGGCAACGAATACCACAATGGCGTATCAGTCGGTTGGTGACCAGCATGAGACGTCGTGTCCAGGCCGTCATCCAGGCACAAGGTGGATATACCCGGTATTAATAATGACAGTCTCAAACTCGTGCACAGATGTTAAACTTCGTTTTCAGACACCATTAAAGACAATCTAGCCACGTGTGTCAACTGTAGGGCAATAGTTGTCAGTTGTGTCAACGTAACCATATTCAGGCCTCGTTTTCAAGTTCAAACAAAAACATACAGTGTTTCCCCACCATCATAATCAGCATTCCTCTAGTTGCATTATTACCTCTTGCACTAAGATGGATGGGTACATAAATGTTTATGCTATTGCTTTCTTCATAGCACATGAATATACCCTCGCATGTGCGTAAAAATAGGGTGGTGCTTAACTTTTGCACAGGTGTATATATATATACACCTGTGCAAAAGTTAAGCACCACCCTATTTTTACGCACATGCGAGGGTATATTCATGTGCTATGAAGAAAGCAATAGCATAAACATTTATGTACCCATCCATCTTAGTGCAAGAGGTAATAATGCAACTAGAGGAATGCTGATTATGATGGTGGGGAAACACTGTATGTTTTTGTTTGAACTTGAAAACGAGGCCTATATATATATATATATATATATATATATATATATATATATATATATATATATATATATATATATATATATATATATATATATGTTAAACGACGTTGAATCACATGTTCTGCAATGGTGTCTCACTGACCTGTGTGATGACTTGATGATGACATAACAACTGAAGCTGTTAGTTATTATGCCTGTATGAACAGAGTCCCTACATTTGAACATGCAAAGGGATCAGGGTTAGCAAGATCAGAGGCCCTTTGCTGAGGCTGAGATCGGTCTGGATGTTAGAACTCCATAGTGGAAAAGATCAAACTCAAAATCTAGTAGGGCTGTGTAACACTGACACTCTTGTATGGGAAAGAACGCTGACCGTTGAAAGAAGATAGCACGGCATTGATTTGCTGCCCACTTTTCAGGGTGGGAAACATCCTGATCACGCACATATGCTGGGCCAGTACCATGCCTACCACCTACATATCAAAGCAGGCGATCCAGATATGAAATCAATCTTCATGAAACGCCTCTGGAAATTGATAGGATGTGGCCTCATGAAATATAAAGATAATTGTTCCTTGTATCCCAGCATGTATGCGGATGAGAGGACGCCCAAATATGGCATAGAGCAGTAGATGTCGAGCAGCGCTAATGACATCATATATTGTGTGCTTATATTGTGTGCTGTGGAAAAGTTAGCTAAAAACAGGCGATGGTGTAAAACAGTGTTGCTGCCCTATTTGAGGATTGCCGCTCTACTACCAGATAAATAACTGATATAAATCTGGGCAACTTAATATTTAAGAGAATACTAAATTGCACCATTGTTGTTTTCCTTTGGGTTAAGTAAAGGCATTATATTAGTCCTAAGTGCACAACAATGAGTGGCCCTTGTGTGCATAAAATGTCACATAAATTACTATTCATATTCTGTCAGTCTACCACGAACATAAAATGTCCCATAAGTTACTATTCATATTCTGTGAGTCGACCACGAACATAAAATGCGTTCTGCTGCATCGTTTGACAACTGCAATTTGAAACAATATTTGTGGTAGAAATTTCACTGAGAACTGCCAATGCATAATATATTTATGCAAAAAGCACACTTTTACAAGTACGTTTTTCGTGGTTTGCCTGGCGTGGTGTTTAGAAAGATTCGATCAACTGGTATCTGGTAAAACCTTTGGTTGTACAATATATATCTGCCATAGAATATTTCAAAACATACCTTTTGATTACTCTTTAATGCGGCAGGTCACGAAAATTGTCCATTTGCAGGCCAAGAGAAGATTATTTATGAAAATGTATTTTTGGAAAGCCTGCCTCGATACATTCTAGTGATATATTTTCAAAAATTGTCTTCTCTTGGCTTGCAAATGGTCATTTCTAAACACCAGTTCAGCTTTCGTTATTGATATGCCTTTGTTTTTATGCCCGAGTCATTTGGACCCAGGCTGATTAATCGACTAATCACGATTATTCTTAAACAATCGATCGTGATCACTCAAAGTAATAATCGCACAAGCCTAGTTCGTGGTTCTTTAAGATAAATCTTAGTGAGCCACCCCAGTTGACCTCCAGGAGATATAAACCACAGCCGACAGTCATTGGCCTCACGGTTTGACCTCCAGGAGATATAAACCATAGCCGACAGTCATTGGCCTCACGGTTTGACCTCCAGGCGATATAAACCACAGCCGACAGTCATTGGCCTCACGTTTGACCTCCGGGAGATATAAGCCGCAGTCGACAGTCATTGGCCTCACGGTTTGACCTCCAGGAGATATAAACCACAGCCGACAGTCATTGGCCTCACGGTTTGAACTCCAGGAGATATAAGCCGCAGTCGACAGTCATTGGCCTCACGGTTTGACCTCTAGGAGATATAAACCACAGACGACAGTCATTGGCCTCGCGGTTTGACCTCCAGTAGATATAAGCCGCAGTCGACAGTCATTGGCCTCACGGCTTGACCTCCAGGAGATATAAACCACAACCGACAGTCATTGGCCTCGCGGGTTTCTCACATTGAACATTTTTATCGGATTTTTTAGATGGTTTTTTTTTAGAATTTCTTTTAATTTTCATAACCCTTCGGATCACGCCAACGTTGTGAAATCCTAATGTAATTTCCGGTCTTAAAATTTGAGCTTTCAGAACAAGGCTCTCCGAGATATCCATGGATCCAGCATTTGACTCGATTGATTCGTTTACAAATATTTTTATCCAGATAACGGCCAAAATCTGGCAATCCTTTATCACGGTAATAATCATGTGTTGTGTTGAAATTAGAGCCAAATCGAACAAGTAGTCCTTTAGATACAGCTTCGGACAAACAGAGACACGTACATGTGCGCACTCACACGCACACACGCGCATTCACACGCACATATAGGCAGATGAAGGGTGATGAGATCCGTTTTAAGACCATGCCTGTCTCTAAGCATCACATCTTAATGACAATCTTTTATTGACGAGATGACTGTGGGTCTATAAGGATACAGGCTGTTAAATACATTACGAGAAATTGTGGAGTAAGATGCTGTACGGATAACGCAATGAATCACCCTGGAATTAGCATGTCGATAGAGCTGAAACAAAGGTATTTTTCACGTACACTCACGCACCCACGCGTGTACACGCGCGCGCGCACGAACGCACGCGCGCTTGCACGCGTGCACACACGCACGTACCCACTGACGTACGGACGTAAACACAACGCCTGGGGTAATATATGGTCTTTTGAAATGATGAAGATCAAAGGCGCTTGATCTTAAGTAATCAATATGAACTGTCAACAGACATAATTATCCATGTGAATACATATCGCCGCCAGCAAAACACCAATAATGAGCTCATAAACTCGCCGACTTGTGCCGCTATTATTTTCGGACAGTCACTGGCCACTGGTTAGTTCGCTAAACAATAAAACTGATAGGTTTTAAAGTTTTTAATTCCTAATTTGTTTTGTCGAATGACACCTCTACACCCTTAGGCCTTATGTAGCTTCCCGCCGAGCAGCTACCATCCCATCACAAGCCGATAGTTTTATACCAACGACAATGAATAGACGGACAGCTGAATGACCGATATGTCATGTGACCATTTATCCACATTAACCACAACAATGATTTAGTTTATATTGAAGCCTCATGATATTATTATTATTTGCACATTCTTATGTAGTTTGCATTCAAGTACGCGCCAGATGACCGTGTTTGTCTGCTGTGTCATTGGACCAGACATTGATATTAGATTTTCCTTCCGTCACACTCCGCCATCTACAGTCTCCCGCCCTTTTATGCCCACGTCCGCCATCATTAGTCACCCGTCCTCTTCCGTCACACTCCGCCATATGTAGTTACCCGCCCTCTTCTGACATATAGTCCGCCATCTGTAATCGCCTATTCTCTTCGGTCTCATTCCGCCATGTGTAGTCACCTATTCTCTTCTGTCATGGTCCGCCATCAGCCTATCCTCTTCCGTCTGCCATCTGTAGTCTCCTGTCCTCTTCCGTCACAGTCCGCCATCTGTATTCCCCTGTCCTCTTTCATCACAGTCCGCCATCTGTAGTCACCTGTCCTCTTCTGCAATAGTCTGTCATCTGTAGTCACCTGTCCTCTTCCGTGTCAGTCCATCATCTGTAGTCATCCGTCCTCTTTCGTCACAGCCCGTCATCTGTATTCACATGTCCTCTTCTGCAATAGTGCGTCATCTGTTGTCTCCTGTCCTCTTCCGTCACAGTCCGACATGCATCTGTAGTCACCTGTCCTCTTCTGTCAAAGTCTGCCATCTGTAGTCACCCATCCTCTCCCATCATAGCCTGTCATCTGTAGTCGCCCGTCCTCTTATGTCCTAGTCCGCCATCATGTGTCACCCATCCTCCGCCATGGTCTGTCATATGTATTCACATGCCCTCTTCCCTCTTCCATCACATTCCGCCATCTGTAGTCTCCTATCCTCTCCTGTCACAGTCCGCAATCTGTAGTCCCTTATCCTCCCCGTCACAGTCCGCCATCTGTAGTCACATGTCCTCTTCTGCAATAGTCCGTCATCTGTAGTCACACGTCCTCTTCTGTGTCAGTCGGTCATCTGTAGTCGACCATCCTCTTCTGTTACAGTCCCTCATCTGTAGTCACCTGTCCTCTTCTCTAATAGTCCGTCACCTGTAGTCTCCTGTCCTCTTCCGTCACAGTCCGCCATCTGTAGTCTCATGTCTTCTTCCATCACAGTCCGCCAAATGTAGTCACCTGTCCTCTTCTGTCATAGTCCACCATCTGTAGTCATCCGTCCTCTTCTGCAATAGTATGTCATCTATAGTAGTCCGTCATCTTCTGTCACTGATAGTCATCTATAGTAGAGTGTCCTCTTCTGTAATAGTCCGTCATCTGTAGTTACCCATCATCCTCTGTCTTATTCTGCCATCTGTAGTCATCTGTCCTCTTCTGTAATACTCCACCATCTGTAGTCACCTGTCCTCTTCTGTCACAATCTTCATTTGTAGTCACCCGTCACCTCTTCCATCACAGTCTGCCATCTGTAGTCACTCGTCATTTTCTGTCGTAGTCCGTCATTTGTAGTCACTTGTCATCTTTTGTCGCAGTCCGTCATCTGTATAGTCACCTTCATTTGCCCTGTAGGTGCGGCTTAGAATACACCTTCCGTATCCTCTGCGTGTCGTACGAGGCGACTAAAAGAGGTAAGGGTGAGGTAACCCTGACAGAAACCTCGGGTGCTGAAGACGGAGGTTCCAGGCCGCACGGCGCACTCTAATAAACCATGGATCCACGCACTTAACGCGTATGATCATGTCGATAGCCACTTACAGGACTGGCGGTATGATCAGCGAACGAAAAGAAGAAGAAGAAGAAGAAGAAGTCACCTACGTTCTTGTGGCATAGCCATCTGTAGTCTACCAACATCGGTGACTCAAGCTGCAAATAGATACCCCATGACCTCAGAGGATGGTCAAATCAATGAGTCTGGTGAAAAGGTCTGAGAAGGTCAAACTAATCCACACTGTCTGTTTCTGAGTCACTGTCTACACGCGCTGGGTGCTGGATGAGACTATCGGTACTGCAGATATGGTTGAACGAAAAAGAGCTTCTCTAATAACCAGTCAACCTACAATTATTTAAGTAAAACCAAGCAGGTTGATGTGGTTTTGGATTAACAGGTGAACTTTCTGTCTTAAGAGGAAACAGCGGCTGTGAACTTGATAAACATACATGAGATATGTATCATAGCAATGGACAGTAATGACAAGAAGGTCACTGTTGTCCTACAGTTTGCTGACCAGCTGCTTGAAGACGATAGTGAGTCCACCACTACCGAGAACGTGCAGTTGAAAGCAGAACACTTCAGCAACAGACGTCATGCTACAGGTAAGCTAAGAAATAAGCTTATAGTTCGGATATGTTATCGGGATAAGCGAGGTACCTCGATAACATATGCGAACGACCGAGACTATCATCGGATAAACGATATCACCTTGATACCTTGATGCGCCCGGACACCACAGCAATTACCAGCAATTCATCATGAAGAACCACCTGTTAACAATACTGATATTACTGTTTTTGCCTTGCCTCTACACTCCGGTTTGACATACCGTCTACATAAAATAAAAGGTACTGCTAAATATTCTGTACCTAGTGGAATTTGTGGGAGAATTTTCTGCATAAGGCAGCAATGTCTTCTATTCCAAATGTGTGCAGAAGATTACTTACGTCATAACCAAACCAGTTTGTTGCTAGAATCATGTTGGCCATTGCTATCTGTACTGTGTCATTAACCATAATCATATTTAATTTAATTTATTTTATTATATTATATTTTATGTGACTGTCTGGCTCCTGGGTCTTACAGACAACACATCCCAAGGGTCATAGCTCCTTTTGCTGGATGTTTTGAAGAGAACTTGATCGGGGGGGGGGGGGGGGCAACAACTCTCGGTCTGGTGGCTTTTCTGAATATTCAACGAGTGTGCAGCTTCTGTGTTAAAATCTGAGTCAAATTGGACCAGCACTCCTCAAGATATACACAGATCCAGAACTTGATCATATCTAAGAGCTCTAAGAAACCCAGCCATGACAGACACAATAAGAAATAGACTCGCACACAGATTAACATGGTCACATTTACACTCTTTCCTCTAAGGAAAGAAGGTGATAGACAATAAAAATAATAATAATAATAATAATAATAATAATAATAATAATAATAATAATAATAATAACAAGAGGCCCAATGGGCCTGTATCGCTCACCTGGCATTTCAACTAATCTTACTTAAGTTTTACATCCATCGGTGTCACTTCCAATGACTTTCAGTCAAAGGGTTTAGGTTTCGAGATATTGACACCAATCTCTGGACTGCTTTTTTGCATTAGTGGTTTTGAAGATTGTTTAAGTGAAAATAGATGATATCAGTGCTAACAACAGGTGGCTTCTTAACTGTATCACTGCTGCAAGCCAGTGCAGCCAATAAGTTCAATTTTCAAAAGCTCTTGACTTCTTGAATATTTTGAAAACAATTTGACTGAAAGTTGTCGGCGGCTTAGCCACCAACAACTTTCAGTCCAATTGTTTTCAAAACATTTATCAGGTTCAGAGATATAACCTTTGGAATATGTCGTCTGCAAAAACTCAGTCAGACGGTTACCAGAGGTTTAAATGCAATTGAAAAGAATGGTCTCTAAAGGCAGGTAGGTGGTCTTTATAGCAGGTTATTCCCCACCACCACACAATCCATTTAACACATGCGCATCTGGTTGAATCACCAAGTTAGCAGCAGGGGTAGGGTGAGCTGGAGTTTATTAAAATAATAATTTGACTGAAAGTCATTGCTGCCATAGGCAGCAACAACTTTCATTGCTGCATAAGGCAGCAACAACTTTCAATCAAATACATTTCAAAATTTTTTTAAGAGCATAGAATTGATGTCAGAGCACATATCTTAAATATTTCTGCAGTATTGGAAAGGTTAATCTGTTAAATTGGAATTTAATATCTAGTTTGGCAATAAAATCTGACATGGTGATTAATCAATGGACGGTGGGAACAAACCTGTATTTGCCCTATGAAAGTGAGACTGCAAATATTTAAGGAGTGATAACTCTGGCATTTGACATCCTATCAGTTTCATTTTCACAACACAGATATTAGATGCCGACATTAACATTGTGATCAAGTTTGGTGTCAATCCATCAAGAAAAAACAAAATGATCCGGCATTGTTGGTGACGGACAGACAGATGGATGGACGGACATACAGAAGGCGGAAGGTGTCATCGCTATACGACAGCTGACTGACAAGTAAGCGGAGTTAAGAAAACCAATTTCGGCTTCAAAATCCACCAAATAAAAAAAAATTTATATGGCAGCCAAACAAGCTAAAATTTGATTGGTCCACGGCGTCCAGTTTTTTTACCTATCAACGTCCCATGAACAAACTTTAATGTCCCTTAGTCCATAATCATATCCCCAAAATTTCAGCCCGATCAGTTCAGCGGTTCTGCAGAATAAGTCGTTTTCACGAAAACTAGGTCATCCAAGATGGCCGCCGAACCATTTGGTCAATCAATTTCCTTCGAACAATTTGGTTCAGCTCTTGCCCTATATGATATTTCGTGAGTTTTGAATCGATCCACTAAGCAGTTTCGGAGAAGAAGGTTTTTAAACCCATTTCCTAAAATCGGCCATAATCCAAGATGGCCACCGGCCAAATTGGCCGATCGACTTTGTTTGAACAAACTTGGATCCCTATGCCCTAAGGATACTTCCTGCCAAATATAATTGAAATCGGCCCAGTGGTTCTTGAGAAGACGTCGTTTAAAGTAAAGTTGACGGATGGACGACGGACGGTCGCCATGGCATAAGCTCACTTGGCCATTCTGGCCAGGTGAGCTAATAATAATAGAAACAGGATGAACTCCAGCACCACCCCCCCCCCCCACCCCACCCCCTTCATCTCCTAGCCCATTCCAATGAGTGAAATATGTTACCCACAGTATGAAAAACAATCAAAAACAAGTGAACCATGTTTGTCAAATATCTTGTCTTTTTTTTTCTCTTCTTTTTTTATGTCAAATCCTATATTATTTGTCTGTAACTATGTATAATATATTGTCATAATGCCTTATGTCTACTTATGTCAAATCATGTGTAATTTGTATGTTATTCTATGTCAGGGGTCCACAAGCTAATATGCACAGCCTTCAGTGGACTCCCTTTTATCATATTTGTAATTTGTAATATTTACCAAGAGAATAAAATTAAATCAAATCAAATCAAACTTGGTACAAATTTGTATCACGTGGTACAAATTCAATTCGATTACTCCTGCTTCAAGCGAGATTAAAGGTGCGCACATGCGTAGAAAGGTAAATTAGCCACGTGATACTTCTGATCGGAGTACCCCGATAACTAAACCGAATTCAGCTAGGGTAACATGTTTTTAAAACACAAACAGAAGCGTGTCAGTTAGTAGAATTTCGAACACGATGTAAGAAGTATTCTGTTGAATATTTTGGACTTTATTTAGATGCAGTGTCTTGGACCCTTCATATACGAACTGGATATCGCTGACGGAAACACCCGAGAAGTAACGGAACATTCCGATCATAATTAGTCGTTCACCGACCGCCCCGGAGCGCGGACCTAGGGTTGTATAGTGAGAGTAATCAAAGTAGTTTATATATAAATAGCAAATAACTAATGTGAGTAAACAACAAACGAAGTAAACAGATATGGCGTTAGGCAGCAATGGCTTCCAATCAAATTAACTCCAAACTACTCAACAGTACGTTTTATTCTCCTTTAAAACATGTTAAGTTGAGTTAATTCTGAGCTGTATTGTGGTGCAACTTTTATCTGCTACTTTTTCAGGAACCAGACGTTGTTTATTCACGGGCGTCTCTTTATGGGCCGATAGTGGGACAGGCTGGGGTCCTGAGGAAATTGTGGGGAAATAATTTTTGGAAATATTTTTCGCCAAGACTATTTCCCATGCATTGTATTACACAGAATGCAAGAAATGGCTTCTCAAGACGTCCAGTTAAAAAAAGTTCTCAAGATTTTTGCATCCGTAAGATTATCACATAATGTGGGGAATCTCACTATCTTATACCTCTGAAAAAATTACTAGAATCGTGCCGTTGTCCTTGGATGCTCTCGATGCCATCCATGATTCCATTCATTTCCTCTTCTGCATGGACGTTATCCTTGGATGGACGTCGTAGAAATTGTATTCATTCCGCGTTCTCTGAGATTTGTATTAATTATCGCTGTATGTGTGTTAACAACGGCATACCAGTCAACATGTATCTTTAAAGGATGTATCCGATATGTCAGTAATAATAATAATAATAATAATAATAATAATAATAATAATAATAATAATAATAATAATAATAGTAATAATAGTAATAATAATAATAATAATAATAATAATAATAATAATAATAATAATAATAATAATAATAATAATGAGGAGGAGGGGGAGGAGGAGGAGGAGGAGGAGGAGGATGAGGAGGAGGAGGAGGATGAAAAAGAAGAAGAAGAAGAAGAAAAAGAAGAGGAAGAAGAAGAGGAAGAAACAGAAGAAGAAGAAGAAGAAGTAGTAGTAGTAGAATACAGAGGAGGAGGAGGATGGGGGAGGAGGAGGAGGAGGAGAAGAAGAAATTGTGTAGGTAGCCTAATGATGGCGGAATGAAATCTTCGGGAGAAGGAGAAAAGCATGGGTCGACGAATCACAAGGCGGTATAAGGAGAAAGGAGGAGCTCGATGTGCTGTAGTCACAGGTGTTGGCCCACACTGCATGGCCATCCAGAAACTTCTGCGGCTATGGATTTGTCGACACAATCCATGTGGTATTAGAAATTAGTATAGGGCATTTAATCCGACAGGTGTCAGTAATATATTGACATAGAATGGTGGAAACCGTGATGTTTAACTCTACATCAACGTCAGCGCAGCCATATAGAAGTTGCTGAATGGTTATGGTTGTTGAGGAGATTCAGTTGGAGGCAAGTTCATTTCCAAAGGTTGTTCTTTGCACGTTAAAAAGTGGACAGTAAAAGGGGTAATGTTTGACAGATTCATCAGGATGGCCGCAAGCGCAGCTGGCAGAGTCAGAGAGAAAGTTATCGAATAGATGTCTATTTAATCCACTGCAGCCGTTATGAAGCCTACTTAAGCATATATTAGCCACTCTTGAGCCAACGTAGTACCACAGAGGGGGACTGGGCATATGGGGCATTGCTCTTAGTTTAGTCTTGAATTCTGGCAGGGTATTAGACATAGTGACAGGTGCTGGAAGGGTGTTCCAGGCACGTACTGTTGCTGGGAAAAACGACTCGCCAAAAACGTCATCCCATTGACAATTCTTGTGAAACATTACTAGTCTGTGATTTCTCGTCGGTGGGAAAGTGTTTCTTCGATGTGAGCACTACGTGTCACTCTACTAAGTGTCCTAAGAGCATCCTTTTGTACGTCTTCTAGTCAGTTAACAAGATATTGTGGTAAATTATCCCAGACAGCATCTGCATATTCCAACGATGGCCTAATAAAGCTCTTATACATGATTTCGAGACATTCGCGGTCTAAGATATATTTTAGTCCTTTGAGTAAGGAAAGTTTGAACTGGGCATTTGCTATTATATTTTCCACATGGTTGTGCCAATGACCGTTATTGTTGAAACTAAACTCTTTGCTTAGTATACCCTAAATGGGTTAGTTATAATAATCATCTAATGCCAACTAAGGTCATTGCTTGGTATAGCATATGTCTCGATGGGCATGAGATGGACCCAGTCAATGTGACTCGGGCTAGGTTGATGGGATATATCACAGGGACAGCATCAATAGGACATGCACTTGATGGGTGGGACAGATGTGTTGGTGACTCTGTTGTTGGAATGTTGTCGCATGTTTCCGTAATTAATATTGCATCCTTTATTGACTTGTAAATCAATTAAAGACTTACACTTCGTACACCTCATGACGGAGTTGAACCTATTAATGAGTGAGACGTCAGTTCACTAGTGACATAATTGACTATGGTGGCAATTACTTAGAAAGATAATGCAGAATTTCGCTAAATATATGCACGTTTGAATGTAAAAGCGCAAATGTACATATCTGATTCTGATAATTGTCTGAAGTGGCCACCTTATGGACCACAAGAATGGGGGGGGGGGGATAGATTTCTAGCTATGTGCAGCCCATTTTTAGCTTAACTCCGTACAAGCTGTGCGAGTGTTGAGGTCAATTTATATTCTTTGAACCCTGAATTCCCAGAATCTAAATTTCAATGTAACTATACAGGTAAGTTGTTGGATATTTCACACTCACTCTCACTATTCCTAAGCCAACACAAACAGACCGATATAGCTGTCCTAGACTTCACAAAAGCATTTGACACGGTACCACACCAACGCCTACTGCTAAAGCTCCATCACTATGGAATTCAAGGAGAAGTACTGGATACAGTCTTTCCTCACAAAGAGACATCAGAGAGTTATACTCGATGACATGCCATCAAATCCAACACACGTCTTGTCGGGAGTTCCACAAGGATCAGTATTATGCTCATTCCTGTTCCCAGTCGTCATTAACGACATCGCCGATGAAATCCAGTAAACAATTCGAATCTTTGCGGATGATTGTCTTCTCTACCACACACATGACTGCAAAGACGACCAAATAACTCTATACAGAATGACCTTGATACTCTAATAACATGGAATGAAACCTGGCAGATGGAATTCAATGTGGCAAAATTTAGCATCCTCAAAGTCACACGACGAAAGTCTAGCATAAGCAGCACATGCACAATGAATGGGCAAACTCTAGACGAGATAGTATCAAATCCATATCTTGAGTTGTACGCTTAAATGGGACAGGCATATCTCAAACAGAGCTAGTAAGGCTCACAGGACGCTTGGCTTTCTCTGTAGAACCATGCGTGGGTGTCCACAAAACATGAAAGATCGAGCATACCAGGCCCTCGTCAGAGCTAAAGTCAAATACAACTCCACAAAAAACTTCAAAATTAAGTGGAGCCTCTACAAAGAAGGGCAGCAAGGTTCGTCTTAGCGCGTCTTGTATATCACTAACCGCAACACAGTGTCTCTCCAACATGATAATGGAACTTTTGAGAATCTCTAGCACAGAGAAGAAAATCCCATCCCACACCCCTCCCCCAAACAAGACCCTACATCAATACTACCAGACGCGGGCACTCACAGAAACTACAAACATTTCAAACATCCATCAATCAATATCATCATTCATTCTTACCAAGAATAGTGTCAATCTGGAATAGCCTTGCGGACTCAACCATCTCGGCACCGGATGGAGAAACATCCAGGAGCTGCATCCGGGAGGCGACCATCTAAAATGTAAATATGTGCATATGACCCAGTCGGATTTTAATCTACTGGAGTGCCAGTCACTTTTCTAGACGTGCACCTAGACATGCAATTCTACAAGAATTTCACCTAGTAATGTTATAGATACATAATACAGCTATTGAGACAAATTTTCATGCCTGGGGGAGGGAGGGGGGTCAGTGGCTGCCTATGGCGGCAACATTTTCCGATCAGGTTAATTCCAAACTACTCAACATAATGTTTATTAACTTGCAGATCGATCAAAGACATACTATAGTCGTACACTTCATTCATAACGGACTTTCCAATTTGCACGACGGAGTTAAACCTATCGATGATTGTGACGACAGCTGCATAGTGACGTAATTGTCTATGCCGTCTTCTAACTAAACTACACCCAAGTTGGGATGAATTTATATACTTTGAACCCTGATTTCACAGAATATCCATTTCAAAGTAACTATACAGGTAAGCTATCGAATATTTTGAAGCTAATTTACCTGGGGAAGTGGCTGCCTACGGTAGCAACGGCTCCCGGTCAGGTTAGTTTCAACAGAACGGCTTTTAAATTGTAAGTCGATCAGACACACGCACAATGTGTACACTTCATCGCGGACCCTTCAAGTTTTCCTGATGGTGTTAAGCCTATTAACGATTGTGACGTTAACCCACTAATAACGTAATTAACTATGACGTCAGATACGTGTGTGATAGATCGGATCCCTCCATTAGCAACTACCGGTATATGCCGGTGGTCTCTTAATACAAGTGGCATGCTAAAGTGTATCGCTCTTGGGGCAGGGGTATGGTGTATTAAATTGAGACAGGTGGTACTGTCTTGGAGAAACGCCATCCTTTTGTTCCATGAGTTATGTAGTTTCCCGCGCAGGTTGACTGCGCATATGAGGTAATTGCTTGTTTGAATTATGCTTTTGTTCTTCTTTATAAATTCTAGTTAATCTGTTATATTATGCCAATTTGCTATGTAACATTGTAGATCTCTGTATGGTCAAAACGTGTAGTTTCGCTCCGTACCAATAAATTTCATTTCATTTCATTTTATTTCCACGTTAATCTTAACTTGTCGATGACAGAAACAGCCTTGCGTAAGATCGCCTTCAAATACACAATAATTCGTCCTAAAATGTATTTGCATTTTCTGTCCAGAGACACGCATGCCTAGTAAGTAACAAAGTGTATGAGGACTATGAATACGCGCAGGAAGATGAACTGGGATACACATAGACCTATTTTAATCTTTGTTATGTTAGTTGTCACGCTCCTTAGACCGCACTCTCTACCACACGCCGAACGAGCTATTTACGGGCGTGATTTCATCACTAATCAGGACACCTGTACAAGCTGACAGGCCTCGCGATCCAACCAACGGCTATCCGGCTCGTGCCTGCTCTATATGGACAGAGGGTGTATAGGCTAACTGCCAATAGAATTGCCAACTGGTTTGATTGGCAGACGATATAAACCGAATAGCCACGCGCGGCAAGGGGGATTTTCACATGTCTGGGCACGTTGATTTAGTGGATAAAAACCCGTCTTTATTTACGAAGAGCTCGCAAATGCGTTAACTGCGATGATGATTCCTAGGGATATGAAAGCTGCATTATAGAGAACACGCACGTTTATTGTCAAAGATAGCTCATATGAGACTTATCATCTATGAACCAGTCACCATGATGAATTCATTTAGGATCAGTACCCTTCATGAAGATTGTGATGCTAGTGTGAATTGCATTGATTGGGCTGTAATGCTGGATTCAGAGCATGAGGGACATGAGTGGATTATGTGCGATACAGAATCACTGACGAACAGCGGGCCAGATTATCAAGATGACGAGAACAGTCTAATTATGATCGATACGGTTTTACCATTATTTTCCGACTGCACGGAGACAGATACCTACAACGAACATCAGTCCTGCGTGAGTCCGACACCACTCGAATGTCAGACATCCATGAGTCCGTCACCACTCGAATGTCAGGCATCCATGAGTCCGTCACCACTCGAAGGTCATGCATCCATGAGTCCGTCACCACTCAAAGGTCATGCATCCATGAGTCCGTCACCAATCGAATTCCAGCACTCAATGAGTCCGACACGTCACGACGACCAGTGTTCTATAGGTCAGACACGTCACGACGACCAGCGTGCAATGGGTCAGACACATTACGATGGTCAGCGTTCTATGGGTCAGATATATCATGACGGCGAGTGTTCCAGATGTCAGACACACCACGATTGTCAGTGTTCTATGGGTCAGACACATCACGACGGTCAAGCTGATATATCAATGATGAGAAAGATACATCGCAAATGGCCGGATGATTCGTGCCTACTGGCTGTAACACTTAAAGAGCACGATGACATTAAGCAGGAGAGTGAAGATGATGACAGAAGTGATACCAATAGCGATGTAAGTATCTTAATTCTATATGCTTATCATATGGAGAAAACATCAGCAACATCATCTGCTGGAACATAATCTTCCATCCCTTAAACCTTAAACAGCCCAGAAGCAACACATTCACAATGATGCAAGGAATGTTCTGTTGAATATTTGAAAACTAATTTGACTTCACTGAGACAACAGTTTCCAATAAAATTAGTTTCGCGATATTTCACAGCTTACCTGTATAACTGTTATGGAATTGAGTCACTTGGGTTTCAAGGATTACTGTGCTATATTAATCAGATGCTAGCGTCGACCAATTAATCATAAATGTGTTGAAATCTAAGGCCGGCTCTTTCTCATTGTCATATTTAACTATTTCGTGTACTGATATGTCTGTTTGCATTCATATTGGTGGAAGATAATCATGGACTGCACGGTAGCGCGAACTGGTGGAGAGTGAGAAAAAAATAACAACCGTAGCGCTAGCTGGCGGAGAATGAGAGAAAATGCTTACGGCAACGTTACCTGCCAAATTTTGAGAGAATTGCTTCTCTGTGTGAACGCAACCTGTTCTCTCAAAATTTGGCAGGTAACGTTATCTGGAGATAAACCGGCGATCTTGTGGAATGAAGGCCGTGTTCTCACTAGAGAGTTAATCAGGAA
Source organism: Chaetoderma sp. LZ-2023a (assembly GCA_034401795.1). Classification (NCBI taxonomy): domain Eukaryota; kingdom Metazoa; phylum Mollusca; class Caudofoveata; order Chaetodermatida; family Chaetodermatidae; genus Chaetoderma; species Chaetoderma sp. LZ-2023a. The sequence goes on from CM067373.1 coordinate 14,470,955, forward strand.
TAACGCCATACTGAGGTATGGCGTTATTCCTGATCTAGACCTTGTTCTCATACAGCCGCTATTTTGGTAAATTTCAGGTATATCGGCTAGCGTTCTCATTGAACTGCCTGTTGTCCAGAAATAAATACGTCATTTATTTCAGAAAATTAATCTCACAAAATCGGCGGTTTACCTTCCGATACATCGTTATTTCCTCCAATATATTGAACGCGACCTATTCCCTCAATATTTGCAGGATAACGCTACCTTCTGTATTTTCTCTCACTTTCCGCCATCATTTTGTTTACTCTCCGCCAGGTAGCGCTACCGTGAAGTCCAGAATTTTCTTCCACCAGTGTGAATGCAAACAAATATAGGCAAATCGGCTACATATTAGCCTACATAGTACACGAAATAGTTAAACAGGATTAAGCAGTATGTAATTTCGCTGTCATATACTGTCCCCATGCATATAGTTACCAAATATGAAGCAGTAGACCAAAATATCATTTCTGCATTCAAAATAATCCGATAAGAGGATGAGAATATGGGGTCTACTACATGCGTGTCTATCTGTGTGTATTTGCGTGTATCCAGAGCTGTCTATAACAACAATCTTATGGTTAAATATGATTTCCAGACCTTCAATCTGAATCGGATCAAATTTTTCTTCTAATGGATATCGCGCAAACTACTGGTTTGATTTGACTCAAATACTAACGCAAGAAATGGGCTGGCCGTACACTAGGAGTCCACAACTTTGATTATGATGCGAAAAATTCGGAAAATCAAAAGAAATCCGGGAAATTTGGAAAATCCGAAAAAAACTTACTATGTGGGAAAGACGGGGTGGGCGAGCGCCACAGATCACCACCATTATAAAATAATCATCGAAATTATTTATATTGTCTATTCATGCACATAGCGTATCGTAACATCATTTGGACAAGCGCTAGACAGTAGTAGAACCATAAGGAACAGAAGCCGTTAACGTTCCTCTTTCTGAACAGTAGGTACACGTGAACTGCGCAGATTAGATTCTTTCAGATGGATAATTTGCCAGTCAATTAGGCTATTTGCAGTTGCGCGAAATATATTAGTCAGATATGAGCTCAAATCGATAGTCAACAAGAGTTGTTGAGTGTTCGCACTAGAGAGTTAATCCCGCGTAACGCCATACCGTACTTCAATATGGTGTTACTCCAGATTAAGTCCGCGCTCTCACTAGAGACTTAATGCGGAATAACCGCCATACCGTACTTCAATATGGTGTTACTCCAGATTAAGTCCGCGCTCTCACTAGAGACTTAATGCGGAATAACCGCCATACCGTACTTCAATATGGTGTTACTCCAGATTAAGTCCGCGCTCTCACTAGAGACTTAATGCGGAATAACCGCCATACCGTACTTCAATATGGTGTTACTCCAGATTAAGTCCGCGCTCTCACTAGAGACTTAATGCGGAATAACCGCCATACCGTACTTCAATATGGTGTTACTCCAGATTAAGTCCGTGCTCTCACTAGAGACTTAATGCGGAATAACCGCCATACCGTACTTCAATATGGTGTTACTCCAGATTAAGTCCGTGCTCTCACTAGAGACTTAATGCGGAATAACCGCCATACCGTACTTCAATATGGTGTTACTCCAGATTAAGTCCGTGCTCTCACTAGAGACTTAATGCAGAATAACCGCCATACCTCAGTGAGAACACGGCAAGTGAGAACACGGCCTAAAGACGTGTTCTCACTGGAGAGCTAATCAGGAATAACGCCATACCTCTCTAGCGCGAACACGTATTTAATCTCACAAAATCGGATGTTTACCTTCCGATATATCGTCATTGCTGCCAAATGTGAACGCAACCTACTCCCTCAAAATTTGCCAGGTAGCGTTACCATCAGCATTTTCTCTCACGCTCCGTAACGTCAGGACACGCTATTGTTATCATTTTATCTCACTCGCCGCCAGGTAGGAATATCTTCCACCAGTGTGAATGCAAACAGATATATCGGATATATTAACCGACATGGTATACGAAATATAGTTAAACAGGATAAAGGAATGCGGTATAGGCCCCTATCGGTTTGCATTCACTGGTGGAAGATAAACCTGGACTGGACGGTGACGCTACAATTAAAATGATGACTATTGAACAGCATTCGAATATTGGAATATTCAATCATATAGACCAATATGTACGAATATTTGCATATCATACAAATATTGGAATATCCATGAAAAATCAAAAAATCGTTTTAAATTGAATTGAAAACAATATATATATATATATTTCATAATGCCTGCCAATATGTTGTTTGTCCTGATAAATCGAAAACGTGGTCAATCCCTAGGTCCTATATTGACTGGATTTGATATTAATTTCTAATTGTATTCAATGGTTTCGAGAAACCCGTGACATGTATAGGAATGCGCATTGTGGATACTTCAACTGTGACTAGCGTACAGATAAGACCAAAATAGCAACAACAACAACAAAAACGCGTACAGTTTTTTTATCGGATTATCACTACGTGGGCTGGATGTTACCCTTGGCACTTCGACATGCCTGCTGATCTGGTGGTGGTGGGGTAGGGGTGGGATAAAAAGGTCACGGTTACCCTTATGGTCAAAGTTACCAGTCTTGTTTCTTTGCCTCAACCGAATGTCTGTTTGCCTGAACGGTTCAATGGACATATTAGAAGTGAGTGGATGACACCCAAGGTCATCCATTTAAGAAAAATGTTCGAAATGCAACTACGCCCACAATTTTCATCCCAAGATGCAGGTGGACTTTGGGGTCAAAGGTCAATGTCATTTCTTAGCCTTAAGATGATCCTTTATGTTATCAATGTTAGAAGTTTGATCCGATAACAGGCCTAAGGTCTGTTTCCCATTGCATAATCCTGTTTAACTCTATCGTGGATATATCTGTTTGCAGTCGCACTGGTGGAAGATAATCCTGGACTGCACGGTAGCGGTACCTGGCGGAGAGTAGATAAAATGATAGCCGTAGCACTAGCTGGCGGGGAATGAGATAAAATGCAGATGGTAGCGCTATTCGGCAAATATTGAGGCAATAGGTTGCGTTCACATATCTAGGGATGAAATACCGATATATCGGAAGGTAAACCGCGGATTGCGTGAGATTAATTTTCTGAAATAAGTGACGTATTTATTTCGGAACAAGAGGCAGTGGAATGAGAACGCTAGCCGATAGACCCTGTATTTGCCGAGATAGCGGCTGTATGAGAACAATGCCCACGTCTCTAGCACATTATTTTCACTTCTAGTTATGTACTAAAATACAGAGAAATATTCCATAGAGACCAGGCTTATGCCTATATATCGATAACTGAGACCATAAGCGTAACTGTATATAAACATGCCGTCGTTTAGCTGCATTGGAAATGGGCGGGGCATAGCTAGACATGGCAAGGGCATAGCTAGAAATGGGAGGGGCATGGCTAGAAATAGGCGGGACATAGCTAGAAATGGATCTACTTATTTGAGGAAGCCATAGTATGCAGAACATAATTAACTTAACAGTGATGTCACTCAATAAGTATATTCATGTCTAGTACGCCATCATCTGATTGAGAAATCACTGTGTGAAGTTCCATGGCTAAAGCATATTTGCTGGTGATAAACAATTATTTGACATACCCATTCGTGGATTCAAGGTAAGGTAATGAATTAATGTGACTTCCAGTTCCAGGTCCCGGTCGATGACATTAGAAAGGAGGCCAGGAAGGAACAGAATAGACGAGCGTCACGCAAATATCGCGCGAAACAACGAGATGAGGACGTGTCATTGAAACAGGTCAGTTATATAGCTAGAGAACATCCACTGATTAGGACATCAGATTATAAAGCAAATACAGTCAGTAGGCCTCTACACCTCTCAAATAAGTTAACATGTTTCCAAAACTAACAATAATAGAAACACGTAATCTTTAGTGATGCAAGAAATGTTCTGTTGAAGAGCTTGAACATAATTGGATTGGAAAACATGTTAGCAATGGCTTCCAATCAAATTAAGTTTATTATTCTGTTCTGGAAACAAGTTATTTGTGAGCTCTACTGCACATCCCGACATACAGACTGAACACAATAGCACATCCTGACATACAGACTGAGCTCTACTGCACATCCTGACATACAGACTGAGCTCTACTGCACATCCTGACATACAGACTGAGCTCTACTGCAAATCCTGACATACAGACTGAGCTCTACTGCACATCCTGACAGACAGACTGAGCTCTACTGCACATCCTGACATACAGACTGAACACAATAGCACATCCTGACATACAGACTGAGCTCTACTGCACATCCTGATATACAGAGTGAACACAATAGCACATCCTGACATACAGACTGAGCTCTACTGCACATCCTGACATACAGACTGAACTCTACTGCACATCCTGACATACAGACTGAACACAATAGCACATCCTGACATACAGACTGAGCTCTACTGCACATCCTGATATACAGAGTGAACACAATAGCACCTCCTGACATACAGACTGAGCTCTACTGCATATCCCAACATACAGCCTGAGCTGAGTGAACTCTACTGCACATCCTGACATACAGACAGAACACAATAGCACATCCTGACATACAGACTGAGCTCTACTGCACATCCTGACATACAGACTGAACACAATAGCACATCCCGACATACATACTGAACACAATAGCACATTCCTACATACAGGCTGAACACAATAGCACATCCCGACATACCGACTGAACACAATAGCACATCCGGACATACAGACTGAACACAATAGCACATCCCGACATACAGACTGAACACAATAGCACACCCGACATACAGACTGAACACATTGGCACAACCCGACATACAGACTGAACACAATAGCACATCCCGACATACAGACTGAACACAATAGCACATCCCGACATACAGACTGAACACAATAGCACATCCCGACATACAGACTAAACACAATAGCACATCTTGACATACAGACTGAACACAATAGCACATCCCGACATACAGACTGAACATAATAGCACATCCCGACATACAGACTGAACACAATAGCTCATCCCGCCATACATACTGAACACAATAGCTCATCCCGCCATACATACTGAACACAATAGCACATCCAGACACACAGACTTAACACAATAGCACATCCCAACATACCGACTGAACACAATAGCACATCCCGACATACAGACTGAACGCAATAGCACATCCGGGCATACAGACTGAACACAGTAGCACATCCCGACATACAGATTGAACACAATAGCACACCGCGACATACAGACTGAACACAATAGCTCATCCCGCCATACATAGTGAACACAGTAGCACATCCAGACACACAGACTTAACACAATAGCACATCCCAACATACCGACTGAACACAATAGCACATCCCGACATACAGACTGAACGCAATAGCACATCCCGACATACAGACTGAACACAATAGCACATCCCGCCATACAGACTGAGCTCTACTGCACATCCTGACATACAGACTGAACTCTACTGCACATCCTGACATACAGACTGAACACAATAGCACATCCTGACATACAGACTGAGCTCTACTGTACATCCTGATATACAGAGTGAACACAATAGCACCTCCTGACATACAGACTGAGCACTACTGCACATCCCAACATACAGCCTGAGCTGAGTGAACTCTACTGCACATCCTGACATACAGACAGAACACAATAGCACATCCTGACATACAGACTGAGCTCTACTGCACATCCTGACATACAGACTGAACACAATAGCACATCCCGACATACATACTGAACACAATAGCACATTCCTACATACAGGCTGAACACAATAGCACATCCCGACATACCGACTGAACACAATAGCACATCCGGACATACAGACTGAACACAATAGCACATCCCGACATACAGACTGAACACAATAGCACACCCCGACATACAGACTGAACACATTGGCACAACCCGACATACAGACTGAACACAATAGCACATCCCGACATACAGACTGAACACAATAGCACATCCCGACATACAGACTGAACACAATAGCGCATCCCGACATACAGACTGAACACTATAGCACATCCCGACATACAGACTGAACACAATAGCACATTCCTACATACAGGCTGAACACAATAGCACATCCCGACATACCGACTGAACACAATAGCACATCCGGACATACATACTGAACACAATAGCACATCCCGACATACAGACTGAACACAATAGCACACCCCGACATACAGACTGAACACATTAGCACAACCCGACATACAGACTGAACACAATAGCACATCCCGACATACAGACTGAACACAATAGCACATCCCGACATACAGACTGAACACAATAGCGCATCCCGACATACAGACTGAACACAATAGCGCATCCCGACATACAGACTGAACACAATAGCACATCCCGACATACAGACTGAACACAATAGCACATCCCGACATACAGACTGAACACAATAGCGCATCCCGACATACAGACTGAACACTATAGCACATCCCGACATACAGACTGAACACAATAGCACATTCCTACATACAGGCTGAACACAATAGCACATCCCGACATACCGACTGAACACTATAGCACAGCTTATTGTGTCACAAAGCTAGTAACTGTCCAAATGTCAGCATATGTATGATAACCTACATTGTATTGTTGAATTGTGTTATACTAGTTGTCTGCCATACAATACTACTCAATGAAGGAAGCCAGTTTTAGCTATGCCCTGCCCATCTTTAGCTAAGATCCAGCCACACCTCGCTCGTGTTGAGATCGATCCCTGACTATCAATTTCCAGAAAACTATACATATAAGCTTTTGAATATTTTGAAACTAATTTGACTGGTTGCTGTTGTTGACATAGTCTAGTCCAAATATTCAACAATACGTTTATTAAATAATAAAGACATGCAATTCGTACAACAACGCTTAGTCCGTCATCAATGAAGCATTCATTGACGAACTTGGCTACGTCATTCATGGTGTAGTTGATTATGTCGTCATCCTACATGTCACGTAGTTGATTATGACGTCATATGATTGACTTAGAAACTGGAATCCTCCATTGTACACACTCAAGGGTCGAATGCCTATAGAGGAATAAAGGTTTCTATTGCGTCATGAAGAGCTCCTGCATGAGTGACGTCAGTAGTGTATCCATTAAGACCACCCTATGCTTACGCCAGTAGATTCACATACTGAAGTCACTCGTGTCTATATCAAGACATTACCAGAATGAGTTTCGCGGTGTACATGCATTAAAACCCTCAGACTGAGATCAGAAGTACTTGACTCAAAACCTGACGAGACTGCGGCCAGTAACACATTGATCAAAACATTGATGGCAGTAGTTCCCTACATAGATCAAAACAACCACCTTGGGGCCAGGAGGGTGTGACCCAAGATCTCGTGATGTGACTCGCGGTCATATAATACCGTCATGTGACGTCACGCATTGTTGAAGTAATAAGACAAATACAGTAAATAAGTCTTTTGATCTGGCTGTGGTGATTAGCTTGGATTAGAACGGGTCAATACTTAAGCTTAACTTAAGTGTGTGTTTGTATTGTAGTTGTGATTGAGTAATAATTAATCTGCACTTAACGGTACGTGCGTTCATGCGTGCGTGCGTGCGAACGGACGGGCAGGCGAGCGGTCGGGCGTGTGTGCGTTCGTGCGACTGCGCGCATTGTAGTTGTGATTGTGTAATATTTCTTCCCGTGTTTCAGGAGTTGATGCGAGAGAGGTCCTTAAATGTTGTTCTTCAGACTGAGGTGGAGGAATTACGGAATGAGCGGCAGAGGCTTACGTGTCTTCTGCGCACACATTTAGAGGAGTATCATAGAGCAGGTGTATGAGGATGAAGCGGGCGAGGCGTACGAGGAGGGGGTGGGGGTGGGGGGGGGGGGGGTAGGAGGAGGAGGGTAGATGTTATCAGGTGCTATAGAACGGCTGTGCATGTTATAGCTTCAATATCTACCCCGTCCTTCCTTCCTTGACCCTTCACGTTATGAAACGATGCAGTGAGAGTGATGACGGACAGTAGGACAGTAGTGTCCACGACTCTATAAACACCGATATATTAAACACAAGTCCCAATAGAAGGATCCAATTCTGGTAATTCCCCGCCCATTTCTAGCTAAGCTTCGAACACTATTTACGTGTGATGGAATCGATTTGAAACTGTGAAACGAATGAAACCCGAACTCCTAGAATCTATATCTAAAGATAACTATACAGGTAAGCCACAGTAGCTATACAGGTAAGCCACAATGATCATACAGGTAAGCCACAGTAGCTATACAGGTAAGCCACATTAGCTATACAGGTAAGCCACTGTAGCTATACAGGTAAGCCACAGTAGCTATACAGGTAAGCCACAATGATTATACAGGTAAGCCACAGTAGCTATACAGGTAAGCCACAGTAGCTATACAGGTAGGCCACAGTATCTATACAGGTAAGCCACAGTAACTATACAGGTAAGCCACAGTAGCTATACAGGTAAGCCACAGTAGCTATACAGGTAAGCCGCAGTAACTATACAGGTAAGCCACAGTAGCTATACAGGTAAGCCACAGTAGCTATACAGGTAAGCTATAAACTGTTCTCAAACTAATTTAACTGGACGCATGTTGTGCAGCAACAGTTACCAGTCAAATTATGTTCAAAACTTTATAAATTCTAAATTCATTAAAGGCATGCAATTTGTACATTACTGACGATGGACTTTTGAAAGTACATCACGGAACTAGATACGTTATTATCATTGTGGCGTAGGTTAACTAGTGACATAATTGATTATGATGTCATATACTTGAGCGATTGATCGGATCCCTCCTTTCTAAGCACCGTTAAACCTGACCACTGCGGACACCTGCTTTTGGGGTAGGTGTGTGGGGTGTGGGTGAGGATGTGGGTGGAAGGGGTATGGGGTATGGGGTGGGGGGGAGTATATAACGGGTTCTTAAGATGGATGCACCTTAATCCCAGCGCAGACGACCAACATTTTCTGCATCACCTTGTTCTCAGCCTTGTCCATCTGCGTCGGGAATAAGACATCGCCATCAGTTGACATAAAAATACAACAACCAATGATATACATTAAGCGGCCAAATTTCCAGCGCCCGTTATAGACAGGTTTAATTATTGTAATGTTTTTATAATGTGACGAGTAGATCAGCTGTTTTTTAAGAACCACCTTCTTTTAACCCGGACAACAAAGACTATTGAAACTGACCAACATTAGCGAGTATCACAGCATCATCTGTGCTTCTGAGCTAGCGTCGTTAGCGGCTGCCAGTTGACACACCTTTTATACACTGCACATAAATTATTTTCGTCCTATTGCACGACCATCACCCTCCCACTCCGCTCCCGTATCGGGCGTAGCTATACGAGTGGGCGTATGTTAGTACGATGAAAAATTATTTGAATCAATAGCATATTATATGGTAATATTTCTATTTTGAACACTCGTGTGCAATTATTTTGTAACCAATAAGTGCTTTAACAGTTAACATATAAATGTTATGTTTATGTTAGTGCGTCGTTAATTCACCTTTCCAGTTTTAGCTATGCCCCGCCCATCACTAGCTAAGCTCCGCCCACATATCGATCATGTTGGGATCGATCGATTTCTGAACTCCCTGACTATCAATTTCAAGAAAACTATACAGGTAACCTGTTGAATATTTTGAAACTAATTTGACTGGGTGCTGTTGCTGCCTGTTGGCAGAAACAACGCCCAGTCAAATTAGTTTTAAAATATTCAACAGCATGTTTATTAAATAGACATACTATTTGTACAACGTGCCGGACTATTAAGAGTTAAAAATGGGCCTAATAGAATCATTTATGACGTAATGATTATGACGTCATCCTACACGCCGCTTAGCTGAGTATGACGTCGTATGACGTCAAATCATCGATGGATACTCTGGAAAGGTGAATTATATATCTTGTGTAAATATGGATATGATGTCAGTTTTCTAAGATCTCCTTGTAATAAAGCTTTATGAATACACACATATTCTCTCTAAGACGGACTTTGTTATTCCATTTCAAATTAGGGTGGTGAGTGAGTGGTGGGTGGTGGGAGAGATAGATTGCTAGTTAGCTGAGTAAATGAGCAACGAGACGAGCCAGCAGTAACACCGCAAAGGCAAAAGTAGAGTCGTGTTGCAGATGTTGGCCCAACATAGGCAACCTTGCAACCAGTGTACGTAACCCCGTGCACGCGTTAGTCATATAGCGGTGGCACATGTTACTTTAGAGTTACAAATGCTAGGCCAACATGGGCCCAACACCTTACAACCAGCGTACATGTGAACCTTTGCTGTTTACACTTGGCCAAAGTTGGCAAAACAGTGGCAAAATGACAGTTGTGGTATTGTTGTTGTTAGGTCAATGTTTGACCTACAGTTTGTTATCTAAAATCTGTAAACCAATGTATTTTATAATTAACTCTTTAGCACTCATACCAGCCAAAACGTCTTCTGCAGTGGTCTTGAGAAAACTATTTTTTGAAAATGTACCACTGGAATGACTGACTCGATGACTGAACCGAGCCAGGCATTCCAAATTTAAAAAATAGTCTTCTGTCGGTCTGAAAATTGACATTTTCTTTGAAATTTTTAAAAGGAAATTTGAAGGTTAAAGAGTTAAGTGGCACGGGCGTCGTTTATGGTAAATGTTCACTTGTCAAGGGAGGTAACTCGACAACTTGATAGCGCGTGAATGTTTTACATTAAATCCTAATTATTTGTTTTGTAAAGAGAAAAATTATTGGGCTTAACGCGTAGAAAATAGTCCTATATCTAAAACAACTACGTGGTCTAAAGAATATTCTCACTCAATATACTGTTATAATGATTTCAATATATCTTGTGAAAAAACATCTTAAGACATTGACAAGTACCAGCTGTCAATCAATCAATAGGGAACACAATACGATATAGGTTATTCACTAAGTTGGTGCAATTATATTTAAAACATTGGTAAGATAAGTGACAAATTCAATGAAATCTCTATGTACGTGCCAGGTACCAGGTCAAATCTAAGGCATGTCACGCATATGATAGTTACCCCAGCCTTCTCAACACGCTGGAGTCTAATATGCGTGCCTTAGATTTAACCTGGTACCTGGCACGTATATCGTTTAGTGTTCCATGTTGATTGATTGACAGCTGGTTATGTACGTGTTTCTATCCACTGCACATTGCATCATAGTCAGTCATGATTGTCAACTGTTACCGCCCCCGGGAGCAATAACGCAGGCTTGTCAGTACGGGTTGCAAGAAAATAGTACAAGTCGTTAATAGTGCAACTCATAGTATAGTGTATGACAGTCTGATGACGCGGAGACGCCATTCATGAAGAAAAAAGATGTACTTAGTGTATTAATGCGCATTACCCTGGTAACCTACTAATCAGCCAATCAGAACACAGACAACAGCATTAGGGCATATCCCATCCCACCACCCCAGACTGAATGCATCATGCAACAAGCTATGTTTCCACAGGGCACTACTCTATGCACCGCTCGTCTATATGCATTTACATCTACAGACATGGCTTAATTTACCGCATATATTATGGTGGTCCATTGCAACAGGTGGTCGTAATACGCAAATACATTGTGTCCGGGCGGCTTTTAGATGTGCGGTAACTCTTAAACACAGAGAACCCCGTCAATAATTTGAAACTAGCATTACTGGAACTTGTTGCTGCCATCAATTGGTTCAAATCAAATTAGTTTCAACTTTCAAGATGTTCAGCAGAGATATTCCTGACATCAGAACCAATTCATCATTTCTGCTCTGTCAACGTCAAACAATGGATGAATCCAATTTGTCTATGACGCCATAATCAATATGTCGCACGTAGGCAATCATAATTGACAGAGAAGAGGCCTACATCACAAATCTGGACTAGTCAGTCAAGTGTACGTATGTCTTTGATGGATTTCCTGTTTAATAAACATTCTGTTGAATTTTTAGCTCACCTGGCATGGCTGCCATCCGGAGTCCGTCCGTTGTCCATTGTCCGTCATCCCGGTCCGACAAATCGCTTCTTCTCCTAAAAGGTTTGACCGATTTCAACCAAATTTGACTGGGAGGATCTGCTGGTATCATCCAGACTTTTTTCTGAATTTTGATTGGTCAGTTTTTTTGGGTGAAAACCTTAGATTTTTGGGAAAATCTACCGGAAATAGTCAAAATGCTGCCCCACAACACCTCCCCCTTCCCCCCATTAGCTGCTTGACATATTTCAACGAAATTGGACTAGATGGATTCTATGGTGGCAGGCTCTAGAACTTCTATTCAGAATTTTGATTGAAAAATTTTGGGGTGAAAATCTTCCGGAAATGGTCAAAATGCTCCTCATCCATCGCCACTTGACATTCAGAATTTTGATTGATTAATTTTTTTAGTGAAAATCTTAGAATTGTTTTTTTCGAAAAATCTACCGGAAATGGCCAAAATGCTTTCCATAGACACGTGGCATATTTCAACCAAAATTGGGCTAGATGGATTCTGCGGTGATAGGTTCTAGAACTTCTATTCAGAATTTCGATTGATTAATTGTTTGGGTGAAAATCTTAGATTTTATGAAAAATCTACCGGAAATGGTCAAAATGCTACTTCTCCTTAGCTGCTTGACATATTTCAACCAAATTAGGCTGGATGGATTCTATGGTGGTAGGCTCTAGAATATATATTCAGAATTTTTATTGATAAATTTTTTGGGTGAAAATCATTAACCGCTTGGCGGATTTCAACCTAGTTTGGCTGGAACGACCCTATAAGTATATGTTTCAAGACTTGTATACTGACTTCTGATTCGTAAATCTTTTTGTGAAAATCTTGGATTTTATGAAAATTTACTGGATATCGCTTAAAATGGTACTCCTCATTAACTGTTTGGGCGGGCTTCAGATTTAGTATGCACAATTTTGATTGGTCAGTTTTTGGGTGCCCTTTTGGATTTTCCAAAGGTTTTGGTAAATCAGTTAAAATCCTACACCTCATTAACCGCTTGGCAGATTTCAATCAATCTCAGCTCGAAGGACCCTGGGTGGGTAGGCTTCAGAACACACACACACACACACACACACACACACACACACACACACACACACACACACACACACACACACACACACACACACACACACACTCACTCACTCACTCACTCACTCACTCACTCACTCACTCACTCACACACACACACACACACACACACACACACACACACACACACACACACACCCACCAACCCACTCACTCACTCACTCACTCACTCACACACACACACACACACACACACACACACACACACACACACACATAATTTTGATTTGCCGATTCTTTTGGTAGCCATCTTGGATTTTCCGAAAATTATCCATCACGTCTTTAAATGCAAATGGTTCAAATGCTATTGGTCCAGGTGAGCGCCACAGGCCCTTGGGCCTCTTGTTTTAACTGCGTTGTCTGGGCGCGGTTGCTGCCATATTGCTTCAGACGTCGCTTTTACATTAATGGAGGGATCCGATATGTCACTCAGGTAATGACGTCATAATCAATTACGTAACGTGTAGGCTGACCATAGATTTCATAGCATATCTCCGCCATGAAGCTCGGAAAGGCCCTCAAGTGTACGAATTGCTTGTCTTTGATAAATTTTTAATTAAAAAACACCATTTTGCAACAGCATCCAGTCACGTAATTTCAAAATATTTAACAGCTTGCCTGTATAATTAATTTAAATTGGAATTCTGTGAATTCAAGGCTCAACGCATATAAATCTAATCAAGCGCGCGTAAAGAATGGGTAGAGCTTCGCTAGAAATGGGCGGGCCATAGAAAGAAATGGGTGAGGGAATAGTTAGAAATGGGCGGGATATAGCTAAAAATGGGCGGGACATAGTTAAATATGGGCGGGACATATCTAGACATGGGCGGAACATAGTTAGAAATCATTGGGACATAGCGATAAATGGGCAGGACATAACTAGAAATGGGCGGGACATAGCTAGAAATGGGCGGGACATAGCTAGAAATGGGCGGGACATAGCTAGAAATGGACGGGACACAGCTAGAAATGGGCGGAACATAACTAGAAATGGGCGGGGCATAGCTAGAAATTGGCGGGACATAGCTAGAAATGGTGGGGGGGACATAGCTAGAAATGGGCGGAACATAGCTAGAAATGGACAGGACATATCTAGTAATGGGCCCCTCTGTTAGCAACCGAACAGCCACTTTCTGGCCCATCAAAAGGTGGTCACAAAAGGCAGGTGTGTACTTAATACAACTCATTGTCTATGTTATTTAATCCTCTAATGATAACCTCTTGCTTTGTTTTATTGGCCGCCTACTCACAAAGCCTCGCCGTTCGATACGAGAGCGTAGCGGGAGGGCGAGACCGTGCGATAGGACGATGCTTACACCTACACATATTTGAGCCATGACTCTATCGCGTAAATTGTATTTGATAATTTTATTAATAGTGCTACTTAGAAAATGTAGATGTGGTTCATCAAAGGCGGTCTTAACGCGCCTTGATATCAATTGCTACATGTTTGCACCAATATGATTACTGTATGATTTTACACAGATTTCCGATTGCCTGCTTGTACCGACCGAACCGTATTAATGGTCAAGTTCTCTTTTCATTCGCGCCGGTCTTGCAACGGCAAAATGTATAGAGCTTTCTGCAGGTGTTACATAAGGGTGTATCAGCTCCATAGAAATCCATAAAAGCAATACCTAGCACGCTGGAGACTGGAAATTGACCCTTCCATCAGCTTAACTTTCTATAAAAAAAATTCTATAAATTTAAAGAATGCGAAAGAATAATTTATATGTAGGAAAGTTATCTTATGAATCTAGCATTTAAAGAAGCTGTTACCTTGTTTCACTTCCGGACCCTAAATCACAAACTGAAAATCCAAACGAGCAGATGGGAAAATATTGAAAGAAATGACCACTTGTGTAGGATATGCAATGAAAGAGACGACGGGAATCATTTACTTTACACTTGGAGAACATAGGACGATGAGCGATGAATATACATCCCGCAGTAATTTATCACAAGTTTCAACTCAGGCAAACAAAGGATTTATTAACTATATGCAATGCGCCTGTTCTCATAAATGTGTGTAAATTTTTAGTATTTTCAAAAAAGCCAAAGGTTTAACAGCTGACATCGACAGCGACGACGACAATGACACTGCTGCCGCTTCCGCTACAACTACCGATGCCGCTACCGCTACCACCACCACTACTACTACTACTACTACTACTACTACTACTACTACTACTGCTGCTGCTGCTGCTGCTGCTGCTGCTGCTGCTGCTGCTGCTGCTGCTACTACTACTACTACTACCGCCACCGCCACCGCCACCGCCACCGCTACCGCTGCCGCTGCCGCTGCCGTTGCTGCTACTGCTGCTGCTACTACTACTACTACTACTACTACTACTACTACTACTACTACTACTACTACTACTACTACTACTACTACTACTACTACTACTACTACTACTACTACTACTACTACTACTACTACTACTACTACTACTACTACTACTACTACTACTACTACTCTACTACTACTACTACTAC
Source organism: Chaetoderma sp. LZ-2023a (assembly GCA_034401795.1). Classification (NCBI taxonomy): domain Eukaryota; kingdom Metazoa; phylum Mollusca; class Caudofoveata; order Chaetodermatida; family Chaetodermatidae; genus Chaetoderma; species Chaetoderma sp. LZ-2023a. The sequence continues at coordinate 14,486,631 of CM067373.1, forward strand.
TACTACTACTACTACTACTACTACTACTACTACTACTACTACTACTACTACTACTACTCTACTACTACTACTACTACTACTACCACTACTACTACTACTACTACTACTACTACTACTACTACTACTACTACTACTACTACTCTACTACTACTACTACTACTACTACTACTACTACTACTACTACTACTACTCTACTACTACTACTACTACTACTACTACTACTACTACTACTACTACTACTACTACTACTACTCTACTACTACTACTACTACTACTACTACTACTACTACTACTACTACTCTACTACTACTACTACTACTACTACTACTACTACTACTACTACTACTACTACTACTACTACTACTACTACTATTGCTGCTCTTGCCATAGAATTATAAATATTATATACATGCATTTTACTGTACTGCTAATACTCTGCCGCCACAATCGTTATGTATACTTTACCCTCATATGCCATTGAAGGGTTACTTCTGCAATATTACATTCAAATCAAATCAAATCAACTGACGCTATAAATAACATACAGAATATATTAGACCTGTAGCAATAATGATGCAATATAGAACAGATAATATCATACTTCGTATAACGCCTGGGTCAATACCAATACGCCAATTAGCGGGGAATCAGAAATTTATCGAGCTTGATATATTTCACATAGGCGCAAATATAACACTTGATATTGGTCCCCTGCGCCGTTGACCAACGGGCGCGCCGATATTAAATTCTATATTGGCTCGATACAGTTCCATTACGTAACATTACATAAATTCATATCACATTAAGATAACACATAATACACTTCAGACAGATTACAAAACAGGCAGCCATTTTATCTATGCTCCGCTCATTCCTAGCTAAAACCCGCCCACCTAGTACTTGCGTTGAAATCAATTTGTATACTTAAAATCCCCAAAATCACAATTTCAAGATAACTATAGGCTACAGGTAACATGGTGTATATTCTGAAACTAATTTTACTGAAGTAGTCTTGCTGTTTATGGCAGTGCCCAGTCAAATAAGTTTCAAAGTGTAGTAGTGTCGGAATTAAAATGATACCACCTCCCTCAACTGGCCTCCGTTCGGCGATCCGTGGCCCCCACAGCCCCCTCAATCCCTGGGGAATAGGTTGTTGAGACGGGGGGGGGGGGGCTGGGGCGGGGCACCACGGATCGCCGAACGGCTGCCTGGTAGTAAAGGGTCTGAACGCCCATTTAGAGACAAGGTCTTGACGTGCTCGGTAACGGGTAAAAAGTAATACTGTCATGAAACAAAAAAATTAAAAAAACCCTAAAAAAACCCTATAAAACTCCTGCGCCCCGCCTCTTCGGGAGAACCCCCACATTATCACCTGCCCTGTCTGGCCGGCCTCTCTCTCTCTGCTGGTGATTTTAGGTGGTTCTCCGTTGCTCCTAGTTTTCGTACCGTTTTCGACTTGGTGACATTTTACTTTTGAGAGATTTGAACCATGTTGTTTTTATTAGAATTCAGCGCTGTTATCAACTGAGCCAACGGAGAACCGATAATTAGATTACAAATAATGATACTAATTGTTGTGCAATAACAGCATACAGATCAATTGGACTGATAACACACTGGTAACTACAAAATTACAGTCTATGCTTCATTCCGGTCCTGATCGGTACCAAGAACGACGAGAATGAAGTGATTTCTCGGTACAATATAAGCATACACTCTCTCACAATACTGACACGTGTTGCCAGGGAAGATCTGATGCATGCGCATGCGTGCTACACGTTTTTACGGACTTAGCCATACCTCTCTCATAGGGCTTTATACACACCCATACTATCCTATCCAGGGGGCATGCTCGCACCCGGAGTAGGCGTCCCATACCCGGCCTAGCTTGGATGGCCCGTACCCACGTGAATCCATGTCTACAATTACTCTTTACCCGCACAGTCACATACAACCCATGATTGCAGACCACAGACCCTCGATTGGGCCAAAGTCAAGAAACGTAGTTTAGCCCACCTGCTATGCGTTAACACCCAATTAGACACAGCATCGACAATGGTATACCACGTGTGAACGCACAACCATACATTACGTGTAAACACTCAAACCACTCAACTACGTGTAAACGCTCATCTACAAACAATATTACACACAATGGGCCTGAGTGCCTTGTGATCAACCCCACACACATCTGAACGCCCATTTAGAGACAAGCATCCACTATCACATCGACACGACGGCTCCCCACAGGTACTGATCGCCAGCACCACACATAATAGGGTCTGAACGCCCATTTAGAGACAGGCATCCACAGGGATATACACCATGATTACTGTTGCACAGCTTCGCACTATTGCAAAGCAATTCAGCCTTAGAGGCTACTCTAAGGTCAAGAAAGCCGACCTGCTCCAGATGATCGGACAGGCCCGTGCCGAGGAGTGGCAGAAGCGACTCTCCCGAACAATGAAGACAGGAAGGTTTCCAGTGCTTACCAAAGATGAACCTTGGAATCCCCACAAGAAAGCGCAGTGGATACATGAACTTCGTCAGGTGGACGAGGAGGTGACTGCTAGTTGCGAGCCAAGACTGTAGCAAGGCGGATGGCGGACCATCCACTGGAGAGCTTACCTCCCCTACGCAGGTTCACTAAGCGAGTGATGAGGGGGCCGAGGGCTGAACCCTTAGCCCAGAGCATGAGGCGAGAAGGCGAACACATTCTCGACCAGCGTCTCGGTGAAAGGGAGACAGAGGATAGAGGACGCCGGTCAGTACACTGGACATTCTTCAGAGGTCTAGAAGGAGACATCAGAGGCCAGATCATGCAAAGGATCCAGCAGACTGTCCAGAACGCCTTCTACCTCCACTATACCCTTACCTATCGCATCCGTCACATCGAAGAGGGTAGGGTGATGCTCTTCCACAAGAATGCTCCAGGGAGCCCGTGGCTGAACACGATAGGAGCAGCTCAGGACTGGGTGGCAGCAAGAGAGCAAGCCCGCGTCAACACAGACAATATCGATTGACCCAACACCATGTTGGCTTTCATTCGATCAATCAACGGTGAGGTCAGGGCTGTCATCGACCGCAAACCTCTGCATGGGACAGGCCCCCTCCCAGACTGGCTACGACAGAAGAAGAGTATGACTGCGCTCGACACCTCCAGGGATAACATGTGTCTCTGGAGATGTCTAGCAGTCCACCGAGGAGCGAGAGCTGATAGAATGACAGCTCCTGCACATGAGCTTGCCACAGAGTTCTACAGCAAGACAGTGATAGTACCCTGATGTCCGCGCAGACCTCGCTGGAGCAGCTGGACAAGGTAGAGTTCTTCGTCAAGATCGGGATACGCGTGTATGAACCAACTGAAGAGGGCAGCTGGCACTTGATCAGGCAAGCGGCTCACTACCGTAACACCATGACCACCGAAGTGTGGGACCAGCATGCCTTCTACACCAAGAACATCTCCAAGCTGGCACATATACTAGTATGCAGTCACTGTCAACAGAGGTTTATACAGGCATGCAATCTTCAACGCAATGCGGATCACTGTACAGGAGGCAAAACAACAATGGTGTGCCCTGGCGAGAAGGTTGAGGCGCAACAGTCTGTATATGAGAAAGCCTTCTATCCACCCCAACCATCCAGTTCAGTGGCTACTCGTTGGATCGAGTATGAGTCGAGAAACAGAGGCGTACACATACACCATGTAGAGTGTGGGCACGGTGGCGAGCATTGGATCGAGGGCGCTCCCGTAGATGGTTATGATCCAACCACCAACACCGTTTACCAGTTCCATGGCTGTCACTGGCACGGGTGTCCACAACACCAGCGAGGTGAGGATGCCGAACAAAGATATCGCAAGACAGCCCTGAGAGAGGAGAAGCTGAGAGCATCTGGATACACACTTGTGGTACAGTGGGAGTGCTGTATAAAACGCTGTCCAAGTGTCCCTAAACGAGTTCGGACTGTCCCATACCCATACTTCATAGTTTACGACTTCGAAGCACTCCTAGATGGTATCAAGACTCATCTTACGGAGACTCTCATGATCGAGAGTACTCACATACCTATCTCTGTGCCAGTTGGCTGCTCCTTAGATGGCGCCACGAGTGAGCCCACTCACCTCTGCAATCCTGCCCCCAAAGAACTGATCAGAGAGTTCATGCTGGTGATCCAACGGCGAGCATATTCAATCCGGACAATGGTTAGGGCACAGTACATACTGACAGACCTGGACAAGCTCCCAAAGCAACAACAGCAACTGATCAATGAGTGGTGTGACCAAGTGCCTGTACTGGGTTTCAACTCTTGGCGGTGTGACCTGAACCTCATCAAGAAGTACTTTGTCGATGAGCTGACTGACAGTACAGGTACAGTGAAAGTCCCCAAGAAGGCTAGCCAGAACATGTTCCTCATAACACCTGAGCTACGGTTTTTCGATGTACTGAACTACCTCGGCCCAGGAGTCTCGTACGAGGTATGGGTCAATGCTGATGGGTGTACACAGCAGAAGAGCTGGTTCCCATATCAATGGTTTGACACACATGAGAAGCTCAACTATCCAAGGCTTCCTGACTACTCAGCATAGCCATCTAAGCTCAAGGGTGGCTACCTCTTGACGCGATCAGAGTGGGAACAGTGTAACCAGACATTCAGCGAGCATGGAATGTGGACATTCATTGACTGGCTGCAATACTACAACAACCTGGACGTCAGTCCATTCATCGAAGCCCTAGAGCAGATGCAGGAGTTCTACACAGAACGAGAAATCGACATCCTCAAATACGCGGTGTCTCTCCCATGTGTGTCACTGCAGTACCTCCTATGTGGAACCACTCAGCACATGCCGGATGTTAGCCTCTATTCACTGGGCAAGGAAGCCTACGAGATGCTGAATGGTGCTGTTGCTGGAGGTCCCAGCATCATGTTCAACAGATACCATGTGGCCGATGTGACTCGAATCCATCAGAGTGAGCGTGTCTACAAATGTCTACTCAGCTATGACGCAAATGCTCTGTACCTGTCAATGATGGCCAAAGAGATGCCATGTTGTAAGAAGACAGTGTGCCCTTGGCTCGGTGCTAGTGGTGTAGCTAGCTTTAAAGAGGCTCTCCTAGCAGACAGCTGGTTTGGGTTTGCTGAGGTGGATATAGAGGTCCCCAAGGCTCTGTGGGCAAAGTTCGAGGAAATGCCTCCTCTCTTCTATAACCATGAGATCCCGGTAGAGGCAATCTCTTCTGAGATGCTGGCAAATCTAGGGCGAACATGGAGGAAGCGTCCCACCACCCAGAAGCTGGTCGGTGCCCTCTCTGGCAAGAAGTGGCTGCTGTACGCCCCGACACTCAAGTGGTATATAACCCATGGCCTGGAGATCACTGCTGTATACCGCACCATAGACTATGAGGCCAAGCACCCATTCGAGTGGTTCATGGTGAATGTTATGGAGGCCCCACGCTTGGGAGATGTAAATAAGAGCAAAGCGCTCTTGGCAGATGTCTTCAAACTCCTCGGCAACAGTGCCTATGGGAAGCTCATCGAGGCCCTAGAACATCATAGCAACACCAGCTTCACCAAGGATGAACACGTGGTAGACAAGGCCCTGCACAGTGCATGGTTTGAAGATCTCCAGGAGATCGGTGAGTCATACGAGCTCCAGAGTCACAAGCCAAAAATTACTAATCGAATGCCCTTCCAGGTGGGGATAGCCGTTTATGAGCTCACGAAGCTGCGAATGCTGGAGTTCTACCACGACTTCCTCGATCGCTACGCAGCTCATGACAGCTTTGAGTACCTGCAGATGGACAATGACCCCACGTATATCGCTATAGCAGGCTCCAACCTCGACGACGTCATTCACCCTGAGATGCGAGCAGAGTACCAGGCTCATAAGCGGGACTGGCTAGCTTGGGACAAATGGTCTGGACGGATTCTGGGACTGTTCAAGCTCGAGTTCGAAGGCTCTCGTGGTATTGCTCTCTGCTCCAAATGCTACTACGTGGAGAGCACAGCTGCAAGTAAGTGCTCGGCTAAGGGAATGTCAAAGTGGCAGAATGAGGTCTCTTGGCAGAGGTTCTACAGTGCCCTACATGGCGGGGTGGACAGAGCTAAACACCGAGGCCTACGCATGTGCAACCAGGGCATGGTGACGTATGAGCAGGAAAAACTCGTACTCTCCGCTTACTATGATAAACGCCATTTGCAGCCAGATGGGGTACATACCGAGCCCATTGAGTATCATGTTAGCACCCTAGGGGTGGTAGCTGTGTGTCTGCAGGGACTAGCTGAAGCTATTCTACAAAATATGGTCGCCTAGGCACTCCGTGCAGGCATGCCAGGTAGTACAGTGTAGCCCCTCCACCTCCACATACCTGTCAAGCCTGTGAACATCTATCAACCAGTTAGGATCTGTTGCACGCCGTCGACCACCTTCCAGCTCACCAGGCTCATACAGGTACCGAACCAGAGCATCAGGCGGTAGGCACTCCTCTCCCTTGTTCGCTCCTCTAGAGCTGTGACCAGCAGAGTGTCTGATAGCCTCTACCAGCTCCTTCCCGATTAGCCTAGTAACATCGGCATTGGATCACTCCACCAGAGCAGGCAGCGCTCTCACCCATACTCTAGAACGTTCACTCGGCGCGGCCATTTCCTGGGCATATTGGTGTGGGAACAGTCTCTCTGCAAGTGTCCGATTCCACTGCTCAATGATAGCCTGTGCATGGTGATGCCCTACCTCGCCTCGCCTAACTGCCACACCGTGTTTCCGCATGAGGGTTGCAGTCTCACCTCTGAACTCCTTACCCTCATCGACCTGCAACAATTCTGGCCACTGGAGGGGATTTTCCGAAGCCTCATAGACAATTTGGAATGCCTGGGCCACCTGGCCAGCTGACTTGTCTGTGAGCGGTACTGCCACTTTGTACCTGCTGGCGACATCGACAATGGTGAAGGCATACGTGTAGGTCTTGCGACCAACCAAGTCATGTGGAAGGAATAGAACATCTGCCTGGTGAACTCTGTTCGGGACAGTTTCCGCAAAATGGACATGCCTGATGTGCCGTGGACGAGGTCTGTATATCTGCCACATCGCCTGGTGGCTGAGCCACTGGCTAACTGTCTCCAATGTGATGTTGTGGGTCTTGCGACGTGCAGCCTCGAGTAGTTGAGGGGGCTCACCTTAATATCCACGAGGCTGATAGTAGAGTTCCTCAAGAAAGAAAGAACTCCCGGATTTCATCACTGACGTCCACACCCGTCCAGTCACGCATGGCCTGAGTGAACTCTAAACAGATGAACAGCGGCCGTCATTCATTTGACCATCACTGAAGACCTCCTCAAACACCTCCATACCCTGGCGTCTAATGTCTGCTGGATTCTCACTCAACGCTAGTTTATCGACCAACCCTCGCAAGTTAAGGGACTTGACCAGGTCGTACAGAGACGCCATTCTTATATAGTATGGCTTAAATGTTTGGTGGCCCAGATGGCCGTGAGGGCTATGGCAACATATGGTAGCCAAGGGCCTGCGACTCCGAAGAACGTACCTACTCCTGAGGCGATGGCTGGTATGGCTTCAGAAATCTTCTCCACACCATGGAGAGCATTGTTGGTGATCTTGCGGACCATCTCGCCAACCTTCATTGTGAACAGAGCGATCAGAGCCCCAACTGCTGCCAGCGGACCGATAGAACCTTTTACATAAGTGCGATAGATTCCTTTCGCTCTGTGTACTAGCTTGCAGGATTCAGGCTCTACATCATCATACTCACCATCGACATCATACTCGTCATAGTCCTCCTCATAGTCCTCGCCATCTATATCCTCGACTGGATCAGCCTCTGGTTCATACATCGCTCTGGGGATCCGTCACTGGGGCAGCTATATAGTAGCTTTAAACTGTAGTCTTTAGCATGGCATCCACAATCTTGAATGCAGGCGTGTTTGCCTTAGTGAACTGGGGACTCAGCTTCACCAACAAGAAGGTTGCAGACGTTGAGCGTGAGCGTCATATCCAGGTGATGGAGAAGCTGTGTAAGGAGAAGTTTGAGTACAGCAAAGCACTCGAGCATATGTGCCAGAGTGAGGCACGCTGACGAGAACTCCGAGCTCAGGCCAATCAGAGCATCAAAGAGGCAGATGAGAGTCTCGATGAGCACTACGAGGCTGTAAAGATATCTGAGCCAACACTCGACTATGAAGCATCGACAGGTCAGAAGGCAGCAGAGCTTATAGTAGTGATGGCAGCTGTAACTGTGATGACAGTCGTGCTCTATGCACGCTCAAGATGAATACCTGACGTGATCGACACGCTTAACCTAGCACAGCCAAAGTAATGTACACCTAATGAGCGAGTCCGAGCTATGAGGCTTCCAATGTTGAAGTCGAGCCGGTTGCCCTGATTAGGTGGGATGCCCCTGCCCCCGAGGTGGTGACCTGCCCTCGGGTGCCGACTCGACGTCGTCGCTTCCGCTGGTTAGGCGCAGAAGTGCATATCACTTAGTTTTCTGTCTGTAGAGTTGGCAATCAGCCAGCTTGCGTACCTCACCAAGAACATTGGTCCCAGCAACCACAAGCTTGAAGTCGTCTAGCTTATCCACCTGCTGGATGGCTCCTCCCTTCTGAACCAGGACTGCAATAGAGACACAGTCCGATGCACCACGATGCAATGTCAGCTCTACTAGTTGTTTAGCTGTGGCTTGGACCTGCTGGTGTTCTCACTCCACATGCACGATCTGCTGTTTGGAACCTGTTTGCTTCAGCTCCTGGTAATTCTCCTCATGCCAGACATGAAGTCTTGGAGCATTCATCTTCGCATCTGCGAGCTGCTCAGTGTACACCCGGAGGAACAGCCTATCCTGCATGGCAGCCGGATTCACGTGTGTGTTCTCGAGGAGGGTTAAAAGTCGAACTGCCACAGGCTTCTCGACACCTGCCCGTAGTTCGAATTCTGCGAACCCCTCATTGCACCCCACAGTGTAGTACCCCTTTCCCTTCGAATAGAAGGTTGGTCCATGAGCCAGTGGACCTAGGACTCGGTACTCAGCGTTCACATAGGTGGGGTCCAAGGTGCTGTTGCTCTGCACGATCTCCCACCTGTTCAGAACCAGAGCTCTACTGTCTGTTCTATTGTGCTCTGAAGCTTGAACTCGAGTGTCATGCTCTTGATCTCGTGATTCTGTGCCAAGATAGCAAAGTCAATGTACTTCCCAGCAGTGGACAATGGGTTCTTATCGTGTATACTGGGTTGAATGGCCATCACGCAGTCCTTCCGAGGATCAGTGCCGTGCGAGGTCGTGGGTTCAATGGCCCCATCTGGATGTTGCACATACTGCAGCATGTTTAAGGTCTGGGTATAAAGAGGTTTTAAACGGCTGCCATGTTTGGTACAGTTCTCCAGCAGGTTGCCTATAGGCAGCAGGACAAGTCGGCATGACAGTCACAGCCACGGCGTGCAATGTCCCACTGTGACAGGGTCCGAGGACTGCTTCGTGACATCAACATTATCCACGAGTGAGCCAAGGTCACACCTCCATCTGATGCGGAGATACTGGCCGCCATAGAGGAAGGAGCGCCAGCTCGTAGTACAAAAGAACTCCTGACTCAGATACTCTACCGAAAGTTTGACAGCACCCAGGGCAAGGCACTCATCGACCTACCTGTGGACCCAACCAACAGTCCTGTTATTCTAGCTCTCCAAAGGGCGATGGTCGAACCCAAAGATCTACTAACGGTCGGGAAGTGGGATGACGTATTTAGACTCCATAGCCAGGAAGAGCGAGAGTGGCTGGATAGAATCCAGTCTGGAGCAAATAACGCCCTCAGGGAGGCGGTCAGTGATGCTGTAGCAGAAGGTACTCAGGAGGGGGTCACTGTTGGCCGCAAGGAGGCTGTTGAGCACATCTTCAATGACAAAGGGTGCAGGAGAGTGGCCAATGATCTGGAAGCATTTGTGATATTCCCAGATAACTACCAGGACTACCTCATCAAATCCCCTAACAAGTCAAATGCTAAGGTTTCATGGGGAAAGTGGGTCTTCCATGAGATGCACCAGATTAACAAAATCTCAGACAAGGACGCTCAGTGGGAAGAGTTTCAGCAAAAGTATCATCTTAAGAAGAAGCCACAGGAGAAGAAGCCACAGGCTTCTGCCAAAACTGCCGAAGTCCAGTGATGGCTTGAAGTGTGACAACTCACTTGCCTCCTTGTTGCTGAAGATGAAGCAGTACAGATCAGTTGCCCTCTGTACATCTGTGATAAAGTCCCTTTTTGTTCTCCTTGAGGGTTAGGATGTCATATATGGTCTCGAGCAGGGCACGCCCACACATGGAGCTGAAGCATAGTAACCTGGCATTGTGGCGGATGTCCATTGAGATCTCATGGGTGTACTTCTGAAAGAGGATGAAGACAGCTATCTTTGTGTGCCGGATGTGCCTGGTGATGTTGCTGAGGTAGATGACTGTCTTATGGTCCATTGCAGGGTCATCGATAACTAGAACAAGTGGTTCTGTCAGTCGGGCTGCCAGCAGCTTCTCCATCAGTGCTTGCAGGTTCAGCGTCTTGGTGATTGGGCCATTGTACCATTGATCATTACTTTCAACCATCTCAGCGGCGGAGTCAGACACCAGAAGGATGTATTGAGAGTGCAGATGTTCGGCCAGGAGAGTCCACAGCAAGATGTTTTTCCCGTGTCCTGACGGGGCAATGATCAGCACCACCTGGCCAGCATCGGCCGGCCTACTGTCAAATGGTACAGACATGCACGCGGAGGATGGTTAGCACTTGGTCGGCGGTAGCCTCGTCTATATCTAGGAGACTAAATGGCAGTAGTTCCTGCACCAGCTCTTTGACTTGCAGAGCGGGGAATCCTGCACCTCCGGCAGATACAAAGGATGCCATGGAGGTGTATAGCATGACATCCCAGCAGCAGCTGCGAAGATAGCGTAGAGGGCCTATGTCAGCACCCACAGTGTCTAGTACATCCAGTATCTGTAGGATACATGCACGGGAAGCCATGACTATCCTGTGGTCTTAAACGGCAAACCAAAGAACCCTGACTTCTTCACCTCTGGTAGCTGAAGGCTGGCGGTAACACCTGTATTGCCATCGACAGTGATATGGCTCAGGCGGAGGGTACCTATCTTGAGATTCTCTCCATCCTGTTGGAATGAGCTCCGTGGTTTCAGGAGATCCTTAACCAGGTCCTGTGCAAAGGACTCAGCCATAACCTGGATGGCTCCAGCCTCATCGACTCCGAGCATACCACGCATCATCGCCTTCTCTTTGATGCCCATCCCCTTGCACACAGTCCTGGTCTTGTTAATGGCCGATTGTCAAACCGTATAAGTGTTCCCGATGAGATCTCGGGTTGGGATTGTACCTCGGATCTCGCATGGGTCTCCCTTCTCATCGAAGTCTAGGAAGCAGATAGGGCAACAGTTTCCTCTGAACTGAGACGTGCCTGTCTCAAATGAGCAAGATCGCCTAGCTCTTTGCTTTCTAGGTCTGTGAGTGACAGAGTCATAGTGCTATATACAGATGGCTTAAACCTACTAGTCATACCACCAGTGAAATAGTTGGGCATAGGAGGACCACGCAGTCGGCCAAGGGAATAGGTAGCAGTGCTCAGGGTACTGGCCTTCTCTGCAGGGGCACGCCTTGTGGGTGGTCCACCATTCCTGGGCATTGGCAATCCTCAGTTCACGTGCTCGACTATGGGCTAAACATTGCCCTTCGGTATGCCATGCCTCATATGCTGCAGGGTCTCATGATCCATCTCTCACTATTCAGAGGTTTTAAAGGTAGGCGACGATGATCTCGCATTGCACTCATTGCTAGCCCTAGAACCGTGGCCTCTTTTGGTGTAGCACGTTCACCCATGATCTTGGCGGCAACAGTGTAGGAGGCACCACTGAGGGCGATCTTTGGGATAGGGTGAGTTATTCTGAGACAGTGCCCGCCCACGACACTCACCACTGTAGCGAGGACAGCCTCAGTGGCGGCAGGAAGAACCTCATTTCCCCCTGTCATCTTCACCACAGACATATTCACCACCACGTTACAGGCGACATGGACTGCTAGAGGTTTTGCTTTGGTCAGTAACTTCTGAGTCTTGGTTCGCAGCAGGTTCTCCACCATCTGAAGATTCGCCTGGCTCTCAGGCAGTATCTTCACGATCTGTACTGCTGATGTCATTGTTTAAGCCCTGAGTATAGAATGTGGTTAAACCTCTGCGTCCCATGTCGAGAGAGCTAATAAGATCTTCCCAGTCTGTGTCTTCCAGGTGGCTGGGTTGGTACTCAGGAATATTCATCTCTCTATTGAGACATCTTAAACATGTCTGGGCTTACGCTATGTGAGAAGTACTATGATGTCTTCCGGCGGGAGTTGAAGGACTACAAGAAGAAGACAGCAGATGAGCTCGCTCAGCTCTCCAGTGCTGAGCTGACAGAGGAGCTGACAGCTCTGAAGCTCTATCTAGGATTTGGCAAGGGACAGATCTGCTTCCTCGAATACCTTATCATGGGTGGGAGTATCGTCAAGCAGCTCCTGTGAGCTAAAGGTTTCTACAAGGATCGGGAGTATCTGTCCGATGTGTTCCAGCAGTTGCAGACCGCTATGGTCTCACTGGACTCAGAACTGAACAAGGCTCTGCGATACTACAAGCTGGAAAATGGATGTGCATGTTGGCAGCGGATATAGGGGCTGTAGGGCATTCCAAGCTGGTTCAGTATCTCACCGTGGTCCCCACTGATACTGTAGAGAGTCAGGATAGTCTTATAGCTGATTTGCTAGCGGCGGAGTAGGCTGATCCCGAGTGCCATGATAGCTAGTCCTGACAACACTCATAGAGCTACCACGGGAAGCGGTGTGATGTCGACTGGCTGCAGCGTCGGGTTCGAAATGACTGTATGGCCCATACTATGCGTAGGTGCGTTGATTTCAATGTTGAAGCCGAAGTGGACACCGGGGGAACTCCCCACGACTATCATGTTGCTATAGCCCATGACTTCGAGGTCCTCGATGTTCATGATCATGTTGCTTGGAATCAACCGTAGGTGTGGCGAAATAGCAAAGTCAAGTTTGCGACGGGCCTTCTGCAACCCCTGCTGGAACATAGCAATAAGACTACTGGGGTCTGCCACGATGATCATATCCTCAACGAGACTGATGAACATGGCCTGGACCTCTGCTCCGCTGACACCATCTATGGAATTTTGCAGCTGTGTCTGTGATGTAAGAACGCAGTAGCACAGTGCTTCCAGGGACTGGTTGATCCGAACGATCCCTGCTGGTGTTAGACCTGAGGTGGTGTGTGGGATAAAGTACTTCCACACATCTGGATAGTCCTGCCGCAAGCCAGTGATGTGCATATTTTGCACCAGCGCTCCAGGGTCGTAGTCTGGATCGAACGAGAATGTTACTGTCTTCTGACGGCCTACTCGTCAGGGTGTTCGATATGGGAATCCTGAGTAGTCACGTCTCGGGTCACTGTAAATAACCCCTAGACCACTGTTGTCACCACCATGCCACTGATAGTCTGGGTGAGCGCTGAACTCTCTCTGTAGTCTGCTGGCCGCTGAGACGCTATGACTGTTAAGCCGTGGGTTGAAGTCGTTTGTATCAGGGAGGCTTGCACCCAGCGCATGGAGGATTCGTCGCACCGTGAAGTACACGTGGAATCTGAGACAGCTGGCGATGAGCACAGCTTCAGGAGAACCAGAATAGAAGTGAAGCAGGGTGGAACTTATTCCACATCCTGCTATGGCACACAACACGGCAAAGTTCAGCTGCTGATTCCAGTATGAGGGGCTTGGAGCAGCCATCCAAGTATGAGCTTGCTTCGCATCCTTGATGGTGATGGGGCAGTTGGTCAGCGGTCCTGGGTTGACGGAGAAGCTGGTTCGGGACCATCCATCCACTGTGATGGAGAACGGTGTTAGCTCTGGTATATCATCCAGTAGACCTCGCAGGCGAGTCAAAGGAGGGGTGGTTGGCTCCAGATGACTGTCGTGAGGTTCAGTAGGAAGGCCATCTATACTGTTCTTCAAGCTACCGTACAGGTAGCACACTATTTGTAGTCGTCTAGACTCCAGAGATCAGTGAGGCGACTTCGCCATCGCATCTCGTTTTTAGCTCCTCCATATCAACCCACCCGCTGAAGCCTTTGAGGTATTGTTGACGCACTTTATGTTTCTCCGTGTGGTACCGGGCTTGGACCTTCAATATATGGTGCTATTCTTCATCGGTGACCTGGCCATCCTCGAGAGCTTTGCTGACAGACTCGTCGATAGTCCGTAGCATACTCTGTGCCAGTGCCACGTACTTAGCATGCTTCTTCAGCCTCCTTGTGATCTGTCGCTAACCCACCCCCAAGCCCGTGGCCAAGACAGTGGCGGCTAGTGGCACGCCACCCAGCGGGATGGCGACGATGGCACCCACCCCTGTAGCGAGAGTGGCCACAGCTGCCACCCCAGCACTGGCTCCAATCACACCCGCAGCAGTGGTTGTATGCGCGAGGACGTTGTAGGCTGTCTTATATTGCCTGCACATTCTGCTGTACTTTTCTGCCTCATGGACGAGATTCTGCCTGATGGTATCTATCTGCTAGAGTCGCCAGCCGTGGATGGTACCGCCCTCGCCAGTCGTCAGGGAGGGGTATAGTTCTGGTTGCTTCTGCCACTCTGATTTTGCTATAGTATACCTGGAGATTAAACCTGCATCACCTGCAGAATCTGCTCATGAGTCATAGAAGGGTTCATTTTGGAGAGCCTGGCGAACCGTGCCAGCTTGCTGGTGTCGAGACAGACGTCTCTTAGACAGGTGTCATCCAGCACTATGTCGGGTGCCAGTAGCTTTCTGAGACGTGACATCTGGAACTTCACCTCATGCCCAAGATAGTAGGTCTGCCGCTGGATGGCTTTCTTGGTCTTACACTTCTGTGCCATCTCCTCTTCCCACTGTATGGCATCTGTGACATCGTCATCTGTGACATCGTCGTAGACATCTGGCTCATCGTCGTCTGTCAAGACTCCTGCGTCCTGCTTACTCTCCTCCAGGAGGGCCTGCCAGTATTGGGAACCTTCACTGTTCCTTCGCCTCCTTGCAATGCTCGCGTTCTGTTGATACCAGCTCTCCCGCTGTAGTCGCTCTCCTTCGTGTTGCAGTGCGAGCATTTGTTCGTTTAAGGCAGTTTTATCTGTGCAGGGGTCATGAAGGGGCAACCCTGTAGCTGGCTCTTCATCATCTCGGCAAAGGTCAGATATTCCTGGTGTGATATCATGTCAGGTCAATGAGTAATAAGAGTGTAAACTCTAAATGGGCATCCGATATCCCATCCGTGCTGGCATATATGTTAATGGAGGGGCTGTCAAACAGGTGATTTACAGGTGTGAACGGGCTAGAACTTATAGCTTTCCATAGGTTGCTGTTGGCACCTGGGAGATACTCTATCACGTCCCAGCCAACTTCTACCAGTGAGCTGCTGTATGCACTGCCTGGAGGTTGATGTAGCACGTCGGCGTGTATGTATGTTGTGCCCCTCTGGGGCACCTCGAAGAGAAGCCATTCTACATGGTACTGTACCACCCGTCTCCCCTCTAGAGAGGGTGAGATTACGTTCTCACCACCGGAGCCGTTGATTGAGCTCTCTGATACAGAGGTGGCAGACAGCAACACCCTAAATAACGACATCAGCTTTCATCTGGTGAAACCTTATTCGAGCGGTGCTCCGCCAATGACCTATGATGATCTGCTATTGACCCTGGCAAAAAACCTGCAGTTCATATTTGAGAAGAATGAAGTGTGGTATCGCGCTGGACCTGGGGGTGACTGGCAAACATGGTGCCCCTATATAGTCCTCCCGCAGTCATTGTCATAGAGGTTACTCCCCTCTCCACTGTTGTGAAAAAGGATGGGACAGTTCGAAAGCTCTACAATCGGGGATCATTCTTCCTCACCTACATAGGTGAAGATGTCTCCCTGACGAGGGTGGGTCACCGGATCGGGGTTACAGGTGGAAAGCTCTTTCTGCGTCGTCCATTCGATGGGGCAGAAGAAGCTGTTAACCTCCAGGAGGGCATCCTATGGGTAGATTGTGTGTCACATGTCTCCAAAGCCAATGGTGCTGTTAAATTGCTTCAGAGAGTCGGACTCACTAGCCCGCAAATGACTCATATAGTCCTAGAGCTACGTTTCTTAGCCAGTGGCAGATTGAAGCAGCTAGCCCCTGCCCCTGAGGGAACAGGGCTCGATCTGACACAGATATCTCTCGAGGGGTTCACTCTGTTCAGCTTAACTCTTCATATATAGCCATGATGCTCATCATACTGCTCGTGCTGGCGTCTACAGCAGTGGCACAGAGCGCTGAGACTGCCATGATATTGGATGCCAAGTGGGCCCACTTCCGGGATGACCCCCAGTACAATCCTTGGATCGACCCCTTGCGGTGAAACATTTACGACCGCTTTCGCCACGTGAAGAGATCAAATCTGTCTGCCACTTCTATAGGGTGGAGAGGGTAGGCAGTGGTTGTCTGCTAGACACCCATACTCAGCACCAGATTATCTGCGTAACATGTGAACATGCCACAGTCTGCCGTGGTTCAAATACTAATCACTTTAGCCTCCTCCCAGGTGAGCGTTGTCAAGGTAGATGAAAGCACCTATAGGTGGTCCATCATGCTGATGCGACTCTGGCAGAGACTACGTGTTTGTCTGAGTCTACACAGAATAGAGAGAGAGAGAGAGAGGCCGGCCCTTCTGGTGTGGTTGATGGCGATCAGTGGTGTATATCACTGTGGAGGCTTGTCTCTAAATGGGCGTTCAGACCCTGGTAGTGGTAGGGTCGGAATGATACTACCTCCCTGGCAGCCGTTCGGCGATCCGTGGTGGTTCCCGTCTAAACAACCTATGCCACAGGGATTGAGAGGGCGGTGGGGGCCACGGATCGCCGAACGGCTGCCAGTTGAGGGAGGTGGTATCATTTTAATTCCGACACTACTACTCAAAGTATTCGACGGAATGTTTATTAAATAGTAAATCCATCAAAGACACACAACTCGTACACTTGACGGACTTTTCAATGTTCCTGCCGTAGTTAGATATATGTCATTCATTACGCATTTCGACTGTGACGTCAGCCCACATATGAAGTAATTGATTATTACGTCGTATACATGAGTGACAGGTCGGAATTATCCTTTACGTAAAACATATATCTGTATTTCCATGGTCACTGTTTAGATCGCGACGTATATACGATGCTGAACGTAACCAACATGATGCAGTAAAACACACCATCAAGCGAGTTTCTTATGAAAAGATGCGCGGTTCTTATTCTTCATCCTGATTAGAATAGGCAAAAGCTCATTATCACACATAGATATTAAATTAGGTTTAATTTTAGAATTATTAAACCAACCAGAGTTCTATTTTACGCGCGTCTGTCCCCGGGCTATATATTCGTAGTAAAACGAAGCAGTTAGCGTAAAATTTTCCAGTACACTCGCTACGCTCCACTGATTACATATGTAAATATCTGGAGGCGGGATTTAACCCGGGCAATTTGTCGATTTATTTTGAGTTTTTTCTCCATGTCTTTCTTACAAATGTACACGCGATCAGTCAGCTTATTGATGTTTAATTAATTTAAGATAACTTCTTTCGACATTAACACTCGTGCGCCGATCATAATGGCTTTTCTACTCAAAATCCAATCATGATTTTTTTTATTTCCGCGATATTGCTTTGCAAATTACATCTTATTAAATGGCTGAGAGGCCGTCCACTACAACCAGGCACAACGCAATAGAGGGGTGGGGTGGGGTGGGGTGGGGAAGTGGTGTGTGTGTGCGTGTGCGTGTGCGTGTGTGTGTGTGTGTGTGTGTGTGTGTGTGTGTGTGTGTGTGTGTGTGTGTGTGTGTGTGTGTCATTTCTAGCCTTGCCACGCCGATTTCTTGCTAAGCTCCACCCTACTTTCAACTCGTTGGAATCGATTTGAAATCTTTAAACCTGATCTTTATTAAATAGCAAAGAGACACAATTCTTGCAACAACGCATAGTCCGTCATCAATTAAGCGTTCGTGACGTAGCTACGTCATAGATTATGACGTCAACATACCCGTCACATAGTTGATTATGACGTCATATAATGGATGGATAAACTGAAAAGTTCCAATGCTTTAATACGAATTTAAAAAGTGCAATAAGCGTCATAATAGACTGTAAAAATAAGTTAATCTGGTTAAAGTCGTAAAATATGTATATATATATATTTGTGCAGCAAAACTGAGCATTCAAAATCAACATGATCAGGTAAGGTAAACTACCCGGCAACCAAATTTCAAAAAAAGTTAAAACAAGCTAAATTATTTAAAGAGATAATGATAAAGTAAGCAATTACTCGAGTATGTCCACACGGGGAAACTCATCCGCTCCACGACCAGTTTCGACCTTTTTCTGGTTCATTGATTCATCAGGCGGAGGTATGATTCGAATCAGGGACCTTTGGGTGTATGAGTTAGCCTCGTTGCCTCGGAGTAACGGGTTGATGATACCCCGAAGTTAGGCAACTGTCAACCGAGCGTTACGATTATGTATATACAGGATGTGTGTGACACAGCGTTTCTAGCCTGAACACAGATCACTCAGAAAGCACAAGTTTATCCCACTATGATAGCGATGCAGACATCATAACTGTCACTCAAGTTTATGACGTCATAATCAATTACGTTACGCATAGGCTGACGACGTTACAACCAAAATGCTTTCGTCAGGAATGACTGTGTAAAGTGCACGATTTGTTTGCTTTTTATTTGCTATTACTCAGTATTCTGTTGAACATTTTGAAACCAATTTGACTGGATGCATAACAGCAACCAGTCAGATTAGTTTCAAAGTATACAATAGCTTAATTTACCTGTATAGTTACCTTGAAATTGGGATTCTGTGAATTCAGGATTCAAAGTATTTAAATTCATTACAACACAGGTTAGGTAGAAATTGGCGGAACATAACTAGAAACGGATCGCTCTATTATACCCTTGAGCAGCATTGTAATGATTCTGTCACACGTGATCGTATCGTGTATCAAGTTCTAGTTCGCTTTATCCTCCCAGGCTATTACGATAGCGTTTGGGGGCAACCGTGTATAATACTATTATTATGGCTGATACGTGCGTAGCATATTTGTAGGGTAAGAAAGAAATATTATTTAATTCTCCGGGATGTAGAAATTATTTGAGTGTAGCTTTCGTGACCATCTCCGTCACTTCTCAAACGTCACTCTGGTCAGTTCTTGTGGAGTCACATAATAGCATTAACTCGTAGCCCTCGTCTCGGTTCATGATTGGTTGGTGTTTGTAGATTTCGATGGACCATTTGACTTTACGTTTAAACAAGTTGGTCTCGATGTTGATGACTGAGCCACTGCTGGCCTGGATGGTATAGGCAGTGGATTATGTGTGTTCTGCCACAGCCGAGGTGGAATTGATCTTTAGATGTTCTTTGACTCTGGTACTGAGAGCCCTCTTTGTTTCGCCTATATATGTCCCCTCACATTGGTCACATTCGATCTTGTAGATGACTCCAGAGCGTTCATCTGTGGTCAGCTTATCTTTGGGTCTTACTAATTGTGACCTTAAGGTGTTGTTTGGCGACGCTCAAACAATTTCTGCGTCCCGGAGAGGTAACTCGTATTTCTTTTTGATGAATCATCCTGAGATCGGGACCAACATTTTTGGAAATGTTTATAGTGGCCTATGTACAGCTAGTATTATACGATAATGGGAGTAATTACATGTATTAAATGTATATTACATTAGAGTACTAACAACAGTGGTAGTAGCAGGTTCAGAAGCAGTAGCAGTAGGTAGTAAGGACAGTAGCAGTAGTAGTAGCGTCGTGTGCTTTGTAAGATGTGTGTATTTATCTATTATGTACGTGCACGTTGTGTGGTTTACAGTCTGGGATATTTAGCAAATAATAATAACGTACATAAGTTTTTAAACACAGGCACATTGCACATTGATAGTAGTTCGTTAGTTTCATTCCGGTTTGTACATATGATATAATATTGTGGAAGCTATTTAGATCGCACATCATTGTATTTAAGACACCTGTATAGAAAGTGACTTTCGTCCTCTATCTCATTACATACAACACAGAGTCGTTCATCTCTACCAATATTTTCCCATCTCACAGTCTCGATTTTTAATTTATGTGTGTGGGTTCTGAAATGAAAAAGAATAATGACTTCTCTGAATGATAACCTTTCAAGACACCTTTCAAATTGTAAGTTTTGTTTAGGTTCTTTGTAGAATGTGAGTCGGTTTGATCTGGTGATTTCATGCCCCCAATTCGCTTTACATTGCTTTTGCAGTGTTTCTTTGGTCAATTTAACTATATATTCTTTACTTACATCGTCATCTCCTGTAAGGTCTTCTTGTCCTATCATTCGTAAGATGGATTTAAATGAACCGTTTGCAGTTAAATTAGTTTCCATTTTCTCCTTGAAAAGATAATCTCTTTATGAATGAATCCAAGACAAGGTTCACTCACATATACCTATCTACATTCATGAAACAAAAGAAAATGACAATACACTTCGTGGCGGCGAACCATGGAGGAAAAGTACAATCCTGGGCTCACTGGTCTGCAGTACCGCATGACACTGCTGCACGATACGTCATGGGGAACATAGCTTTCCAGTCCTTCTGGAAGATGGATGGATTCGTAGATCAAAGATGCCCTTGACAAAAAGACTACATTTATACAATGCAACCGGCGTAACCTATCATAAACGTAATCATTTTGTCAAGGACATCTTTAGTCTACGAATCCATAGCTTCCAGAAGGATTGGAAAGCTATGTTCACCATGACGCAGCGTGCAGCAATGTCAACAGTACTGCCGTTTTCTGTTATTTTGCGGAGTAACTGGAACATTGTTTTGTTGCTCTTTTTTTAGATTTCTTGTCCTACATGCATAAAAACACGGTTACTTTTAAAAACAGACTTAGAGCAATCTGGCTTTTAAAGAGGGCGTAGTTGCGCCGATGCCGGAACTCAACCCTCTCTGCAAAATTTGACAGTCCACATCAATGGAGGAATCCAGCTTAAATATTTTGAAACAACAGCGCCCAGCCACATTAGTTTCAAAATATGCAACATGTTTATTAATTAGTAAAGACATGCAATTCGTACAACCTGACGGACTATTTAGCGTTTAAGACGGACTAAATGAAGTCATTCATGAGGTAATTGATTATGACGTCAGCCTACACGTCATATAGTTGATTATGACGCCATAAACATTGCGTATTTTATTTAGTAAAATAAATGAAAAAACCTAGACAACCTATTTCCGGCAATATTAATAGGAAACATTATTATTGTAAATGATAAAATTTGGGTAAGTATGCCTTTCATTACGGAAATTATCGCAATCGAGGATATAATGGTATTCATCGCCTATGCCATTCTTATCACACAACTGACAGATGCGCCCTTCCCTTGGTATTCCCTCCCAACGTCACTTTTCAGTAGGTAGGTAGTGTTTGCTAGTTCGGAATTTTGTAAAGGTTATGTTGTTCTTATCTGTTAGTTTTTCCAGGTATCTTTCCATTTCAAGATTTTCTTTCCCTTCCGAAATTGCTCCCTTTTCTCACAGCCGGTTTTGCCTATATTGGTCTTCGCGGTTTTGTTTTATGATTCATTTTCTCTTTGCTCCTTGAGTTACTAATTATATTTCACAAAGGTAACCCATATCTGTTTCCTCTAGTATACTTTTGATGCTGCTTATAGATGATGTGTGTTGTTTTGCTTGTGGTCGCTTCAGTCTACCTCAGAGGTGGGAAAGTCAATTAAAAACACTGGGCGGACCATACTTTGGGAGTTTCAGCCCTATTGCCAGACCGACTGAGGGCGTAGTAGCCAACAATTATCAGGCATGCAGAGGACGGCTATACCACCAAATCGATACGGGTTTAAAGTGTGCGTTTAACCCTCACAAACGTAATCTATGACCTCTAAAGATGGGGTTGGGGTGGGGGAGGGGAATGGAGAGAGAGAGAGAGAGAGAGAGAGAGAGAGAGAGAGAGAGAGAGAGAGAGAGAGAGAGAGAGAGAGAGAGAGAGAGAGAGAGAGAGAGAGAGAGAGAAAGATAGAGAGACTGTAACGTTGGACAGTATTTTTACATGGTATGGAGTTTGGCTCCCTACCCAATATGTGTGTTGTAATCTTTAAGGCGTTTATTTGCTAGTTCCCAATGATAGGGTCTAGACTACCCAATATGTCACATAGTGCCAGGGGCGAAATAAAACTGAGTTTAATTGAAATGGTTTGTTTAAATTGTTTTTGCTTTCTCGGTAAATCTTTGTTTATAATTATATAATCACTCATCCACGTGTTACTCTCACAATACCGACGACACCCACGTTAAATACCAATAAATGAACTCACATTTTATTCTCTCAAGAATTTAAATAATCATAGTATCTACGCTAACAGCACTATGTTTTTATGATCATAATTAATTAAAAACTGCCTGTCTAAAACAAAGGAACTTAAAACAAACGACGCGTGTAATCATATGGGTCCATAATTATAAGCCTATATTCCCCGCATCTTGTTTAGCCGGGCTCACCGCGCGTGCTGCTGAATAACGGGACTTGCTCGCTTCATTAACTTCCAGACATATTGACCCATTTCATTCTGAATTGTAAGTCAAATGATTTCAAACTTGTTCATTAGCAGTAACCTGGTGAATATTTTAAAATCAATTTGAGCGAGACTCATCGATATATTTAACCGTCTTCAAAGTAATGAGCGATATGTGAGCTCTACGCGGTAGTAAATATTAGCCATATATTCAGTCCTATAGAATGACACATTGAAAAGTCGTATATTGAATCCGCAACGTTATAATTTATTCATATAGATCTGTGTAACAAAGCCTAACATTTAACTGACTTCATTCTAGTCCTTTCATATTCAGACTGAATTAGGTTTAACTCTGTAACTTTGTCCATCCTCCCCTGTTTAAGACTATATGCTCGGCCTCAACATGGCGCAGGGGGGGGGGGGGGGTAACCCACTGGGTATTAATCCAGACATTTGGAGGGGCTAACCAGAGCATTATGCACAACGCTAATGAAATGACACTTTTTCCATTAAAACAGTTTTTAAGAATCATTATATAAAAGTGACTCTATTGGCTCAACCCATAAACTATTTATTTTAGAAAAACTAAAGAAAGTTAAAGCTATTTGACTGATACACCCACACGGCATGGAGGATATTTTGACAAGTGATTTGCAGGGGACTAATTCAAGTACTTTAATGCACATAATAGATTAATCCGATCAGTCAGTCAAGTATATGACGTCATAATGAACTTTTAAAAGTCCGTCATATGTACGAATTGTACTTTACATAGGCAGCAACAACGCTCAATCAAATTAGTTTCAAACTATTTAACATCTTCCCTGTCTAGCTAGTTAGGCCATCTTGAAATTGGTGTTCTGGGAATTCATGGTTCGATTGATCCTAACACAGGCGAAGCGTGGACGGAGCTTAGCTAGAAATAAGCGGGCATAGCTAAAAGTGGAGTCATCTACTTCTACCAGTTGTTGTTAAGGCGTATTCGTAAAATATTAGGTCTCTGAAAATACGCATAGATAATAGATGCGATAAGGGGGGTAACTTAGGCAGTCAATAATGTTTGCTAAAAAGAATAGCAACCCTTTACAGCTCATTTCGTTACTGTCATTATTTTCTGATAAAGTCCTTAGCTGTGGGTTTCATTGAGCTCATTAAACAGCCATGGCTCGCAGCCAGCCATCCAGCCAGTCAGCCAGTCAGCCAGTCAGCCAGTCAACCAGCCAGCCAGCCAGCCAGTCAACCAGCCAGCCAGTCAACTAGCCAGCCAGCCAGCCAGCCAGTCAGCCAGCCAGTCAGCCACCCAGTCAGCCAGGTCGGCCAGGTCGGCCAGCCAGCCAGTCAGCCAATCAACCAGTCAGCCAGCCCGCCAATCAGTCAGTCAGTCAGTCAATCAGTCAGTCAGTCAATCAGTCAATCAGTCAATCAGTCAATCAGTCAGGCTCAAATTGTAGCACAGCGGAAGGAACTTTCCGTACAAGAGTATGGCCAGACTTTGGCCCGTGATCCGGATAAAAGAACCCCGCATCTGGATCGGATCATATTATGGATCTATCAATATCTTGGCAACGATTGGTCCGATTTGGGTCAAATTTTAACACAGGAAAATGTGTGACCATACACTAAGATTTCATAACTGTGGGCGTAATCTGACTAAATTCAGAAAATCAGAAAAATTTGGAGACCCGAGCTATCGAGATTATATCGACCTTGTTCGTTTAGAGGTGCATGCTATTATAAAACAATGGTCCATAGATGCGTTTGAAAAGGCGATACACTTTTTTAGCTATCATATATTACGTATATAGGCTTAATTTTATATATCTGGATTTAAGTCATGTATCTAGAAATACGGCGGGTTAACGTTATGCATCATTCAAAGTATCGTATCTGGCGACCTTGTCTCTCAGATCTGGCATATTTATTGATCAGAAGCTGTATTCGCACTAATAGATATTGGAGATGACGTCATTGCATAAATCTGTTAAGCATGCTGCGAGGCGACCTCAAGAAAGCTGGACTCGGTACAGTCAAATAAAAAATGGACCTGAGGAAGCGAAAGAATTTGTCTGAGGACAAGACACAGTTGACAAAAGGGAACAAGGCCTGATTGCAGCTGTAGGATGCGTCTACTATTACAGCCGCAGAGTATAGAATACGGGCCTGGTCTTTCATTACTAATGGGGGTTTTCAGTAATAATTTTATACATTGAAATAGAGAGTGAAATCTTAACTTCGGAATTATCTATCTAGAGTGTATTTCCATCCCAAACATGAGTTTCAGGAGAAAAGAAATGTGTATTTTTGCAATATTTTATGATGTTCGAAATCAGGGTGATCACATTTAATTCAATGCTGAATAGATACAATTTCAACTCTATTACCTCCACTCCGTTACCATTTTGTCTGATTTTTTTCTATATAAAATAATCTTTTATTGTGCATTAACTTCTTTGTTGCTCCCATTACTGCGCCAGAACATCATCTAGGTTACTCCCATTACTATGCCAGAACACCATCTAGATTGCTCCCATTACTGTGCCAGAACACCATCTAGATTACTCCCATTACTGTGCCAGAACACCATCTAGATTACTCCCATTACTGTGCCAGAACATCATCTAGGTTACTCCCATTACTGTGTCAGAACACCATCTAGGTTACTCCCATTACTGTGCCAGAACACCATCTAGGTTACTCCCATTACTATGGCAGAACATCATCTAGGTTACTCCCATTACTGTGCCAGGAAATCATCCCGGTTACTCCCATTACTATGCCAGATCACCATCTATGTTACTCCCATTACTGTGCCAGAATATCATCTAGGTTACTCCCATTACTGTGCCAGAACACCATCTAGGTTACTCCCATTACTGTGCCAGAACATCATCTAGGTTACTCCCATTACTATGGCAGAACATCATCTAGGTTACTCCCATTACTGTGCCAGAACACCATCTAGGTTACTCCCATTACTGTGCCAGAACATCATCTAGGTTACTCCCATTACTATGCCAGAACACATCTAGGTTACTCCCATTACTATGGCAGACATCATCTAGGTTACTCCCATTACTGTGCCAGGAAATCATCTAGGTTACTCCCATTACTATGCCAGATCACCATCTAGGTTACTCCCATTACTGTGCCAGAACATCATCAAGGTTACTCCGATTACTATGGCAGAACATCATCTAAGTTACTCCCATTACTGTACCAGAACATCATCCAGGTTACTCCCATTACTGTGCCAGAACACCATCTAGGTTACTCCCGTTACTGTGCCAGGAAACCATCTAGGTTACTCCCATTACTATGCCAGGACATCATCTAGGTTACTCCCATTACTGTACCAGAACATCATCTAGATTACTCCCATGACTGTGCCAGAACACCATCTAGGTTACTCCCATTACTGTACCAGAACATCATCTAGGTTACTCCCATTACTGTGCCAGAATATCATCTAGGTTACTCCCATTACTGTGCCAGAACATCATCTAGGTTACTCCCATTACTGTGCCAGGAAACCATCCAGGTTACTCCCATTACTGTGCCAGAACACCATCTAGGTTACTCCCATTACTATGGCAGAACATCATCTAGGTTACTCGCATTACTGTGCCAGGAAATCATCCCGGTTACTCCCATTACTATGCCAGATCACCATCTATGTTACTCCCATTACTGTGCCAGAATATCATCTAGGTTACTCCCATTACTGTGCCAGAACATCATCTAGGTTACTCCCATTACTGTGCCAGAACACCATCTAGGTTACTCCCATTACTGTGCCAGAACATCATCTAGGTTACTCCCATTACTGTGCCAGGAAATCATATAGGTTACTCCCATTACTATGCCAGAAAATCATATAGGTTACTCCCATTACTATGCCAGATCACCATCTAGTTTACTCCCATTACTGTGCCAGAACATCATCTAGGTTACTCCCATTACTGTGCCAGAACACATCTAGGTTACTCCCATTACTATGGCAGACATCATCTAGGTTACTCCCATTACTGTGCCAGGAAATCATATAGGTTACTCCCATTACTATGCCGGATCACCATCTAGGTTACTCCCATTACTATGCCAGATCACCATCTAGGTTACTCCCATTACTGTGCCAGAACATCATCTAGGTTACTCCCATTACTATGCCAGGACATCATCTAGGTTACTCCCATTACTATGACAGAACATCATCTAGCTTACTCCCATTACTGTGCCAGGAAATCATCTAAGTTACTCCCATTACTGTAACAGAACATCATCTAGGTTACTCCCATTACTGTGCCAGGACATCATCTAGGTTACTCCAATTACCGTACCAGAACATCATCTTGGTTACTCCCATTACTGTGCCAGAATATCAGCTAGATTACTCCCATTACTGTGCCAGAACACCATCTAGGTTACTCCCATTACTGTGCCAGAACATCATCTAGGTTACTCCCATTACTATGGCAGAACATCATCTAGGTTACTCCCATTACTGTACCAGAACATCATCTAGGTT
Organism: Chaetoderma sp. LZ-2023a; assembly: GCA_034401795.1. Taxonomy (NCBI): domain Eukaryota; kingdom Metazoa; phylum Mollusca; class Caudofoveata; order Chaetodermatida; family Chaetodermatidae; genus Chaetoderma; species Chaetoderma sp. LZ-2023a. The sequence goes on from CM067373.1 coordinate 14,513,809, forward strand.
ACTCCCATTACTGTGCCAGGAAACCATCTAGGTAACTCCCATTACTGTAACAGAACATCATCTAGGTTACTCCCATTACTGTGCCAGGACATCATCTAGGTTACTCCCATTACCGTACCAGAACATCATCTTGGTTACTCCCATTACTGTGCCAGAATATCATCTAGGTTACTCCCATTACTGTGCCAGAACATCATCTAGGTTACTCCCATTACTGTGCCAGAACACCATCTAGGTTACTCCCATTACTGTGCCAGAACATCATCTAGGTTACTCCCATTACTGTGCCAGGAAATCATATAGGTTACTCCCATTACTATGCCAGAAAATCATATAGGTTACTCCCATTACTATGCCAGATCACCATCTAGTTTACTCCCATTACTGTGCCAGAACACCATCAAGGTTACTCCCATTACTGCGCCAGAACACCATCTAGGTTACTCCCATTACTGTGCCAGAACATCATCTAGGTTACTCGCATTACTATGGCAGAACATCATCTAGGTTACTCCCATTACTGTGCCAGAACATCATCTAGGTTACTCCCATTACTGTGCCAGAATATCATCTAGATTACTCCCATTACTGTACCAGAACACCATCTAGGTTACTCCCATTACTGTGCCAGAGCACCATCTAGGTTACTCCCATTACTGTGCCAGAATATCATCTAGATTACTCCCATTACTGTACCAGAACACCATCTAGGTTACTCCAATTACTGTACCCGAACATCATCTAGGTTACTCCCATTACTATGGCAGAACATCATCTAGGTTACTCCCATTACTGTGCCAGAACACCATCTAGGTTACTCCCATTACTGTGCCAGGAAACCATCTAGGTTACTCCCATTACTATGCCAGGACATCATATCATCTAGGTTACTCCCATTACTGTGCCAGAACATCATCTAGGTTACTCCCATTACTGTGCCAGGAAACCATCTAGGTTACTCCCATTACTGTGCCAGAACACCATCTAGGTTACTCCCATTACTATGGCAGAACATCATCTAGGTTACTCCCATTACTCTACCAGGAAATCATCCCGGTTACTCCCATTACTATGCCAGATCACCATCTATGTTTCTCCCATTACTGTGCCAGAATATCATCTAGGTTACTCCCATTACTGTGCCAGAACATCATCTAGGTTACTCCCATTACTGTGCCAGAACACCATCTAGGTTACTCCCATTACTGTGCCAGAACATCATCTAGGTTACTCCCATTACTATGGCAGAACATCATCTAGGTTACTCCCGTTACTGTGCCAGAACACCATCTAGGTTACTCCTATTACTGTGCCAGAACATCATCTAGGTTACTCCCATTACTATGCCAGGACATCATCTAGGTTACTCCCATTACTGTGCCAGGAAATCATATAGCTTACTCCCATTACTATGCCAGAAAATCATATAGGTTACTCCCATTACTATGCCAGATCACCATCTAATTTACTCCCATTACTGTGCCAGAACACCATCTAGGTTACTCCCATTACTGTGCCAGAACATCATCTGGATTACTCCCATTACTATGCCAGGACATCATCTAGGTTACTCCCATTACTATGGCAGGACATCATCTAGGTTACTCCCATTACTGTGCCAGGAAATCATCTGGGTTACTCCCATTACTGTGCCAGGAAATCATCTAGGTTACTCCCATTACTATGCCAGATCACCATCTAGGTTACTCCCATTACTCTGCCAGAACATCATCTAGGTTACTCCCATTACTATGGCAGAACATCATCTAGGCTACTCCCATTACTGTACCAGAACATCATCTAGGTTACGCCCATTACTGTGCCAGGAAACCATCTAGGTTACTCCCATTACTGTACCAGAACATCATCTAGGTTACTCCCATTACTGTGCCAGGACATCATCTAGGTTACTCCCATTACCATACCAGAACATCATCTAGGTTACTCCCATTACTGTGCCAGAATATCATCTAGATTACTCCCATTACTGCGCCAGAACACCATCTAGGTTACTCCCATTACTGTGCCAGGACATCATCTAGGTTACTCCCATTACTATGGCAGAACATCATCTAGCTTACTCCCATTACTGTGTCAGGAAATCATCTAGGTTACTCCCATTACTATGCCAGATCACCATCTAGGTTACTCCCATTACTGTGCCAGGACATCATCTAGGTTACTCCCATTACCGTACCAGAACATCATCTAGGTTACTCCCATTACTCTGCCAGAATATCATCTAGATTACTCCCATTACTGTGCCAGAACACCATCTAGGTTACTCCCATTACTGTGCCAGAATATCATCTAGATTACTCCCATTACTGTACCAGAACATCATCTAGGTTACTCCCATTACTATGGTAGAATATCATCTAGGTTACTCCCATTACTGTACCAGAATATCATCTAGATTACTCCCATTACTGTGCCAGAACACCATCTAGGTTACTCCCATTACTGTGCCAGGAAACCATCTAGGTTTAATATTATTTAAATATCCAGGGGCTCTACTGGAAGTTTCAAATCTGCTACCAAAATTTCAACTCCAATTATTAAAAATCTGAACAATTTTGCCTGAATTTGGCAATACAAAATGATATTTTATTGTACATTAACTTCTTTTTTACTGCTATTTTTACGTCAACGCCCCCCCCCCCCCCATACACCCACCTCACACCACGCGGTTATATTATCATCTAAGCCGGGTGTGGTATTCAGGAGTTCAACTGGTAGCTGCAACACTGTTACCATAACTTCAACTCTGTTACTATTTTGCCTGCATTTTGCCAAAGGTCTAGAGAATTAAATTGTTTTTTCAAAACAGGCATTGACATAATTAAAGCCTAGTCTTTATTCAAATTGAAATGTTTTAATGCACGGATGGAAAATGCTTATGAAAAACGGGTTTGAAAGAATTTCAATAACACAAAGAAATTAAGATCCTTGCCTATTAAAAAATTTGGAATAATTTAGCGATGCTCACTTGTTGGTTGTACTCGGCATTCAGCAGCCTATCTTTGCTGAACAATAAATAAGTTACTGGCAACTTTTTCTTTGATATCCTACACTCAAATTGCACACTCATTGAGGAGAATACACACACACACACACACACACACACACACACACACACACACGCACGCACGCACGCACGCACGCACGCACGCACTCGGAATCTTATCTGGCTACATTAGCATCCCATTGTCAATAAACTACTGTGTTTGCGAAACACTCCAATTTGGAAACAACTCAGGCTCAATTAGGCATCTCATCTGCTCTGAGGAGGAGCGTTTCGAACACATATAATCATTCACTTTTGTTTTAATGTGTAAGGGAGGTAACAATAGTCGCCTATATTTATAAATGTCACACTTCAGTTATTCCCCTTTACTTGTATGATATCTTGAAACACGTCTAGCTGACGAGCTGTTATTTATTTACCTTTGTCCAGGCCTTGTATTATTAATCTCTGGAGCGTAGAAGCATAATCCCTTGTTAAAGGTGCATATTCACACCAAATGCTTGAAAATAAAATTGTTAAAAAATACTTTTTTAAGTTGTGAAATTGAATTAGAGACACGAGTCTCTAATTCAACATAACAACTAATAAAATTATAATTTTATACGTAATGAAATAGTCAATTGCTAAGATTTATTTCGTTTTATTACATTGAGGTGCACAACTTAAGGCTCTAAAGGTATACAATTTTGACAAATTTATTTTCAAACATTTTGTGTGAATATGCCCTTTAAATCTTAAATGCGCTTCTGATCAGAAACAAGCAATTAATTAATGCATAATAAGCCTACGTTCCTCTGTATGCATATTTCAAAATAAAATATGTCATATTATATAAGAGTATGTTCCAGAGGGATACCCTTGCTTCAATGGATGATTACGAAATGTCATTCTAGTATATGACGCCATAGTTTATTACGTCACATGTAGGCTGACGCCACAATCATAATTCGTATTGAGTCCGACATGTGTACGCATTGTAAGTCTTTGATGGATTTACTATTTAATCAACATTCTGTTGAATATTTTGAAAATAATTTGCCCGTGTGCTTTTGCTGCATATTGCTGTTGCAGCCATAGGCAGCAACAGCACCCAGTAAAATTACCTTTAAAATATTCAACAGTTTACCTGAATTACATTGAAATTAGGATTCTGTGGGTTCAGGGTTCAAAGTATATTATTCAATCCCAACACGGAGGAGCTTAGGTGGATATGGGCGGGGCATATTTTGAAATGGATATTTCTATTAAAGGGATGCTAATCTCATCTCAAATGTTGTATTTCACGGACAGATTTTAGTTTATACATTCCATATCATTCATATCCTGTCACATTCCCTTATTTGTATCACAATTACCTGCTTTGTAATATAGCGTAAATGTTGAACAGTGACCGCCACCATTTTGTCTCATCAAGCGATAGCGTGTGATGTCATGTAAGTGACAATGTATTACATTCTTTACTATGTAATACTCATCCCGTTGAACATTCTGAAACTAATTTGACCGGAAGCCGTTGTTGCCAATTTCCAGTCAAATTAGTTTCAAAATATTCAACGACTTACCTGTATGATTGTTTTTATACCACATACCCAAAGTATAACCGGCACCTCTTTGACTGAGCGCATATACCGAGGCAGACACGCTAGACTTTTGCTGATTGGTTGAAAAGTAGATTATGACAGTCATCATAGGCTGTAGAAATGTATCAACATTTAATTATTAAAACCTGAATATGTTTCGTCGTCGGTACGATAAACAGCTAAAATGTCATGGATGGCTTATGGGTGGCGAATTCTATCACATGAATTGTTAGTATAAGATGAGATTTCCTTTAAACTTCAAACAGGACAATAATTAGTGAACATTCTTTAAATCACATACTAGGTCATTATACCAGTGGGGAGCCATACCATTAACCCATACCGCAGGCAGTGTGGAGCCATACCATTAACCCATACCTCAGGCAGTGTGGAGCCATACCATTAAACCACACATCAGGCAGTGTGGAGCCATACCATTAAACCATACCTCAGGTAGTGTGGAGCCATACCATTAAATCATACCTCAGGCTCTGTACGACCATACGACTAAACCATACCTCAAGCAGTGTGGAGCCATACCATTAACCATACCTCAGGCAGTGTGGAACCATACCATTAAACCATACATCAGGCAGTGTGGAACCATACCATTAAATCATACCTCAGGCTCTGTAAGACCATACGACTAAACCATACCTCAAGCCGTGTGGAGCCATACCATTAACCATACCTCAGGTAGTGTGGAACCATACCATTAAACCATACCTCAGACTCTGCCAGATGTACCATTAAACCATACCTCAGACTCTGTAAGACCATATCATTAGACCATTTATCAGACAGTGTGGAATCATACCATTAAACCATACCTCAAGTAATAGTGTCGAGATAAAAATGATACTACCTCCCTCAACTGGCCGCTGTTCGGCTATCCGTGGCCCCCACCGCCCTCACAATCCCTGGGCATAGGGTTGTTGAGACATGTGGTTGATGTATGCCTCTAAATGGATACCCACAGGGTTGTTGAGACAGGTGGTTGGTGTATGCCTCTAGATGGAGGCCCCAGGGATTTAGAGGGGCGGTGGGAGCCACCACGGATCGCCGAACGGCTGCCAGTTGAGGGAGGGGGTATCATCCCGACACTACTACTACCTCACATAATAGGGTCTAAACACCCAGTTAGAGACAAGCATCGACAGTAATATACACCACTGATCGCCTTGTGATCAACCACACATAATAGGGTCTGAACGCCCATTTAGAGACAAGCAACCACAGTGATATACACCACTGATCGCCTCGTGATCAAGCACACATAATAGGGTCTGAACGCCCATTTAGAGACAAGCATCCACAGTGATATACATCACTGATCGCCTTGTGATCAACCACACATAATAGGGTCTGAACTCCCATTTAGAGACAGGCATCCACAGCCATAATATACACCATGATTACTGTTGCACAGCATCGCGCTATTGCAAAGCAATTCGGCCTTAGAGGCTACTCTAAGGTCAAGAAAGCCGACCTGCTCCAAATGATGGGACAGACCCGTGCCATGGAGAGGTAGAAGCGACTATCCCGAGCAATGAAGACGGGAAGGTTTCCAGCGCTTACAAAAGATGATCCTTGGAATCCCCACAAGAAAGCTCAGCGGATATGTGAGCTTCGTCAGATGGACGAGGAGGTGACTGCTAGTTTGCGAGCCAAGACTAGCGAGGCAGATGGCGGACAAACCACTGGAGCGCTTACCTCCCCTAAGCAGGATCACTAACGGAGTGATGAGGGGCCCAAGGTCTGAACCCCTAGCCCGGATCATGAGGCGAGAAGGCGAACACATTCTCGACCAGCGTCTCGGCGAAAGGGAGACATAGGATAGAAGACGCAGGTCGATACACTGGACATTCTTCTGAGGTCTAGAAGGAGACCTCACAGGCCAGAACATGCGAAAGATCCAGCAGACTGTCCAGAACGCCTTCTACCTCCGCTACACCCATACCTATCGCATCCGTCACATCGAAGACGGTAGGGTGATGCTCGTAAACAAGAATGCTCCAGGGAGCCCGTGGCTGAACACGATAGGGGCAGCTCAGGACTGGGTGGCCGCAAGAGAGCAAGCCCGCCTCGACACAGACAATATCGATCGACCGAACACCAAGTGGGCTTTCGTTCGATCAATCAACGTTGAGGTCAGGGCTGTCATCGACCGCCAACCTCTGCTTTGGACAGGCCCCCTCCCAGACTGGCTACGACAGAAGAAGAGCCCTCGAAACATACAGGGACAACATGTGTCTCTGGAGATGTCTAGCAGTCCACCGAGGAATGGGAGCTGATAGAAGTACAGCTCCTACACGAGAGCTTGCCACACAGTTCTACGGAAAGACAGTGGCAGTACTTGATGTCCGCAAGACCTCGCTGGATCAGCTGGACAAGGTAGAGTTCTTCGCCAAGATCGGGATTCGCATGTATCAACCAACCGAAGAGGGCACCTGGCACTTGATCAGGCAAGTGGCTCACTACCGTGACACCATGATCATCGAAGTGTGGGACCACCACGCCTTCTACATCAAGAACATCTCCAAGCTGGCACATACACTAGTTTGCAGTCACTGTCAGCAGAGGTTTACACAGGCATGCCATCTTCAATGCCACGCTGATCATTGTACAGGTGGCAAAACAACAATCGTGTGTCCTGGCGAGAAGGTTGAGGCGCCACAGTCTGCATATGAGAAAGCCTTCTATCCACCCCAACCATCCAGTTCAGTGGCTACTCGTTGGATCGAGTATGAGTCGAGAAACAGAGGCGTACACATACAGCATGTAGAGTGTGGGCACGGTGGCGAGCGTTGGATCGAGGGCGCTCCCGTAGATGCTTATGATCCGACCACCAACACCGTTTACCAGTTCCACGGCTGTCACTGGCACGGGTGTCCACAACACCAGCGAGGTGCCGAACAAAGATACCGCAAGACAGTCCTGAGAGAAGAGAAGCTGAGAGCATCTGGATGCACGCTTGTGGTACAGTGGGAGTGCTGTATAAAACGCTGTCCAAGTGTCCCTAAACGAGTTTGGACTGTCCCATACCCACACTTCATAGTTTACGACTTCGAAGCACTCCTAGATGCTATCAAGACTCATCTTACGGAGACTCTCACGATCGAGAGTACTCACATACCTATCTCTGTGTCAGTTGGCTGCTCCTTAGATGGCGCCACGAGTGAGCCTACTCAGCTCTGCAATCCTGACCCAAAAGAACTGATGAGAGAGTTCATGCCGGTGATCCAACGGTGTGCATATCTAATCCGGACAATGGTTAGGGCACAGTACATACTGACAGACCTGGACAAGCTCCCAAAGCAACAGCAGCAACTGATCAACGAGTGGTGGGACCAAGTGCCTGTACTGGGGTTCAACTCTGGGTGGTATGACCTGAACCTCATCAAGATGTACTGTGTCGATGAGCTGACTGGCAGTACAGTTACAGTGAAAGTCGCCAAGAAGGCTAGTCAGACCATGTTCCTCCTAACACTCGAGCTACAGTTTCGCGATGTCCTGAACTATCTCAGCCCAGGAGTCTCGTACGAGGTATGGGTCAAAGCTTACGGGTGTACACAGCAGAAGAGTTGGTTCCCGTATCAATGGTTTGACACACATGAGAAGCTCAACTATCCAGGGCTTCCTGACTACTCAGCATGGACATCTAAGCTCAAGGGGGTGGCTACCTCTTGACGCGATCAGAGTGGGAACAGTGTAACCAGACATTCAGCGAGCATGGAATGTGGACATTCGCCGACTGGCTGCGATACTACAACAACCTGGACGTCAGTCCAATCATCGAAGCCCTAGAGCGTATGCGGGAATTCAACACAGAACAGGAAATAGACATCCTCAAAGATGCGGTGTCTCTCCCAGGCGTGTCACCACTCAGCACATGCTGGATGTTAGCCTCTATTCACCGGGCGTCACGAGTGAGCCCACGAGATGCTCAAGGGTGCTGTTGTTGGAGGTCCCAGCATCATATTCACCAGATACCACGAGGCTGGTGTGACTCGAATCCGCCAGAGTGAGCATGTCTGCCAACGTCTACTCAGCTACGACGCAAATGCTCTGTACCTGTGAAAGATGGCCAAAGAGATGCCATGTGGTAAGAAGACAGTGCGCCATTGGACCGGTGCTAGTGGGGGTAGCTAGCTTTAAGGAGGCTCTCCTAGCAGACAGCTGGTTTTGGGTTTGCTGAGGTGGATATATAGAGGTCCACAAGGCTTTGTGGGAAAAGTTCCAGGAAATGCCTCCTCTCTTCAATAACCACAAGATTCCGGTAGAGGCAATCTCTTCTGAAATGCTGGCATATCTAGGGCGAACAGGTAGGAAGCATCCCACCACCCGGAAGCTGGTCGGTGCGCTCTCTTGCAAGAAGCGGCTGCTGTACACCCCGACCCTCAAGTGGCATATAACCAATGGCCTGGAAATCACTGCTGTATACCGCACCATAGACTATGAGGCCAAGCGCCCATTCGACTGGTTCGTGGAGAATGTTACGGAGGCCCGCCGCTCGGGAGATGTTGATAAAAGCATGGCGCTCTTGGCAGATCTCTTTAAACTCCTCGGCAACAGTGCCTACAGGAAGCTCATCGAGGTGCTAGAACGTCATAGCAACACCAGCTTCATGAAGGATGAACGCGTGGTAGACAAGGGCCTGCATAGTGCATGGTTCGAAGATCTCGAGGAGATCGGTGAGTCATATGAGCTCCAGAGTCGCAAGCCAAGAATCTCAATGCGAAGGCCCTTCCAGCTGGGGATAGCCGTTTATGAGCTCGCAAAGCTGTGAATGCTGGAGTTCTACTACGACTTCCTCGATCTCTACGTAGCTCGTGACAGCTTTGAGTACCTGCAGATGGACACTGACCTTACGTATATCGCCTCGACGACATCATTCGCCCAGAGATGCGAGCAGAGTACCAGGCTCATAAGCGGGACTGGCTAGCTTGGGACGAATGGTCTGGACGGACTCTGGGACTGTTCAACCTCGAGTTCGAAAGCTCTCGTGGTATCGCTCTCTGCTCCAAATGCTACTACGTGGAGAGTGCAGCTGCAAGTAAGTGCTCGGCTAAGGGAATGTCAAAGCGGCAGAATGAGGTCTCTTGGCAGTGGTTCTACAGCGCCCTACATGGTGGGGGTGGACAGAGCTAAAAACCTAGGCCCATGCATGCACAACCAGGGTATGGTGACGTATGAGCAGGAAAAGCTCGGACTCTCCACTTACCATGATAAGTGGCATGTGCTGCCAGATGGTGTCCATACCGAGCCCATCGAGTATCATGTTAGCACCCTAGGTGGTGGTAGCTGTGTGCATGCAGAGACTAGCTGAAGCTCTTCTACGACAAATGGTCGCCTAGGCACTCCGTGCTGGCGTGCCAGGTAGTACAGTGTAGGCCACCCCTCCGCCTCCACATACCTGTCAAGCCTGTGAACATCTATCGACCTGTTAGGATCTGTTGCACGCCCTCGACCACCTTCCAGCTCACCAGGATCATATAGGTACCGAACCAGAGCATCAGGTGGTCCTCTCCCTTGTTCGCTCCTCTAGAGCTGTGACCAGCAGAGTGTCTGATAGCCTCTACCGGCTTCTTCCCAATTAGCCTAGTAACCTTGGCATTGGATCTCTACACCACAGCAGGCAGCCCTCTCACCCATACTCCAGAACGTTCACTCGGCGTGGCCATTTTCTGGGCATATTGGTGTGGGAACAGTCTCTCTGGCAGTGTCTGATTCCACCGCTCAACGAAAGCCTGGGCACGGTGATGCCCTACCTCACCTCGCCTAACTGCCACACCATGTTTCCGCATGAGGGCTGTAGTCTCACCTCTGAACTCCTTACCCTCATCCACCTGCAACAATTCCGGCCACTGGAGGGGATTTTCCGAAGCCTCGTAGACACCCTGGAATGCATGGGCCACCTGGCCAGCTGACTTGTCTGTGAGCGGTACTGCCGCCTTGTACCTGCTGGCGACATCGACGATGGTGAGGGCATACTTGTAGGTCTTACGACCAACCGAGTCGTGTGGAAGGAATAGAACATGTGCCTGGTGAACTCTGTTCGGGACAGTTTCCTCGAAATGGGCATGCCTGATTGGCCGTGGACGAGGTCTGTATATCTGCCACATCACCTGGCAGCTGAGCCACTGGCTAACTGTCTCCAATGTGAAGTTGTGGCCCTTGTAACGTGCAGCCTCGAGTAGTTGAGGGGGCTCATGGTAATATCCACCATTTCATCACTGACATCCACTCCAATCCTGTCCCGCACAGCCTGGGTGAACTCTAAACAGATGAACAGATGGCCGTCATTCATTCGACCATCACTGAAGACCTCCTCAAACACCTCCATACACTGGCGTCTAATCTCTGCTGGATCCTCACTGAACAGGTGTTTGCCCTGATTAGGTGGGATGTCCCTGCCCCCGAGGTGGTGACGGCCCTCGAGTGCTGACTCGAGGTCGGCGCTTCCACTGGTTAGTCGCAGAAGTGCATATGACTTAGTTTTCTGTCTGTAGAGTTGGCAATCAGCCAGCTCGCGTACCTAACCAAGAACATTGGTCCCAGCAACCACAAGCTTGAAGTCGTCTAGCATATCCATGTGGTAGATGGCTCCTCCCTTCTGAACCAGGACCGCAACAGCGACACAGTCTGATGCACCACGATGCAATGTCAGCTCCACCCATTGGTTAGCTGTGGCTTGGACCTGCTGGTGTTCTTGCTCCACATGCATGATCCGCTGTTTGGAACCCGTTTGCTTCAGCTCCTGGTCATTCTCGTCATGCCAGACATGAAGTCTTGGAGCATTCATCGTCACATCTGCGAGCTGATCAGTGTACACCCGGAGGAACAGCCTATACTGCATGGCAGCCGGATTCACGTGTGTGTTTTCAAGGAGGGCTAAGTGTGAAACTGCCACGGGCTTCTCGACACCTGCCCGTAGTTCGAATTCCATGAACCCATCATTGCACCCCACAGCGTAGTACCCGAGTAAGCGACAGTACGGACCTGACGAAGTAGATTCTGACGAAGTAGCTTCTGACGAAGTAGCTTCTGACGAAGTGGCTTCTGACAAAGTAGCTTCTGACAAAGGTCCTCACGCATCTGACGAAGTAGCGGAGACCACGGACGAAGTTTCTCAGCCTTCAGCAGAGGGATGAAAAACAAGTTGTGGCAGCTACGACAGGCTGTCAGCGATGACACGTAGAGCAGGATAGTTTCCTGGCTGGATTCAGCTTGTAGGTGAAGGGCTGCGCCTTTTCCAGGGATGGCTTGAAGTGTGACAGCTCACCTGTCTCCTTGTTGCTGAAGATGAAAAGGTACGGATCAGCTGCCCTCTGAACACCTGCGATAAAGTCCCCTTTGGTCTCCTTGAGGGTTAGGCTGTCGTATATGGTCTCGAGCAGGGCATGTCCACACTTGGAGCTGAAGTATAGCAACCGGGCATTGTGGCAGATGTCCGATGAGATCTCGTGGGTGTACTTCTGAAAGAGGATGAAGACAGTTATCTTTGTGTGCCGGATGCACTTGGTGATGTTGCTGAGGTAGGTGCCTGTCTTCTGGTCCATTGCAGGGTCATCGATAACCAGAACACGTGGTTCTGTCAGTCGGGCTGCCAGCAGCTTCTCCACAGTGCTTGCAGGTTCTGCGTCTTGGTGATTGGACCATTGTACCATTGATCATTACTGTCAACCGCCTCAGTGGCAGAGTCAGACACCAGTAGGATGTATTGAGAGTGTAGATGTTTGGCCAGGAGAGCCCGCAGCCAGGTGTTTTCCCCGTGTTCTGATGGGGCAATGATCAGCACCACCTGGCCGGCATCGGCCGGCCTAATGGCGAATGGTACAGACATGCGTGTGGAGAATGGTTAGCACTTGGTTAGCGGTAGCCTCGTCTATATCTGGGAGACTAAACGGCAGTACTTCCTGCACCAGCTCTGTTGCCTGCAACGCGGTGAATCATGCACCTCCGGCGGATACGAAGGATGCGATGGAGGCATCAAACATGAAATCCTAGCAACAGCTGAGAAGATAGTGTAGAGGGCCTGTGTCAGCACCCACAGTGTCTAGTACATCCAGTATATGTATGATACATGCACGGGAAGCCATGCCTATCCTGTGGTCTTAAACGGCACACCAAAGAACCCTGACTTCTTCACATCTGGTAGCTGGAGGCTGGCGGTAGCACTTTTTTGCCATCGACAGTGATATTGCTCAGGCCGAGGGTGCCTATCTTGAGATTCTCTCCATCCTGTCGAAATGAGCTCCGTGGTTTCAGGAGATCCTTAACCAGGTTATGTGCAAGTGATTCAGCCATAACCTTGATGGCTCCAGCCTCATCGACTCCGAGCATACCTTGCATCGTCGCCATCTCATTGATGCCCATCACTTTGTATACAATCTTGGCCTTGTTAATGGCCGATTGTCCTACCGTATCAGTGTTCCCATTGAGATCTTGGGCTGTGATGGTACCTCAGATCTCCTGCGGGTCTCCCTTCTCATCGAAGTCTAGGAAGGAGTTAAGGGCAACAGTGTCCTCTGAACCGAGGCATGCCTCGCCCAAGTGAGCAAGATCGCCTAGCTCTTTGCTTTCTAGGTCTGTGAGTGCCAGAGTCATAGTGCTATATACAGACGGCTTAAATCTGCTAGTCATACCCCCAGTGAAAAAGTTAGGCATAGGAGGACCACGCAGTCGGCCAATGGAATAGGTAGCAGTGCTCTTGGTACTGACCCTCTCTGCAGGGGCACGCCTCGTGGGCGGTCCACCATTCCCGGGCATTGACAATCCTCAGTCTGCATGCTCGACTATGGGCTGGCTATACACCATCCTCCGGCATTCCATGCCTCATATGCTGCACTATTCAGAGGTTTTAAACGTAGGTGACGATGATCTCAGCCATTGCACTCGTTGCTTGCCTAGAACTGCGGCCTCCATTAGTGTAACACGTTCACCCATGATCTTCGCGGCAACAGTGTAGGAGGCACCACTGAGGGCGATCTTTGGGATGGAGTGAGTTATTCTGAGACAGTGCCCGCCCACCACACTCAACACTGTAGCGAGGACAGCCTCAGTGGTGGCAGAAAGAACCTCATTTCCCCCTGTTATCTTCACCACGGACACATTCACCACCACGTTACTGGCGACATGGACTGCCAGAGGTTTTGCTTTGGTCAGGAACTTCTGAGTCTTGGTTCACAGCAGGTTTTCCACCTTCTGAACACTCGCCTGGCTCTCTGGCAGTTGCTCCACGATCTGTACCATTGATGTCATTGTTTAAGCACTGAGTATACAACGTGGTTAAACGTCTGCATCCCCTGGCGAGAGAGCTAATAAGATCTTCCCAGTCTGCGTCTGCCAGATGCCTGGGTTGGTACTCAGGAATATTCATCTCTCTATTGAGACATCTTAAACATGTCCGGGCTAATGCTATGCAAGAAGTACTATGATGTCTTCCAGAGGGAGTTGAAGGACTACAAGAAGAAGACACCAGATGAGCTCGCTCAGCTCTCCAGTGCTGAGCTGACAGAGGAGCTGACAGCTGTGAAGCTCTATCTAGGATTTGAAGGGACAGATCTGCTTCCTCGAATACCTTATCATGGGTGGGAGTATCGTCGAACAGCTCCTGCGAGCTAAAGGTTTCTACAAGGATCGGGAGTATCTGTCAGATGTGTTCCAGCTGTTGCAGACCGCGATGGCCTCACCTGACTCAGAGCTGAACAAGGCTCTGCGATACTACAAGCTGGAAAATGGATGCGCTGCGGAACCCTCCATCCCTTGGATGTACATGTTGGCAGTGTGTATAGGGCCTGTAAGGTATGCCAAGCTGGTTCAGTGTCTCACCGTGGTCCCCACTGCTACTGTAGAGAATCAGGATAGTCTTATAGCTGATTTGCTAGCGGCGGAGTAGGCTGATCCTGAGCGCCACGATAGCTAGGCCTGACAACACTTATAGAGCTACACCACCATGCCACCGATAGGCTGGGTGAGCGCTGAACTCTCTCTGTAGTCTGCTGGCCGCTGAGACGCTATGACTGTTGCACTGTGGGTTGAAGTCGTTTGAATCAGGGAGGCTTGCACCCAGCTCATGGAGGATTCATCGCACCGTGAAGTACACGTGGAATCTGAGACAGCTATCGATGAGCACAGCTTCAGGAGTACCAGAATAGGAGTGAAGCAGGGTGGAACTTACTCCACATCCTGCCGTGGCACACCACACGGCAAAGTTCAGCTGCTGATTCCAGTATGAGAGGCTTGGAGCAGCCATCCAAGTATAAGCTTGCTTTGCATCCTTGATGGTGATGGGGCAGTTGGTCAGCAGTCGTGGGTTGACGGAGAAGCTGGTTCGGGACCGTCCATCCACTATGATGGAGAATGGTGTTAGCTCTGGTATATCATTCAGTAGGCCTCTCAGGCCAGTAAAGCGTGTACCCAGGAGGGGCGGTTGGCTCCGGATGACTGTCCTGAGGTTCAGTGGGAAGGCCATCTATGCTGGTGTTCTTAAAGCTACCATACAGGCAGCACACTATTTGCAGTCGTCTTGACTCCAGAGACAAGCGAGGCGACCTCGCCATAACATTTTGTTTCTTAGCTCCTCCATATCAACCCACCCGCTGGAGCCTTTGAGGTATTGCTGTTGCACTTTAGGTTTCTCCGTGCGGTACAGGGCTTGGACCTTCAATATATGGTGGTACTCTTCATCGGTGACCTGGCCATCCTCGAGAGCTTTGCTGACAGACTCATCGATAGTCCGTAGCATACTCTGTGCCAGTGTCACGTACTTAGCATGCTTCTCCAGCCTCCTTTTGATCTGCCGTTGCCCCACCCCCAAGCCCGTGGCAAAGACAGTGGCGGCTAGTGTCACGCCACCCAGCGGGATGGCGACGATGTCACCCACCCCTGTAGCGAGAGTGGCCACAGCTGCCACACCAGCACTGGCTCCAACGACACCCGCAGCAGTGGTTGTACACGCGAGGACGTTGTAGGATGTCTTATATCGCCTGCACATTCTGCTGTACTTTTCTGCCTCATGGGCGAGATTCTGCCTGATGATATCTATCTGCTGGAGTCGCCAGCGGTGAATGGTACCGCCCTCGTGAGCCATCAGGGAGGGGTCTAGTTCTGGTTGCTTCCGCCACTCTGATTTTGCCATAGTATACCTGGAGATTAAACCTGCATCACCTGCAGAATCTGCTCATGAGTCATAGAAGGGTTCATTTTGGAGAGCCTGGCGAACCGTATCAGCTTGCTGGTGCGGAGACAGATGTCTCCAAGACAGTGGGCATCCAGCGTTATGTCGGGTGCCAGTAGCTTTCTGAGAAGTGACATCTGGAACGTCACCTTATGACCAAGATAGTAGGTTCACCGCTGGATGGCTTTCTTGGTCTTACACTTCAGCGCCATCTCCTCTTCCCACTGTATGACATCTGACCCATCCTCGTCTGTGACGTCATCGTAGATATTTGGCTCATCGTCGTCTGTCAAGCCTCCTGCATCCTGCTTACTCTCCTCCTGGAGGGCCTGCCAGTATCGGGAACCTTCACTGTTCCTTGGCCTCTTTGCAATACGCGCGTTCTGTTGATACCATCTCAGCCGCTGCAGTCGCTCTCCTTCTTGTTGCAGTGCGAGCATCTGTTCGTTTAGTGCCTTTATCTGTGCAGGGGTCATGAAGGGGCAACCCTGTAGCTGGCTCTTCATCATCTCGGCAAAGGTCAGATATTCCTGGTGTGATATCATGTCGTCGTCAGGTCAATGAGTAATAAGAGTGTAAACTCTAAATGGGCGTCCAATATCCCATCCGTGCTGGCATTTATGTTAATGGAGGGGCTGTCAAACAGGTGATTTACAGGTGTGAACAGGCTAAGACTGATAGCTTTCCATAGGTTGGTGTTGGCACCTGGGAGATACTCTATCATGTCCCTGCCGACTTCTACCAGTGAGCTGCTGTGTGCACTGCCCGGAGGTTGATGTAGCACATCCGCGTGTATGTATATTGTGCCCCACTGGGGCACCTCGAAGAGGACCCATTCTACACGGAACTGTACTACCCGTCTCCCCTCTAGAGAAGGTGAGATTATGTTTAAACCCCTCCTATAGAGTGCTATGGAACCCATATTTGTTCACTCGACTGGTCTTGCAGACCTGGCAGATGTGTACTCAGTTGATGCTGCCAAGGTAGAAGAGAGCGATAGCATGTCATTTGCCCTACAGTACGAAGCAAAATCAAAGGCATTTTCCCTCCACCCCACTGGTGATGATGGGGTGGAGCTGCTCACAGACCTCAAGAATGTGTCGAAGGAGCGCCTGGGTCGCAACATAGATGGCCACAAGATCGTGTTTCGGTACGATTTCCTGAAGAGGAAGTACATCCTCGAGTCGTTGATTGAGCTCTCGGATACAGAGGTGGCAGACAACAACACCCTACATAACGACCGACATCAGCTTTCATCTGGTGAAACCGTATTCGAGCGGTACCCCGCCAATGACCTATGATGATCTGCTATTGACCCTGGCAAAAAACCTGCAGTTGATATTTGAGAAGAATGAAATGTGGTACCGCGCTGGACCTTGGGGTGACTGGCAAACATGGTTGCCCCTATATAGGCCTCCCGCAGTCATTGTCATAGAGGTTACTCCCCTCTCCACTGTTGTGAAAAAGGATGGGACAGTTCGAAAGCTCTACAATCGGGGATCATTCTTCCTCACCTACATAGGTGAAGATGTCTCCCTGACAAGGGTGGGTAACCGGATCGGGGTTACCGGTGGAAAGCTCTTTCTGCGCCGTCCATTCGATGGAGCAGAAGAAGCTGTTAACCTCCAGGAGGGCATCCTATGGGTAGATGGTGTGTCACTTGTCTCCAAAGCCAATGGTGCTGTTAAATTGCTTCAGCGAGTCGGACTCACTAGCCCGCAAATGACTCATATAGTCCTAGAGCTACGTTTCTTAGCCAGTGGCAGAGTGAAGCAGCTAGCCCCTGCCCCTGAGGGGATGAAGATCACTACCGATCTCGATGGAACAGGGCTCGATCTGACACAGATATTTCTCGAGGGGTTCACTCTGTTCAGTTTAACTCTTCATATAATAGCCATGATTCTCATCATACTGCTCGTGCTGGGGTCGACAGCAGTGGCACAGGGCACTGAGACTGTCATGAAATTGGATGCCAAGTGATCCTACTTCCGGGATGACCCCCAGTACAATCCTTGGGTCAACCACTTGCGGAGAAAGATTTACGACCGCCTTCACCCACGTGAAGAGATTGAGTTCGTCTGCCACTTCTATGGGCTAGCGAGGGTAGGACGTGTTTGTCTGCTGGAGACCCCTGCTCAGCACCAGATTCTCTGTGTAACATGTGAACATGTCAGAGTCTGCCGTGGTGCAAATGCTAATCACTTTTGCATCCTACCAGGTGAGCGTTGTCAAGGTAGATGGAAGACACTATGGGTGGCCCCATCATGCCGATGCGACTCTGGCAGAGACTACGTGTTTGTCTAAGCCTACACAGAATAGAGTGCGAGAGGCCGGCCCTTCTGTGTGGTTGATCACAAGGTGATCAGTGGTGCATATCACTGTGGATGTTTGTCTCTAAATGGGCGTTCAGCCCCTATTATGTGTACTAGTAGTAGTGTCCGGATGATACTACCTCCGTCAACTGGCCGCTGTTCGGCGATCCGTGGTGGCCCCCACCACCTTCTCAATACACCAACCACCTATCTCAACAACCCTTGGGGCCTCCATCTAGAGGCATACACCAACCACATTTCTCAACAACCCTATACCCAGGGATTGAGGGGGCGGTGGGGGCCACGGATCGCCGAACGGCAGCCAGTTGAGGGAGGTGGTTTCATCTTAATCCCAACACCACTACTCCTCAGACTCTGTAAGACCATATCATTGAACCATTTATCAGACAGTATGGAATCATACCATTAAACCATACCTCAGACTCTGTAAGACCATATCATTAAACCATTTATCAGACAGTGTGGAATCATACCATTAAACCACACATCTGCCTCTGTAAGGCCATTCCATTAAACCATTCATCAGACAGTGTGAATCATACCATTAATCCATACCTCAGACTCTGTAAGACCATATCATTAAACCATTTATCAGACAGTGTGGCATCATACCATTAAACCATACCTCAGACTCTATAAGACCATATCATTAAACCATTTATCAGACACTGTGGAATCATACCATTAAACCATACCTCAGGCTCTGTAAGACCATATCATTAAAGCATTTATCAGACACTGTGGAATCATACCATTAAACCATACCTCAGGCTCTGTAAGACCATATCATTAAAGCATTTATCAGACAGTGTGGCATCATACCATTAAACCATACCTCAGACTCTATAAGACCATATCATTAAACCATTTATCAGACACTGTGGAATCATACCATTAAATCATACCTCAGGCTCTGTAAGACCATATCATTAAAGCATTTATCAGACACTGTGGAATCATACCATTAAATCATACCTCAGGCTCTGTAAGACCATATCATTAAACCATTTATCAGACACTGTGGAATCATACCATTAAACCATACCTCAGACTCTTTAAGACCATATCATTAAAGCATTTATCAGACAGTGTGAATCATACCATTAAAACCATACCTCAGACTCTATAAGACCATATCATTAAAGCATTTATCAGACAGTGTGAATCATACCATTAAACCATAACTCAGACTCTTTAAGACCATATCATTAAACCATTTATCAGACACTGTGGAATCATACCATTAAACCATACCTCAGACTCTTTAAGACCATATCATTAAAGTATTTATCAGACAGTGTGAATCATACCATTAAACCATACCTCAGGCTCTGTAAGACCATATCATTAAACCATTTATCAAACACTGTGGAATCATACCATTAAACCATACCTCAGACTCTTTAAGACCATATCATTAAAGCATTTATCAGACAGTGTGAATCATACCATTAAACCATACCTCAGACTCTATAAGACCATATCATTAAACCATTTATCAGACAGTATGGAATCATACCATTAAATCATACCTCAGACTCTATAAGACCATATCATTAAAGCATTTATCAGACAGTATGGCATCATACCATTAAACCATACCTCAGACTCTGTAAGACCATATCATTAAACCATTTATCAGACAGTGTGGCATCATACCATTAAACCATACCTCAAGCTCTGTAAGACCATATCATTAAACCATTTATCAGACACTGTGGAATCATACCATTAAATCATACCTCAGGCTCTGTAAGACCATATCATTAAAGCATTTATCAGACAGTATGGAATCATACCATTAAACCATACCTCAGACTCTGTAAGACCATATCATTAAAGCATTTATCAGACAGTGTGGCATCATACCATTAAATCATACCTCAGGCCCTGTAAGACCATATCATTAAAGCATTTATCAGACACTGTGGAATCATACCATTAAATCATACCACAGGCTCTGTAAGACCATATCATTAAAGCATTTATCAGACAGTATGGAATCATACCATTAAACCATACCTCAGACTCTTTAAGACCATATCATTAAACCATTTATCAGACACTGTGGAATCATACCATTAAATCATACCTCAGACTCTTTAAGACCATATCATTAAACCATTTATCAGACACTGTGGAATCATACCATTAAACCACACATCAGACTTTAAGACCATATCATTAAAGCATTTATCAGACAGTGTGAATCATACCATTAAACCATACCTCAGACTCTATAAGACCATATCATTAAAGCATTTATCAGACACTGTGGAATCATACCATTAAATCATACCTCAGGCTCTGTAAGACCATATCATTAAACCATTTATCAGACACTGTGGAATCATACCATTAAACCATACCTCAGACTCTTTAAGACCATATCATTAAAGCATTTATCAGACAGTGTGAATCATACCATTAAACCATACCTCAGGCTCTGTAAGACCATATCATTAAAGCATTTATCAGACACTGTGGAATCATACCATTAAACCATACCTCAGACTCTATAAGACCATATCATTAAAGCATTTATCAGACAGTGTGGCATCATACCATTAAATCATACCTCAGGCTCTGTAAGACCATATCATTAAAGCATTTATCAGACACTGTGGAATCATACCATTAAATCATACCTCAGGCTCTGTAAGACCATATCATTAAAGCATTTATCAGACAGTATGGAATCATACCATTAAATCATACCTCAGGCTCTGTAAGATCATATCATTAAAGCATTTATCAGACAGTGTGAATCATACCATTAAACCATACCTCAGACTCTATAAGACCATATCATTAAAGCATTTATCAGACACTGTGGAATCATACCATTAAACCATACCTCAGACTCTGTAAGATCATATCATTAAAGCATGTATCAGACAGTGTGGCATCATACCATTAAACCATACCTCAGGCTCTGTAAGACCATATCATTAAAGCATTTATCAGACACTGTGGAATCATACCATTAAATCATACCTCAGGCTCTGTAAGACCATATCATTAAAGCATTTATCAGACAGTATGGAATCATACCATTAAATCATACCTCAGGCTCTGTAAGACCATATCATTAAACCATTTATCAGACAGTGTGGACTCATACCATTAATCCATACCTCAGGCTCTGTAAGACCATATCATTAAAGCATTTATCAGAGAGTATGGAATCATACCATTAAATCATACCTCAGGCTCTGTAAGACCATATCATTAAAGCATTTATCAGACAGTATGGAATCATACCATTAAATCATACCTCAGGCTCTGTAAGACCATATCATTAAACCATTTATCAGACAGTGTGGACTCATACCATTAATCCATACCTCAGGCTCTGTAAGACCACATCATTAAAGCATTTATCAGACAGTATGGAATCATACCATTAAATCATACCTCAGGCTCTATAAGACCATATCATTAAAGCATTTATCAGACAGTATGGAATCATACCATTAAATCATACCTCAGGCTCTGTAAGACCATATCATTAAACCATTTATCAGACAGCGTGGAATCATACCATTAATCCATACCTCAGGCTCTATAAGACCATAACAATAAAGCATTTATCAGACAGTGTGGCATCATACCATTAAACCATACCTCAGGCTCTGTAAGATCATATCATTAAAGCATTTATCAGACAGTGTGAATCATACCATTAAACCATACCTCAGGCTCTGTAAGACCATATCATTAAAGCATTTATCAGACACTGTGGAATCATACCATTAAACCATACCTCAGACTCTATAAGACCATATCATTAAAGCATTTATCAGACAGTGTGGCATCATACCATTAAATCATACCTCAGGCTCTGTAAGACCATATCATTAAAGCATTTATCAGACACTGTGGAATCATACCATTAAATCATACCTCAGGCTCTGTAAGACCATATCATTAAAGCATTTATCAGACAGTATGGAATCATACCATTAAATCATACCTCAGGCTCTGTAAGATCATATCATTAAAGCATTTATCAGACAGTGTGAATCATACCATTAAACCATACCTCAGACTCTATAAGACCATATCATTAAAGCATTTATCAGACACTGTGGAATCATACCATTAAACCATACCTCAGACTCTGTAAGATCATATCATTAAAGCATGTATCAGACAGTGTGGCATCATACCATTAAACCATACCTCAGGCTCTGTAAGACCATATCATTAAAGCATTTATCAGACACTGTGGAATCATACCATTAAATCATACCTCAGGCTCTGTAAGACCATATCATTAAAGCATTTATCAGACAGTATGGAATCATACCATTAAATCATACCTCAGGCTCTGTAAGACCATATCATTAAACCATTTATCAGACAGTGTGGACTCATACCATTAATCCATACCTCAGGCTCTGTAAGACCATATCATTAAAGCATTTATCAGAGAGTATGGAATCATACCATTAAATCATACCTCAGGCTCTGTAAGACCATATCATTAAAGCATTTATCAGACAGTATGGAATCATTCCATTAAATCATACCTCAGGCTCTGTAAGACCATATCATTAAACCATTTATCAGACAGTGTGGACTCATACCATTAATCCATACCTCAGGCTCTGTAAGACCACATCATTAAAGCATTTATCAGACAGTATGGAATCATACCATTAAATCATACCTCAGGCTCTATAAGACCATATCATTAAAGCATTTATCAGACAGTATGGAATCATACCATTAAATCATACCTCAGGCTCTGTAAGACCATATCATTAAACCATTTATCAGACAGCGTGGAATCATACCATTAATCCATACCTCAGGCTCTATAAGACCATAACAATAAAGCATTTATCAGACAGTGTGGCATCATACCATTAAACCATACCTCAGGCTCTGTAAGATCATATCATTAAAGCATTTATCAGACAGTGTGAATCATACCATTAAACCATACCTCAGACTCTATAAGACCATATCATTAAAGCATTTATCAGACACTGTGGAATCATACCATTAAACCATACCTCAGACTCTGTAAGATCATATCATTAAAGCATGTATCAGACAGTGTGGCATCATACCATTAAACCATACCTCAGGCTCTGTAAGACCATATCATTAAAGCATTTATCAGACACTGTGGAATCATACCATTAAATCATACCTCAGGCTCTGTAAGACCATATCATTAAAGCATTTATCAGACAGTATGGAATCATACCATTAAATCATACCTCAGGCTCTGTAAGACCATATCATTAAACCATTTATCAGACAGTGTGGACTCATACCATTAATCCATACCTCAGGCTCTGTAAGACCATATCATTAAAGCATTTATCAGAGAGTATGGAATCATACCATTAAATCATACCTCAGGCTCTGTAAGACCATATCATTAAAGCATTTATCAGACAGTATGGAATCATACCATTAAATCATACCTCAGGCTCTGTAAGACCATATCATTAAACCATTTATCAGACAGTGTGGACTCATACCATTAATCCATACCTCAGGCTCTGTAAGACCATATCATTAAAGCATTTATCAGACAGTATGGAATCATACCATTAAATCATACCTCAGGCTCTATAAGACCATATCATTAAAGCATTTATCAGACAGTATGGAATCATACCATTAAATCATACCTCAGGCTCTGTAAGACCATATCATTAAACCATTTATCAGACAGCGTGGAATCATACCATTAATCCATACCTCAGGCTCTATAAGACCATAACAATAAAGCATTTATCAGACAGTGTGGCATCATACCATTAAACCATACCTCAGGCTCTGTAAGACCATATCATTAAAGCATTTATCAGACAGTGTGAATCATACCATTAAACCATACCTCAGGCTCTATAAGACCATATCATTAAAGCATTTATCAGACAGTATGGAATCATACCATTAAATCATACCTCAGGCTCTATAAGACCATATCATTAAAGCATTTATCAGACAGTATGGAATCATACCATTAAATCATACCTCAGGCTCTGTAAGACCATATCATTAAACCATTTATCAGACAGCGTGGAATCATACCATTAATCCATACCTCAGGCTCTATAAGACCATAACAATAAAGCATTTATCAGACAGTGTGGCATCATACCATTAAACCATACCTCAGGCTCTGTAAGATCATATCATTAAAGCATTTATCAGACAGTGTGAATCATACCATTAAACCATACCTCAGACTCTATAAGACCATATCATTAAAGCATTTATCAGACACTGTGGAATCATACCATTAAACCATACCTCAGACTCTGTAAGATCATATCATTAAAGCATGTATCAGACAGTGTGGCATCATACCATTAAACCATACCTCAGGCTCTGTAAGACCATATCATTAAAGCATTTATCAGAAACTGTGGAATCATACCATTAAATCATACCTCAGGCTCTGTAAGACCATATCATTAAAGCATTTATCAGACAGTATGGAATCATACCATTAAATCATACCTCAGGCTCTGTAAGACCATATCATTAAACCATTTATCAGACAGTGTGGACTCATACCATTAATCCATACCTCAGGCTCTGTAAGACCATATCATTAAAGCATTTATCAGACAGTATGGAATCATACCATTAAATCATACCTCAGGCTCTGTAAGACCATATCATTAAACCATTTATCAGACAGTGTGGACTCATACCATTAATCCATACCTCAGGCTCTGTAAGACCATATCATTAAAGCATTTATCAGACAGTATGGAATCATACCATTAAATCATACCTCAGGCTCTATAAGACCATATCATTAAAGCATTTATCAGACAGTATGGAATCATACCATTAAATCATACCTCAGGCTCTGTAAGACCATATCATTAAACCATTTATCAGACAGCGTGGAATCATACCATTAATCCATACCTCAGGCTCTATAAGACCATAACAATAAAGCATTTATCAGACAGTGTGGCATCATACCATTAAACCATACCTCAGGCTCTGTAAGACCATATCATTAAAGCATTTATCAGACAGTGTGAATCATACCATTAAACCATACCTCAGGCTCTATAAGACCATATCATTAAAGCATTTATCAGACAGTGTGGCATCATACCATTAAATCATACCTCAGGCTCTGTAAGACCATATCATTAAAGCATTTATCAGACACTGTGGAATCATACCATTAAATCATACCTCAGGCTCTGTAAGACCATATCATTAAAGCATTTATCAGACAGTATGGAATCATACCATTAAACCATACCTCAGGCTCTGTAAGACCATATCATTAAACCATTTATCAAACACTGTGGAATCATACCATTAAACCATACCTCAGACTCTTTATGACCATATCATTAAAGCATTTATCAGACAGTGTGAATCATACCATTAAACCATACCTCAGACTCTATAAGACCATATCATTAAACCATTTATCAGACAGTATGGAATCATACCATTAAACCATACCTCAGGCTCTGTAAGACCATATCATTAAACCATTTATCAGACACTGTGGAATCATACCATTAAATCATACCTCAGGCTCTGTAAGACCATATCATTAAAGCATTTATCAGACAGTATGGAATCATACCATTAAACCATACCTCAGACTCTGTAAGACCATATCATTAAAGCATTTATCAGACAGTGTGGCATCATACCATTAAATCATACCTCAGGCCCTGTAAGACCATATCATTAAAGCATTTATCAGACACTGTGGAATCATACCATTAAACCATACCTCAGGCTCTGTAAGATCATATCATTAAAGCATTTATCAGACAGTATGGAATCATACCATTAAATCATACCTCAGGCTCTGTAAGACCATATCATTAAACCATTTATCAGACAGCGTGGAATCATACCATTAATCCATACCTCAGGCTCTATAAGACCATAACAATAAAGCATTTATCAGACAGTGTGGCATCATACCATTAAACCATACCTCAGGCTCTGTAAGATCATATCATTAAAGCATTTATCAGACAGTGTGAATCATACCATTAAACCATACCTCAGACTCTATAAGACCATATCATTAAAGCATTTATCAGACACTGTGGAATCATACCATTAAACCATACCTCAGACTCTGTAAGATCATATCATTAAAGCATGTATCAGACAGTGTGGCATCATACCATTAAACCATACCTCAGGCTCTGTAAGACCATATCATTAAAGCATTTATCAGAAACTGTGGAATCATACCATTAAATCATACCTCAGGCTCTGTAAGACCATATCATTAAAGCATTTATCAGACAGTATGGAATCATACCATTAAATCATACCTCAGGCTCTGTAAGACCATATCATTAAACCATTTATCAGACAGTGTGGACTCATACCATTAATCCATACCTCAGGCTCTGTAAGACCATATCATTAAAGCATTTATCAGACAGTATGGAATCATACCATTAAATCATACCTCAGGCTCTGTAAGACCATATCATTAAACCATTTATCAGACAGTGTGGACTCATACCATTAATCCATACCTCAGGCTCTGTAAGACCATATCATTAAAGCATTTATCAGACAGTATGGAATCATACCATTAAATCATACCTCAGGCTCTATAAGACCATATCATTAAAGCATTTATCAGACAGTATGGAATCATACCATTAAATCATACCTCAGGCTCTGTAAGACCATATCATTAAACCATTTATCAGACAGCGTGGAATCATACCATTAATCCATACCTCAGGCTCTATAAGACCATAACAATAAAGCATTTATCAGACAGTGTGGCATCATACCATTAAACCATACCTCAGGCTCTGTAAGACCATATCATTAAAGCATTTATCAGACAGTGTGAATCATACCATTAAACCATACCTCAGGCTCTATAAGACCATATCATTAAAGCATTTATCAGACAGTGTGGCATCATACCATTAAATCATACCTCAGGCTCTGTAAGACCATATCATTAAAGCATTTATCAGACACTGTGGAATCATACCATTAAATCATACCTCAGGCTCTGTAAGACCATATCATTAAAGCATTTATCAGACAGTATGGAATCATACCATTAAACCATACCTCAGGCTCTGTAAGACCATATCATTAAACCATTTATCAAACACTGTGGAATCATACCATTAAACCATACCTCAGACTCTTTATGACCATATCATTAAAGCATTTATCAGACAGTGTGAATCATACCATTAAACCATACCTCAGACTCTATAAGACCATATCATTAAACCATTTATCAGACAGTATGGAATCATACCATTAAACCATACCTCAGACTCTATAAGACCATATCATTAAACCATTTATCAGACACTGTGGAATCATACCATTAAATCATACCTCAGGCTCTGTAAGACCATATCATTAAAGCATTTATCAGACAGTATGGAATCATACCATTAAACCATACCTCAGACTCTGTAAGACCATATCATTAAAGCATTTATCAGACAGTGTGGCATCATACCATTAAATCATACCTCAGGCCCTGTAAGACCATATCATTAAAGCATTTATCAGACACTGTGGAATCATACCATTAAATCATACCTCAGGCTCTGTAAGACCATATCATTAAACCATTTATCAGACAGTATGGAATCATACCATTAATCCATACCTCAGGCTCTATAAGACCATATCATTAAAGCATTTATCAGACACTGTGGAATCATACCATTAAACCATACCTCAGACTCTTTAAGACCATATCATTAAACCATTTATCAGACACTGTGGAATCATACCATTAAATCATACCTCAGGCTCTGTAAGACCATATCATTAAAGCATTTATCAGACAGTGTGAATCATACCATTAAACCATACCTCAGACTCTTTAAGACCATATCATTAAACCATTTATCAGACAGTATGGAATCATACCATTAAACCACACATCAGACTTTAAGACCATATCATTAAAGCATTTATCAGACAGTGTGAATCATACCATTAAACCATACCTCAGACTCTATAAGACCATATCATTAAAGCATTTATCAGACAGTGTGGCATCATACCATTAAACCATACCTCAGGCTCTGTAAGACCATATCATTAAAGCATTTATCAGACACTGTGGAATCATACCATTAAACCATACCTCAGACTCTATAAGACCATATCATTAAAGCATTTATCAGAGAGTGTGGCATCATACCATTAAATCATACCTCAGGCTCTGTAAGACCATATCATTAAAGCATTTATCAGACACTGTGGAATCATACCATTAAATCATACCTCAGGCTCTGTAAGACCATATCATTAAAGCATTTATCAGACAGTATGGAATCATACCATTAAATCATACCTCAGGCTCTGTAAGATCATATCATTAAAGCATTTATCAGACAGTGTGAATCATACCATTAAACCATACCTCAGACTCTATAAGACCATATCATTAAAGCCTTTATCAGACACTGTGGAATCATACCATTAAACCATACCTCAGACTCTGTAAGATCATATCATTAAAGCATGTATCAGACAGTGTGGCATCATACCATTAAACCATACCTCAGGCTCTGTAAGACCATATCATTAAAGCATTTATCAGACACTGTGGAATCATACCATTAAATCATACCTCAGGCTCTATAAGACCATATCATTAAAGCATTTATCAGACAGTATGGAATCATACCATTAAATCATACCTCAGGCTCTGTAAGACCATATCATTAAACCATTTATCAGACAGTGTGGACTCATACCATTAAATCATACCTCAGGCTCTGTAAGACCATATCATTAAAGCATTTATCAGACACTGTGGAATCATACCATTAATCCATACCTCAGGCTCTGTAAGACCATATCATTAAAGCATTTATCAGAGAGTATGGAATCATACCATTAAATCATACCTCAGGCTCTGTAAGACCATATCATTAAAGCATTTATCAGACAGTATGGAATCATACCATTAAATCATACCTCAGGCTCTGTAAGACCATATCATTAAACCATTTATCAGACAGCGTGGAATCATACCATTAATCCATACCTCAGGCTCTATAAGACCATAACATTAAAGCATTTATCAGACAGTGTGGCATCATACCATTAAACCATACCTCAGGCTCTGTAAGACCATATCATTAAAGCATTTATCAGACAGTGTGAATCATACCATTAAACCATACCTCAGGCTCTATAAGACCATATCATTAAAGCATTTATCAGACAGTGTGGCATCATACCATTAAATCATACCTCAGGCTCTGTAAGACCATATCATTAAAGCATTTATCAGACACTGTGGAATCATACCATTAAATCATACCTCAGGCTCTGTAAGACCATATCATTAAAGCATTTATCAGACAGTATGGAATCATACCATTAAATCATACCTCAGGCTCTGTAAGATCATATCATTAAAGCATTTATCAGACAGTGTGAATCATACCATTAAACCATACCTCGGACTCTATAAGACCATATCATTAAAGCATTTATCAGACACTGTGGAATCATACCATTAAACCATACCTCAGACTCTGTAAGATCATATCATTAAAGCATGTATCAGACAGTGTGGCATCATACCATTAAACCATACCTCAGGCTCTGTAAGACCATATCATTAAAGCATTTATCAGACACTGTGGAATCATACCATTAAATCATACCTCAGGCTCTGTAAGACCATATCATTAAAGCATTTATCAGACAGTATGGAATCATACCATTAAATCATACCTCAGGCTCTGTAAGACCATATCATTAAACCATTTATCAGACAGTGTGGACTCATACCATTAATCCATACCTCAGGCTCTGTAAGACCATATCATTAAAGCATTTATCAGAGAGTATGGAATCATACCATTAAATCATACCTCAGGCTCTGTAAGACCATATCATTAAAGCATTTATCAGACAGTATGGAATCATACCATTAAATCATACCTCAGGCTCTGTAAGACCATATCATTAAACCATTTATCAGACAGTGTGGACTCATACCATTAATCCATACCTCAGGCTCTGTAAGACCATATCATTAAAGCATTTATCAGACAGTATGGAATCATACGATTAAATCATACCTCAGGCTCTATAAGACCATATCATTAAAGCATTTATCAGACAGTATGGAATCATACCATTAAATCATACCTCAGGCTCTGTAAGACCATATCATTAAACCATTTATCAGACGGCGTGGAATCATACCATTAATCCATACCTCAGGCTCTATAAGACCATAACATTAAAGCATTTATCAGACAGTGTGGCATCATACCATTAAACCATACCTCAGGCTCTGTAAGACCATATCATTAAAGCATTTATCAGACAGTGTGGCATCATACCATTAAATCATACCTCAGGTCCTGTAAGACCATATCATTAAAGCATTTATCAGACACTGTGGAATCATACCATTAAATCATACCTCAGGCTCTGTAAGACCATATCATTAAAGCATTTATCAGACAGTATGGAATCATACCATTAAACCATACCTCAGACTCTTTAAGACCATATCATTAAACCATTTATCAGACACTGTGGAATCATACCATTAAATCATACCTCAGGCTCTGTAAGACCATATCATTAAAGCATTTATCAGACAGTGTGAATCATACCATTAAACCATACCTCAGACTCTTTAAGACCATATCATTAAACCATTTATCAGACAGTATGGAATCATACCATTAAACCACACATCAGACTTTAAGACCATATCATTAAAGCATTTATCAGACAGTGTGAATCATACCATTAAACCATACCTCAGACTCTATAAGACCATATCATTAAAGCATTTATCAGACAGTGTGGCATCATACCATTAAACCATACCTCAGGCTCTGTAAGACCATATCATTAAAGCATTTATCAGACGGCGTGGAATCATACCATTAATCCATACCTCAGGCTCTATAAGACCATAACATTAACCCCTCTTGTGCCAACTTAACCCTTCGAAATTCAAACCTTCTAGTTCAAACCAACCAAAATCAGCTATGTAGTGGTTTTGAGGCATGTCTATTTGGAGGCCAAGAGAAGAGTATTTTTGAATATATACCACTGGAATGACTGTCTCGGTAACCGAACCAGTCATTCCAGTGGTAAATTTTCAAAAAATACAACTTCACTTGAAAGCAAAATTTCTTGACCTTTTAATGTTTGAGATGTCCAGAACAGCCTCCATTTTCAGAACAACAGAAATATATTTTTGTAAATTCCATTCAATTTGGCTGCAAATGGATAGCATTCACTGCGCAAAAATTTCACCTATTTACAAATCTTGGTCACTAAATGCTTAATTAATATATTATAAGTAGCTTTTTGTGCGCTTTGAGGTGCTGCTGGCACAAGAGGGGTTAAACCATATCTCAGATCATACCACTAAAGCATATCTCCGACTCTGTAAGACCATACCACTAAACCATTTCTCAGACTCTGTAAGACCATACCACTAAACCATAGCTCAGACTCTGTAAGACCATACCACTAATCCATAGCTCAGACTCTGTAAGAGAATACCATTAAACCATTCCTCAGACTATGTAAGACCAATTGACTAAACTATACCTCAGACTATGTAAGACCATACCACTAAACCATACCACAACCAATGTAAGACCATACTACTAGACCATACCACAGACTCTGTAAGACAATGCCATTAATAATACATCACGCAGTGTGGTACCATACCATTAAACCATACCACAGCCTATGTAAGACCATACGACTGAACCATAGCCCAGACTCTGTAAGACCATACCACTAAACCATACCACAGCCAATGTAAGACCATACGACTAAACTATAGCCCAGACTCTGTAAGACCATACCATTGAACCATACCTCAGAATCTGTAAGCCCATACAATTAAACCATACCTCAGCCTCTGTAAGACCATACGACTAAACCATAGCCCAGACTCTGTAAGACCATACCACTAAACCATACCACAGCCAATGTAAGACCATACGACTAGACCATACGACAGACTCTATAAGAGCATACCATTAAACCATACCTCGGACTCTGTAAGACAATACCATTAAATAATACATCAGGCAGTGTGGAACCATACCATTAAACCATACCACAGACGCTGTAAGACCATACGACTAAGCTATAGCCCAGACTCTGTAAGACCATACCATTAAACCATACCTCAGACTCTGTAAGACAATACCATTAAATAATACATCAGACAGTGTGGAACCATACCATTGAACCATACCACAGACACTGTAAGACCATACGACTAAACCATGGTTCAGACTCTGTAAGACCATACGACTAAACCATAGCTCAGAGTCTTTTACAGTGTGAGACCATTACAATGGGCCATCATTCAGTCAGTGTGAGACCATCACATTGAGCCGACCTTCAGACAGTATGAGACCATCACAATGGGCCGTTCTTCAGACAGAGTGAGACCATCACATTGAGCCGTCCTTCAGTCAGTGTGAGACCATCACATTGAGCCATCATTCAATCAGTGTGGGACCATCACATTGAGCCATCATTCCGTCAGTGTGAGATCGTCACATTGCACTTTCCTTCAGACCAGTGTGAGACCATCACAATGGGCCATTCTTCAGACAGGGTGAGACCATCACATTGAGCCGTCCTTCAGTCAGTGTGAGACCATCACATTGAGCCATCATTCAGTCAGTGTGAGACCATCACAATCGGCCGTTCTTCAGACAGTGTGAGACCATCACATTGAGTCATCCTTTGGTCAGTGTGAGACCATCACATTGAAGCATCATTCAGTCAGTGTGCGACCATCACACTGAGCCATCATTCAGACAGTGTGAGACCATCACATTGAGCCGTCCTTCAGACAGTGTGAGACCATCACATTGACCCGTTCTTCAGACAGCGTGAGGCTATCACATTGAGCCGTCATTCAGACGGTGTGAGACCATCACATTGAGACATCCTTCAGACAGTGTGAGACCATCACATTGAGCCATCCTTTAGACAGTGTGAGACCATCACATTGAGCCATCTTCCACTTCCTCAGAATTACATTGCAAACACTACCTATTTTTTATGGGGGTCTGAGGTGGTGTATATCTACCAGTTTCAATATGGAGTTTATGATTTGATATTCTAAGACGGGTAAGCGCTATTCTCTGTTGCCGATTTGATACCATGGTTAGGTAAGGTTAGAGAATAAACTGGGTTTTGAATATAGCATATACTCTAAGTTTATTAGCATCTGGTCTGTTAATTGAAAGCGACCATCGCTTAATAATTTCGTCTTTGATAACCTTGATAAAATTTAGTGACTGGGGCTGGGACTCCTCCATAGAACGTGTCAGATCATTAACTGCCCTAACCCATGAGTCAGACTTGTTGTATGCTAAGAATGATGATAGCCCATAGGCATTACCCAGCAAGGCGTCTTTGGGCATGTCTTCTAGATGGCGCTTGTATTTTAGGATTCAAGATATGACAGCGACTCCTAGAGGGAACAGCCCCAGTTCATCCCTCACTGCATCGGTTGAGGCAAATTTGTTAACGCCAAGAACCTACCTAGCATAGCCAAGATACACCTTTTCAGCGGGTAAGTTGTACATTTTCTGAAGAGTTTTAGACACAGAGGTGGAGCAGAGAGATACTCCCCAGAGTTCTAACCCGTAAAGAGCTATGGGCTTAATTAAGGAATTAAAAAGACTAAGTGCTACTTTAGGAGAAAAAGATTCCTGGCACAGTAACTTTCTCAGTTTGAAAGTGGCCTTCATTGATTTAGCCTTTAGGGTCTTACAAGCTATAGTAAAAGAGCCAGAGTTGATAAAGTCGATGCCTAGATATTTACAAGACCTGATACATTCTAACTGATGATTATTGAATGTAAAGTTATCGGTCAAAAGCCTACCATCCCTATTGAATATAATAATCTTGTTTTTTTCTAAATTCAGTTCATGTTTCGACTTAGAGCAGTATTGACTACGGTTCCATGGACATTGTTGTAATCATGTACTGGATTCAGAGAGTAATACAATATCGTCTGCATACACGAGACACTGCAGTTTCCTAGCAAACAGCTCAACAGGACAAGTATGCCCCTTGGCTATATCAGATGGCAAGTCATTAATAAATAGCGAAAAAAGCAAGGGGCTTAGCACTTCACCATGCCGGACTCCCTGTGAGATTTTAAATGGGGGACTTAAACAATCGGGATATTTAATACAGCTAAATGTATTATTGTACATACGTTTGATAATTGAATAAAAAGTGTCCCTTATTCCGAGGTTTAGAATTTTTTAAATAGACGTGTCCACCAGACCATGTTCAAAGCCTTACTAAAATCAACAAAGCAGGCATAAAGTTTTTTACTTTTGAATTTTGTGTAAGAATCAACTAGGGTCTTGAGTATGAACGTATGATCCGATGGGCGTGAGGATGTCTTAAGGCCAATCTGTTCTTCAGTTCTAAGATTATGGATCTCAACGAATTTCTCCAATCTTATATTAAGAATAATACTGAAAATATTGGCTAGGTTGCTACAGATTGTAACTCCACGAACATTTTCAAGTTTGCTGTGGCTGCCTGCTTTAAAAATTGAGGTAATAGACCCTTCAAACCATTTGACAGGGTAAGAACCTTTGGAAATTTTTTTATTAAAAATAACAGTGAGAGGGGTAGCGAAAATGTCAGCACCAGCTTTAAGCATGTCGTTGGCAATGCCATCCAAGCCCCCAGCCTTATTGGACTTAAGGTTGTAAAGCACCTTTTTTGTCTCCACAACATCGATTCTGTAGTCAAGTTCGTTGAAATACGGCTCCAACTCCAAGTCAGCTACCTCAGCCCTAATGCTGTTATCAAAAAATAGGATTTTCAAATGCAGTAGAGCCTAATAGCTGTTTATAATAGTTGAACCAAGTTCCCGGACTTATAGATTATGATGGGGCTCACGTATTAGTGGCTTTGGGTTCTTTAACCAGCTTCCTGTAGGCTGATGGATCATTATCGTGCATTGCGTCTAGTTTATTCAGAATGTCAGAGATGAATTTACGCTTGGTTTTCCTAACCAGACATTTGTATTTCTTTTTTATGGAAATAAGTCGTTCTCTAAGATTTGCATCAAATGGGTTATTCTGTAACATTCTACCGATTCTCTTGCATTCATGCTTTGCCTCAATACATGCCAAGTCAAACTATCAATGGCGTACCACATGTCTCTTAAAGAATCTTTTCCCACGTAGTGACATAGCAGCTGCTGGCAGGATACTATCTATAAAAATGTGTATAGTATCATCAGCATTAGTGTTATCACTATTATGGCAGGTCTCAATGTAGGACAGTTTGTTTCTAATATCATTTCTTTTAAGGGCAAGCTTGACTTTGGATTCCGATTCTTTATCCCAATTAAACTGTTTGGGAAGTGGTCTAAGGGTTATGCATCCTTCGTCTTTCACACATCACTTTAAATTTAGGTACATGGAAATCATGCAATGATTGGAAAGAGTTTCTAGCCACTCGTCGACATGGAAAAAGGGGACAGATGGAAGCAGTGAGTGGTGAACGAGGGCGTAATCCACCGTACTACTACCCCTATATTGGTGGCAAGTTAACTGGCTAAAGCAGTCACCCATAGTACGGCCATTTAAAATCCGGAGACCAGAGGTTTTACATAGATTAAGTAAGTTATTGCCGAAAGCATTACAACACCTATCCTGATTGATACGTTTTCTCAAAGATCTATCTACCTGATAATCCTCAGGTAGGGGGATATGAATGTCTTCTTCTTCAATAATGAAATCATCTTTGTCGGCAGTACGCGCATTAAAATCCCCCATAATTATTGATGTGCCTAATTTGGAGAAATGGGCAATGTCAGATTCAAGTATGTTATATACATCATTGTTGACCCTGGCGCTGAATGAAGAATACTTAGGACTGAAACAAACAAATACAAGGTAAATATCATGAGGGAGATGGAAGAATGATTTGGATAATTTCAGCCAGACTATGTCGTGAGTGATATGCGGTGACTTAACATGAGCTATACCATTCCAAATTATTGATTTGACAAGGACCGCAATGCCACCCGAAAATTTTTTGGCTCTCTTCAATTTAGGTCTACAGCATTGGGAAATATTTTCAAACCCATCTAAGCTGATATGGTCAGAGATATTGGCATGTATTTCAGTTAAACCAATAATATCTTTAGTACAGAGAATATTTTTTACTTCAGGACCTTCCAGTTTACAACCGAGAGACGTGTTACTTACCCCTTGCATGTTCCACGAGCACACTCAGAGATTTGTTAGGAACATCTAAAAATGGAGATAATCATGTCTCCAAATCCATGTCACTCTGCCATGAACCACATTGCTGACTATTGACTCTATTCCTGTCCCCAGACACAGAGGATGAATACGGTCTTCGAGATGGTACGTGTCCTCCACTCAGACTGCTGGGATGGGCCCATGTGTT
The DNA here is from genome assembly GCA_034401795.1 of Chaetoderma sp. LZ-2023a. Lineage (NCBI taxonomy): Eukaryota > Metazoa > Mollusca > Caudofoveata > Chaetodermatida > Chaetodermatidae > Chaetoderma > Chaetoderma sp. LZ-2023a. The sequence goes on from CM067373.1 coordinate 14,550,391, forward strand.
GGAACTGCCGATCTCACCTTTGATCGCGATAAAATGCTGGGGCTAGACCACTACCGCTCTCATAGCAATCCGATCTATTGACATTGGGGAGAGGTCTCCTACTACCGTCCGGGGCCAGAGCTTTGCACAAAACTTCCTTAATGTTCCCTGCCAGACGACTTGTACCCACACCATTAAGATGTACAGAGCCATCTTAAAAAAATTTGGGATCAGGACTATCATTTTCAAGTAGATTGCTGTTGTCATAGATCCACACATTAGGGCGATTGAAGAGTCTTTGTTTTACTGCCAAATTAGCAGACAGAGTCTTGATATGAAGATCATGATCCCCATGACCGGGTGTCAGAGATATGATTATCTTACTATCCGGAAATCTAGATCTGGTCCGCTCTAACAGGTTTTCCAGTTCATCTGCACACATAGAGGAATCTTTATTCTGCAATTTGATATCATTGCTCATCTGGTGCAAAATTACACAGGCAGGATGTGGGCCTGTATACGCCTATAATGAGTTTCGTAGCATCAGAAATATAATATTTTGTTTCAAGAATAGACTTATAGTCACGTAATAATCTGTCCGGCTTCATGTGTTTGAACAAAGAAGTTCCAATCAATAAAATATTTTTGGTGGGTTGTGCTGAGAGGTTAGTGGAGCTGACTGATTGCAATTCACTACGATCCCATGCACGTTATCAAAAAACTTATCTCTCTGCACCTGAATTTTCATACTAAGAACCTCGTCTGTGACATTTTCTAATTGTATTGCGACTTTCTGGTATTTTTTCTCGAGCATATCGATGACTTCCACTTTGGTCCGAATTCTTGCCTCGGCTGCTCCTTATACAGATACCGTTTTGAATCCTCCCATCTCGACTGTGCTGCCTTGTGTTCTGTTAATAGTTTTTTGGTTAGAAAGTCACCACTTAACATTTCGCCTTGTAACTCTTTAATTTTAGAATTTAGTTTTGCATTGGTCTTATTAAGCTCAGAAATCTCTTTCGATTTACTATCACTGCTGTGATCCATTTCATTAGCCTTATGTTTGTGCACTTCGACTTTTAGGACACTAATCTCCTTCTCTAGAACCTTGTTGGTCTACCGCTCCTTTTTCAGCTCACTCTCTAGAGGTTGGAGTTTAAGATCTAAGTTTTCGTCTTTTAAAGCGAACATCTTTTCGTACACAGTTTCTTGAAAATTAGTCATAGCACGATTAACGTCGGAAAGCTGCATCAGACAGTCTGCAATTATTTCAAGTAGCTTTGTATCGTTCAAAGATTTATTTGGCTTAGCTGATTGAGGAGCCTCTACTGTAGTACCCAACTGGACCGCGCCAATTCTTGTTGCTTGACATTGGCTCCTACCGCCAGGTATGCTAGCACTGCTTTCCTTTGGAAGCACCTCTCCGGGGTCAGGATCACATCCAGGGAATAGAGCGTATGAGCTATCAAGTACGTTGTTTGCCACAGTTTCTGGCATATCACATGTGTGGAGATTGTCCATGATGTGATCAACGATAGTCTTTAGTTGGGAGAATTCGTTGTCCACAAATTCACACATAAGGTTACCTTGGGCCATGCCTATCAAAGTGGAATAGTAAACTGTTATTGTCAACGCTTTTGCGGTCACATCCGGCTCAGAATCATTCGTGTTGTACGACACTGTAATTTGGGTCTCTGATAACAAATTAATAGGGCTAGCTGCATCCCCCTTGTCAACCCAGTCAACAGAGAAGGAATCACATTCACCCAGGTGGTCATAGTACCGCAATGACAGGGCCACTCGCCATGCGGGCATACGCGCATTGTTTGTGCTGAAAGCCACACATTTTGCTGCTGGTTTATATTGGCTGACACTGACCTCTTCAAAGGGTTTATTGTTTGTTTTTGACACCTTAATAAGATGACCTCTATACTGGTCTGCTATTTTGCTGTACACCTCCTGATCGCAAGATTTGTGGATGAACTGACAGTTTTTAAGACATTCCATCATTATGAGGAGGAGGACAATGACAATTAGTAGATGAGTCAATAAAAATTGATTTAGCATGAATGATCAGCTTGAACAAACGATCTAGTATGAATGTTCAGCTTTAACAACAGGAAGCACGGTAACTCGAGTTCACTTAGAAAATATAGATTCAAGTAACAACACGGATACTGTTAATTCACACGCAATGACGAATATAAACGATAATTGTGGCATCAGCTGTCAGTGATCAGCGAATTATCGGTCTTGTTGGAATTGATAAAATTCGAGAACTGGTGTCGATGGCTGAATCTGAGCATATGTGTGGATCGCAGCTTCGCGAGTGGCTAAAGTTTAGGTTAGTCCGATGAGAGGATCTTTAAAAAGACGGTTCAAGCAGATAATTGGCTGGAACTAATCTGACAACTTCGTAATGTTCAGATTTAGAAAGCTCAAAACCTTATTTTGCAATTCAAGTCCGCCATTTTTTCGTATCTCATCCCATTGCGCCGTCCGTCAGACAGTGTGAGACCATCACATTGAGCCGTCCCTCAGTCAGTGTGAGACCATCACACTGAGCCGTCCTTCAGACATCGTGAGACCATCCCATTGAGCCATCATTCAGACAGTGTGAGACCATCACATTGAGCCGTCCTTCAGACAGTGTGAGACCATCACATTGAGCCGTCCTTCAGACATCGTGAGACCATCCCATTGATCCGTAATTCAGACAGTTTGAGACCATCACATTGAACCGTCCTTCAGACAGTGTGAGACCATCACATTGAGCCGTACTTCAGACAGTGTGGGACCATCGCATTGAGCTGTCATTCAGACAGTGAGGGACCATCACATTGAGCCGTCCTTCAGACAGTGTGTGGCTATTACAATTAGCTAACGTTCAAAGCATGAGGCGTATGTAATTTATTGAGATTATTTTTAATTCTATGTGATGATTTTTGCTTCGGTAAACAAATCATTCCTCGAAATGAATATATTTATACATATGGTCAGGTCTATTACGCTTTTATCAGGTCGAATGAAAAATACGCAAGTTTAATTATTTGTGACCAGTATATGTTACTTTGTCGGTATGAATGTGTATCAGATTTCACCCCAACCCACACCACCCCTACCATGCAAATAAAACTAATGCCATATTCATGTGGCTTACTACGCGTTATAGGGGATTAGAATGATATGTAGGTTTGCTTAAACAAATGATAAAAACGATTTAGTTTGACATAAGCTTGATATTCTGTGTCCAGCCCCATTATATTCTATTACTCACTAACACATTTTTGGGCAAAATTAGGATTTTCTTTGATATTGAGTTCCGGCATGCATTTAAAGTGCTTAGCTAAGTTCGGATATCTTATCGAGGTACTCAGGTCAAAGGTATCATGTGGTTGTCTACAGGCGCACACCTTTACTCTCGCTTGAAGTAGGAGTAATCGAGTAGAATTTGTACCACGTGGTACCGTTATCCGACTATACCCTCGGGCGTACGGACATGTAATCGAGGTACCTCGATAACATGTTCGAACTTGGCCTTAGTTTTACCATTAGAGAACCAGAGCATATACATACATCAATTGTAAATAAACTCGAACAACGGTTAAGATAATAGCTGTATCCATGTTTCATAATAAGGAATCTATGTTTGAAGCTGCTTTACATACAGTTTACAATTAGATGAAAAACAAGTGTTACCTGCATTTCAATGATAAGTACAGTGAGGAGTCTGATAATTGCGCAATGACCTCATTTGATTCTGTTCTCAGCTCCTGATTGGCTTACGTGTTTCACTACCGTGAAGCAAGCCCAGACCAGCCAAATATACTGACTAAGGAAATAAACAATTTTTTTATATAAGACTTTATCGAGGAGTTGAACAATTAGTGAAGCAGAAGATTGAAATTGTCAGGGTTCATTAGCGCCTCAAAGAGGCCAAAAAAGTACTTTATCAATTAACCCATTAATTTGTCAAGATTTAAAAAGGAAATTCTCAGTCAATGGCTATTTGATTCCATCAAAGGAAACATGCATTTCAGTTATCCCAGTCTAACCACATTCTAACGAAGGAATTGAACAATTATTGAAGCGATTCGCGACATTACTAAGGAGTTGGACCAATTCTGGATGTGGAAAATTACTAATAGTCCGGCAGCGGTGGTGGTGAATCTTGCGCTGGAGTACCCACAATATGTTTTTACAGATTTCGTCTCTATGGACCCTCCCTATCAAGAATCTGAGTGATGCCAAGCTAGCGTCCTTGAGAATTTTGGAAGAAATGGCATCTTTCTACGGCAACAGCTACTAACATCGAAAAAGTAAAATATCAAGATATCAATCAAGATGGGCGATTTTTATAATCTTGGCATCTAGGCATATATTTTAAAACCTGGCCCATCAAATGAGATCATGGCCTTGAGGTTTCAAAGTCAAGGTCATTGCGAAAATATAAGGTCAATCTAAAATGGACTTATTTTCTAATAAATTACTGTAAAATGGGCATTATTGGCTCTGGTGATTTAAAAAAATAATATGGATTATATGCCAAATCAAATCGAACACTAGTTGCCATAGAAAGCACGATAAATCCAAAATAGGTAAGCCTATTGCTAAAGCCATATGATTTTGACATATTCCGAATGCTCCGTCTCACTTTTTCGATGTCATGGAGGCGAGGACCCCATTATCCAGTTCAACCTCCTGAGAATTGCTTCTATTGCCAATGCTCGCCCGATCAGGGATAATTGAGTCTATTGCCATCTGGAAGCAGAACAGCCCGCTGATCCAAACTTTAGCACAAAGTTCCATAGAAACATATACATCAATGCGAAAATTGCATAATCATCCAATCGTGAAGCCAAAATGCAGAAGAGATCTGAGCTTTCACTGTTTTACTTTCACCGCCACTATACCTTCTGCGGTGAAATTTGTGAATTTGAAAAGAAAACAAAAAATCCCTCTCCCTGAAGATGTGTCGAACAGCCGAACGCGGTGCACAGAAATCGTTCAAAGACATGCATATTACTAGTCCTATACGAGGAGATAGGTTTCCTGATGATGTCTGTTTGCGAGTAGAGGGAGCTATTAATGACATGCAGGCAGCTGGTGGACGTTACTATTATGATTGCAGAGTAACATCTATGGCTCTGATGGCTGCTCAATTTGTAGGTTGAAGTAGCAGCGAAGCCCATGAATCCATGAACAATTCTATGAAGTTGTAAAAGCTATACATGATGCTAGAATGCAAACCTCAAAATGAATGAAACAACAATTTTGGTGAACTGTTATATACAGAAGAACAGTGGCCACTGACTTGTCAAACAACTTCGGCGAAGAGCTTCTCTCAGAGCAGCAGGCTGTGCAAGATTTTTCTATCGATAGGCTTGCAAAGCAAGTAGGACAAAAACTGAAATCACTTCCCTTAAACAAGAATATATACGAAATATTACCACCTCAGCATAAGAGTACCGCGCTCCCTTTGAGCTTGGTACTCAGCACAAAGGAACAAATCAAAAAATTAAGCCAGTTTGGTGTGTTGTGTTCTTATGCTGAGGTGGTTATATTTCGTATAACAGCTGCTCAAGTGCCAACACCACTACCGAACAAAGATTTAACCCCCACTCCAGAACCAGATGTAGGTTTGGTTCTAGTGATTGCAGACACATTTGCATCGTACATATCCAGTCAAAGGTATCTGCCGTCTACACATACTCTTAGTATGCAACTCGTGCAAGCAGGAAACAAACATGGTAGTCTGAAATATGCTGAGAACATATGATGCATAAAGAAGAAGGAAATTATAATGAAAGTCGATGACGATGCCTCAGGAGAGAGAGAGAGAGAGAGAGAGAGAGAGAGAGAGAGAGAGAGAGAGAGAGAGAGAGAGAGAGAGAGAGAGAGAGAGAGAGAGAGAGAGAGAGAGAGAGAGAGAGAGAGAGAGAGAGAGAGAGAGGGAGGGAGGGAGGAGGAGGGAGGGCGGGAGGTAGGGAGGGAGGGAGGGAGGGAGGGAGGGAGGGAGGGAGGGAGGGAGGGGAGAGAGGGAGAGAGGGAGAGAGAGAGGGGGGAGAGGGAGGGATGGAGGGAGGGAAGGAGGAAGGGAGCGAGACGCACGCACGCACGCACGCACGCACGCACGCACGCACACAGGGTGACAGGGAGGGGGCAGGGAGCAAAACAATCTATTTTATCGATGCATGTCCTGGCAGAAAGAAGGGCTACAACAAAGGACGGCTTCAGCCTTCCAGAAGCAAGTGACGCGACCTAGTGTCCAGACTGGAATGGTTTCAGCAATTGAATGGCCAGAGAACAAATTCATTCATTGAACTGAAATTACTTCTTCCCTTAGACACACCACTTACTGACATGACGCCATTGGATCCTGATATGATGCTGACGGCCATGGTAGAAATGGAGATAATAATAATAAAGCATGTGGTTTGGGATATCATAGTGCTTACGTGTGTCTAGCAGCTGTATGGGATTGCTGTCAACATATCGTGGGCACAACCTGACAGATTCAGCAATATTGTGTTATGTCTTGGAGGAATGCACTTCCTCGTGAGCTTTATTGGCCGTGTCAAAACGTTGATAACAGGTGGCCTATGCGTTTGGTTGTGTTGAATATATGTTGGTAGGAAAGACGTGTCCTCAGAATGTTAACGCCTTGAGATGTCTCAAAGAAGCAGTTATACAGGATATTGTCCAGGAAGCTTGCGATGAGGATGACTTCATGACATGTTCGTAGTCTCATCCGAAAATCCGTAGAGCCGCAAAACTCTGGCCAGAAGGCCTCACCAAACGAGTTGTCCTCATGTAAGTGTGAAAAGGAAGCAACCTAGCCATAGCGCCAATCTGCAATGTGTCTCATAATCACATATGTCTGATGGAATCTGTATTCAAATCCAAAACGTGCTACTCATCAGTTCTCTGCGACCTGGAATGTGATGTGAACAGATACGATGAGTGAAACCAACTGTCCGAGATATACCAATAGTCCCTGTGGTAGTCTTGCCATCACATTCATACCCAATGCGAAGCAAACCTAGGCTTTATTTGTGCATATGTGTGGCCGCATACAAAATTACATCGGAGATATGACCCAGCATGAGACGTCGACGGAAACTCTCCACAAATAGGAACTTAATTTACGCATGTTGTCAGATGCAAAGAGGCTGGAAACTCCCAGCACGAGATTGAAGAGTCTGGCAATCCATTAGAAGGTGCACATCATAATGCAAAGGGCAACCTCAACAGAGTGAACTGTAGAATCTCACCAGATACGGTCAATGTTGTCAAAGTGCTGCACATTTGTGAACGCATTATGAATGAAAAATTTACATTATCACTGAAAAATCCTTGATGACTACCACCGCAACCACCTATGCGCCATCACTGGTCACCGATACCCGGACAGTACAATTTCCAATGATGTACTCTACAAGATATGTAATGCATCGCCACTGTCCATAAAAGTCTTCCAGCAAAGATTGTCCATGTTTCGCCATATGTTAAGGATGCCAGACAGACGATACATCCGCACAAAATTCGCCGTGGGAGCCAGTAAATATAAAACAAGGAGGACGTCCTTGCATAAATTTGTTAAGAGTGCAGCGAAATGACCTCAATAAAACAGGACTTGGTACACTTGTCTCAGGAATAGACCTGGGGAATCTAAATATTTAAGCTGAGGACAAGACACGGTGGTCAAAGCCGAAGGACTGATTGCAGCTGCATAGTGTTTCCACTGATTGAGCCGCAGAATGCAGTACCTCATCAACAATGCACATAAATCAGCTCTTATAGCCGAATGGATTCAATGCTCCCATAAGCAAGGAAATCAAGTGCAGTCAAAGTGCATGACATCAACGTCTTTTACTCTTTGACCATTGAATTGCAAGCTTCTGGAAGGGAGGTGGCTCAAGATGACATCCTGAAGTATGATTTAGCACTGGTTCCAATGGCAATGTTTCACCGTTCGTGTGCCATCAGGGTGGCTTAGACAACACCAGCATCAAAGCGGAAGATGCATGTAGATATTGCAATGGATCAGCTGTGCTTTGGGTGATCCCATGTGACCTACAAATGGAACATTCAAGGATTAGGTAGACAATACCATGAGCTGGGTACTCAGAAGGCGAAAGAATCAGGCATACGCTTGATTTTCGACAGGTATATGGAGTACAGCATCAATGACAATGCCCGTGACGCCAGGCAGAAGCAGAGAGCATCAACTTACATTGACCATGCCTCTGTCACCTCAATAATGACGATTTCATTGGAATTTATTTGATAATAAATCCAGTTTTCGTTCGACCATGCATTTTTTCAATGATATTGCCCATGAAACCTCAAAGGCATCACATCATTCAATAGAGCATACTCTAAAACATATGTTTAGACACCAAAAATGTGAAAATAGCTCATCTGCATTCTGGGATATTTGACGTGTTTTTTTAAAATTTTCGCAATGGTTGCAATGGAAACGGGCAATTTCTTCAAACTGCTCAATGTTGCCAGCTTGGTATCACTCGGATTCTTGATAGGGAGGGTCCATAGATACATAATCTGCAAACACCTGTTGTGGGTACTCCAGTGCAAGGTTGGACCAAAAATCCCAGTTTGGCTGCTGGACTATAGGGAATTGAATAATTCTTGACACGGAACATAGCTGTGGTTTTGAGTTACCTATCATACCTACAATACCAGTGCATTGATGTATTCTCCAAATATACACATGGTCAGTGTTGGGAATTAGTGCAGTGTAAGCAGCGTGGAACTAAGGTATTAAATTCGTCTTCAATCACGTGATGTTCTATTCATGAACTGCATTGCTAAGCTAGATTGTGTTTTCAATAATAATAGTAATAATAATAATAATAATAATAATAATAATAATAATAATAATAATAATAATAATAATAATAGTAATAATAATAATAATAATAATAATAATAATAATAATAATAATAATAATAATAATAACAATTTCAAGAGGGTACATCGCCAGTGGCCTCTGATGTTCCCGAAGCCCTCAAAACATATATATATATAATTATATATTATTGTACATAGTATATATATATATATATATATATATATATATATATATATATATATATATATATATATATATATATATATATATATATATATATATATATATATATATATATATATATATATATATATATATATATATACTATGTACAATAATATATAATTATATACACGCCAGGTATGTACAAATAGACAAATGTACAATAATTGCACTTACACGCACGCAAGCACTCACTCAGACACGCAGGCGGGCGGGCAGGCAGGCAGACAGGAAGACAGACAGGCAGACATGTAGGGAGGCAGGCAGGCAGACTTATACTAGTTGCGAGTCGCGGCAACAGTGTACAAATTTGCTATCGCTCTTCGAGATAACAGGTAAGCTGTTGAAATATTTTGGGAAACTACTCTGACCGGACGCTTTAGCTACCTAAGGCAGAAACTGCGCCCAGCCATATTAGCCCAAAAATATTAAACAGAATTAAACAGCCCCAAAATATTAAGCAGAGACATAGCAATCTACGCATCGCAATTTACTCTGGCGTTCATCCAAACATCAGGAAGGGCCATTATGTGCATTCTTATTGCCATTGTGTATACCGGTAATCCTCAAATGACCTCAGCTGACCTATACCTGGTCGAATGTCGTTCTATTATATTGAGAAACCTTCCCGCATGTATCGGGATACACTGTCATCCAGATACTATGTAATTAGTACAAGTGCAACTGGACACTGGCCAAAGGGAGGATTAACACGCATCGTTCTATGAAGATTATAATGTACATGCTACGGCTGCATTCATGATGATATGTTGAAGCTAATTTGCATTAGAGTCATAGGCAGCATCAGCCACCAGTCGAATTAGTTTCAAAATATTCAACAGCTTACTTGTATAGTTACCGTGTAAGTTGCGATTCTGAGTATTCAGTGTTCAAAATGTTAAAATAGATTCAATCGTTCAAAGCGGGCGGAGCTTGCCGCTAAATGGAAGGGGAATAGTTAGAAATGGATGCCCTTGTGACGTATCTCTAGAGAACATATGTACATTGTTAATTTATTAGCGCACAAGTGGACAAAGGGAACACTATTTTAGAAACACACTGCTGGTATGATTGACACAGGAAACACGCCCATGGCTGTCGAATGTTGTCAAGAGCATTGTTATCGTTTGACCACTACGTCGTAAGCCACTCCATACTTATAATCCTGAGTTCAATGGAGCTAAGGGAGCAGCATTACAATGGACCGTTTCATTTTTAGCTATGCTCTACCAATCTCTAGTTAATCTCCACCCACACTTCGCTCGTGTTGGGATCGATCGATCTCTGAACTTCCTGACTATCAATTTCCAGAAAAGTGTACAGGTAAGCTGCGTATAGAATCATTTATGACGTAATGATTATGACGTCATCCTACACGCCTCTTAGCTGTTTATGACGTCATATGACGTCATTACTCTGAAAAGGGCCTTTATCATGAGAAGCATGCCTCTTGCCTGTAGAAATTTTCACCCACATATGTATATAACGTCAGAGACTACCTATAATTGCCATGCACAAGGGTACATGACGTCAGAGACTACCTGTAATTAATATGCATATGTTCACATGATGTCAGGGGCTATATGTAAATACCATGCACATGTGGACATGACGTCTGAGACTCCCTGTAATTACCATCCACATGTGGGCATGACGTCTGAGACTCACTGTAATTACCATGCACATGTGGACATGATGTCTGAGTCTCCCTGTAATTACCATGCACATGTGCACATGACGTCTGAGACTCCCTGTAATTACCATGCACATGTGGACATGACGTCTGAGTCTCCCTGTAATTACCATGCACATGTGCACATGACGTCTGAGACTCCCTGTAATTACCATGCACATGTGGACATGACGTCTGTGACTCCCTGTAATTAACATACACATGTGCACATGACGTCTGAGTCTCCGTGTAATTACCATGCACATGTAGACATGATGTCTGAGTCTCCCTGTAATTGCCATGCACATGTGCACATGACGTCTGAGACTCCCTGTAATTACCATGCACATGTGGGCATGACATCTGAGACTCCCTGTAATTACCATGCACATGTGCACATGACGTCTGTGACTCCCTGTAATTACCATGCACATGTGCACATGACGTCTGAGTCTCCGTGTAATTACCATGCACATGTAGACATGATGTCTGAGTCTCCCTGTAATTGCCATGCACATGTGCACATGACGTCTGAGACTCCCTGTAATTACCATGCTCATGTGCACATGCCGTCTGAGTCTCCCTGTAATTACCATGCACATGTGGACATGATGTCTGAGACTCCCTGTAATTACCATGCACATGTGCATATGACGTCTGAGTCTCCCTGTAATTATTATGTACTTGAATATATGTGATCAAAAATTACCTGTTATTATTATACACTTGAGTATATGGCATCAGAGGTTACCTGTAATGGAGGGATATGACCTGCTACTTAAGTATATGACGTCATATCTAGTTAATTAAGTCATATCTAGGCGGAGGTCACAATACATAGTGATGTATCTAACTCCATCATAAACATTGAAAAGTTAGTTATGTGTACGGATTGTGTCTTTACTATTCAATAAACATTCTGTTGACTATTTTGAAATTAATTTGACTAACTGGACGCTGTCAAATTAGTTCCAAAATATTCACCATCTTACCTGTATATGTACCTTGAATTTGGGATTATGGGAATTCTAGATTTAAAGTATATAAATTGATTTCCAACAGTCATACAAAATGGGCGGAGCTTAGCTAATATTGGCGGGGGTAGCTAGAAATGTGTCTCTCGATTATCATTCACACATACACATGACGTCAGATGTTACCAGGGATTCTTATAAGGGGCCTGTTGAGGGTATATACCACAAAAGTCTACCTTGGGACTACCCAAAAGTAGTGGCAGTGGGTCCCATGAAAATCGTGTATGATTGTGTAATACTAAGTAGTTGTATGTGTTTTTGTACCAAAACAGCAACACTATCTTGCATGAGGCCACCATAATTCATAGAAATTTGTGAGTCTTTGGTACCTTCTAATTTTAGCATGTGTAAGAAATACTGCTTGGAACACACCAGATTTCAGTTTGGGTCAACACTCCCACGCCTCCAGGTTTCAGGATGTGGGGTCCTTGGGACCGCCAACTTTTAGACGGCATGAGTAAAACTGGACGTTACACGAACGAATACGAGATCCTATATTACATAGACATCTGAATGACTGCCACTTGCATTACTATATGGACACCACATGGGCGTAAGAACAAGAAACTTTCAAGATGGGATTGACTCTCAATTGACCGAATTAGATGTTTGGACCGTGTTGTTTATGGCTTTGTAGTAGTATTGCCGAGGCGAAAATCGATTTGCATTTTCTCTAAACACGGATCAAGTTTTCATTTGACTGTTGTAGAGCACATGGTCTAATATGATTATCACGAATGGTAACAATCAATGGATTTTAAGGTGATGATATATGCTGGTTCTCTGTCGATTTAAGTTGCACAAATTGATACGTACATTATATTCCAAGACATTGGATAATTCTGGCATAGAATTCATATGGTCAATGAGTCCAGCCAACTCAGAAGTCAAAATATAGCTAAATATTTTATTATAAAATTAATTTCTGTGGTAAATATACCGTTAATCGCAGAACAGAGACAATGTATCAGCAGAGACGTACATTAAAAATATATGAAACAAAATAAATAATATTATATTTCATTAGAATTATCCTCGTAGAACGTACGTAAACTGATATTTCTATTGCTTCCATTAAATACAGTGCACTTTAGCTACTCTTCCGAACTTAACACTTGGTCAACAAGGACAATGGATGTCTCCAGTTTTAGCAATGCCTATCCGGCTCTAGCTAAGCTCCTTCTACGCTTTGCCCTTGTTGCGATCGATCAAACATTGATCGCCGCGGCTCGTCAAATTAATTTCAAAATATTCAACAGGTTACCTGTTTAGTTTTCTGGAAATTGAGGTTCAGGGAGACCTCAATTTTCGGAAAAACCATACAGGTAACCTGTTGAATATTTTGAAACTAATTTGACGAGCAGCGGCGCAGTAAAATGGGTTTCAAAATATTCACCAGAATGTGTATTAAATAGTAAAGACATACAATTCGCACAACTTGGCTGACTATTAAGCGTTCGTGACGGACTCAGATACGCCATTCATGACGTAATTGATTGTGACGGCACCCTACATGTGAGATAATTCATTATGAGGTCATATTTTTGACTGACAGATTAAACTCATGTATTAACTGCATACGACTCGAATGATAATCTCTCATTGTGGTATCCACTACGGAATCAAGTAGAGTTTCCACGAGGTCAACAAGGAGTCTCCAAGAGGTCAACAAAGAGTTTTTAAGAGGTCAACTAAGAGTCTCCAAGAGATTAACGAAGAGTATCCAAGAGGCAGGCGGAGAACTAAATGAGTGTATTACACTCAGCAAGCTGATTCTAATAGTACAAGCAGATTGTCTGGACTGACGTCACATCCTCCCATGTGAAAGGCCACTATCAGGAGCAACATGCAAAGAGTGCCTCTAGTTCAGCCTGGTCTGGATATACAAAGTGGCAGTTCGTTGCTGGACAATGATACTGCAGAGTGTCACTAGAACTGTACGACCCCACTCCTACAAAGTTTGATGCCGTTCTCAAAATCTTGGATGATACAATATCTGTGTAGATTTCGCGACTGTTTGAGTGGGTGGCACCCATAGTACCATCCTCGAACTTGGCTACGTCCTGACGCTTGGGCACAACAGAGCACCTCCGCTTATGTGAAGACTTTGAGCACTGCGAGAGGTGGGTTTTTAGGATATTCTCCAATGTGTCTCTCTCTTCTAGAAGTTGGGATATCTCTTGTTGAAGGTTCATGTTGCTCTGCTCAACGGCGCAGTACTCCTGTAACACAAGCAGAACAAAGTCTCATTACAAATTACCATGCCACTAACCGAGCTAAAACGAGTACCCGCTTAACCAAGGCAACGCATAAACACGATAAACCAAGTAACCAAAGTTGTAGATCTAAGCTACAGCTCGCATAACATCGAGTACCCTTGAAGATAGAACAGGAAAAAGAACCGCTAAAATAGGACCCTTGTAACAAAAGCAACACAAGCTATCTATCTAAGCGAGGGATTCTTTAACTAAATCTAGAAAGACTGTGTCCCAAATGTCGAATCGCTTTTGTTTTTTCTGCGCATCGCTTGTCATATTCTGCGACAATGCGATATATGAATCGTTGTGGTGTTATGTCGTATGTCATAACGATACCACACCCCAACAATTCATATATCGTATATATATATACGTTATTGTATCCCATAGGGCCGGACGTAGTAAGGCAAGGGAGGGTAGAGCGTATCACAGCGGAATGTACGAAGCCCTATGTAGGTTGTGTGTATTGGCAAAACAACATTGGATACGATTGCCCACTTGATTGAGTCTGACCTTGAATAGGTAAATTACTCGTCAAGCAAAAACCCCATAGTAATGTCTAATGAAAAGCCAGAAGTATGTATCCATATGACTGAACCATAAGGTCTAATCGTTTACCGTACCTACAAGGCAATGCCTACTAGACTGGGCAAGTCTTAGTGATAGACAAATGATCCACATTGTACACGAAACGTTCATATGTACATAAGTACATGCATATATATTCATGGTTGCTATGACTGTATATAACAAATGACGAGCGAAATTACTCGTTATTAGGAGTACCTATAAGAGCGAGTACCCATCAAAGTGAATACCCGTAGAATTACACGTTTGCATGAGCGTTATATGAATAGTTTCATGAATAAGACATGTTCAGAGACTTCATTCATAACAGTAGGTATTCATAAGTACTGATATTTTGGAAAGACTGTCTTTTTTAGTCTGTAGATGGTTGTTCTTAAAGCCGGGCAGTGAAATAACCGCCTGCTTGAACCATGAACCAGTGTTTGTCTCTAAAAGTCATATATATCCTATCTAGCAGTCACGTGAATTCAAAGACCACTGGTGTATCGTGACTAATTCTGTGTGCACCCGAAGGTGGTCGCTTAAGATAGGTTTATTGATGTGCCATATACACAGACCATAATAGTATCTCCACGCAGTTGTCTACCAGTACTACTTACATCAATAACTCTATCCTGGCAGTCTCGCAATCGTCGTCTGTATTGTCTCGCAGCAAGATTATTCCTCTTTCGACGCTGAACACGTTTATGCATATCGATAGGTGTAAGCTGAAAGAAATGTCGAAGATTAGAGACTGCAGGAAGCACGATCAAATGAATGTACAAACGAACGAACTGATGGTTGGATGGATGGATGGATGGATGGGGGATGGATGGATGGATGGAGTGACGGACGGAGGAACGGACGGGTAGACGAACGAACGGACGGATGGACGGATGGATTGACTGACTGATGGACGGGCGGGTAGGTGGCCGGACAGGCGGGGAAGTCAGTGGGTGGTGGTGGGGGGATGGAGGTGGGCAGGTGGGAGGACTGGAGGTCATGTGGGCGGATAGTTGAGCGTGCGAATGGGGGGATGGACCGTTGGACGGGCGCATGAACGAACGAACTAACGGCGTGCAGGCAACTGGGTGGACATGTGCAGAGGCGAAGGGGGGGAGGGGGTGGGGTGGCTTGTTGGGTGCCCGGGGGTGTTTGAGTATGGGGTGGCGTGGGCGGGTTGGTAGGTGGCAGGCCTAATGGTAGGCAGGCAGGTGGGCGGCGGGTGACGGGTGGTGGGTGGGTGGTTAGGCGGCGGGTAGGTAGCGAGCTGTCGGTGGGCGCGAGGGCGGGTGGGTGGGAAGATACATCGGCGGATCCAGAGGGGGTCGGGTTCAGGGCTTTTTCTGCTCCCAACACATATCAGCACGTGCTCAGTCGCTACGCGTTCTAATACAGCCGTACGTCCGTAGTTACTCTCTAGTTAGTCTATAAGTAAATGTCCACTTATTTAGAGATTAAACTTAACTTTAAACCTCATTTATCCAGAATCTTTCTCATTGATACATCATATATATTTTGTGAGCACTTGGACTGAAATCTGTTTCTCATATTTTTTAGTCTAATTGGACTGAATGTTGTTGCTGCCCTGTGATGTACATACATGCCATTCATGTAACCGCTCAAGGAAGAAATATCTTGAATCTTGAAGCAATAGCTTCCAACATAAGGCAGGAACAAACATGAACCTAGTTAGGCTAAAGATTAATCATGCACCTCTGACCTAAAATAATTCCTGGATCCACCCCTGAGATGGCCGACGGGTCTGCGGGTAACCAGATGGGTGGGCGGATGAAAAATGCGTATGTGCGTGCGTCTCTGTGCGTGCGTGCGTGCGTGCGTGCGTGCGTGCGTGCGTGCGTGCGTGCGTGCGTGCGTGCGTGCGTGCGTGCGTGCGTGCGTGCGTGCGTGCGTGCGTGCGTGCGTGCGTGGTGCGTGCGTGCGTGCGTGCGTGCGTGCGTGCGTGCGTGCGTGCGTGCGTGCGTGCGTGCGTGCGTGCGTGCGTGCGTGCGTGCGTGCGTGCGTGCGTGCGTGCGTGCGTGCGTGCGTGCGTGCGTGCGTGCGTGCGTGCGTGCGTGCGTGCGTGCGTGCGTGCGTGCGTGCGTGCGTGCGGTGATAATGTTTCAAAGTGTCTATTAGTAGACTTACCTGTTCATTTTCTGATGTGGAATATGTGATCTGTAGTTCATCTTTTCCTTCATGAAGACGCCGTGACTGTATCTTGCATCTCAGCTCTTCCTTAATCAATGGTGTGAGAGAAAAGCCTGTGTCGAAGATACGTTTAACAGTCTCAGCTAGTGGCTCACTGTCCGGACTATCAGCCATGTCGTGTGGTGGTGAGGTCAAGGAAAATGGAGATGATGGGTCAGCTCTCTCTTGTATTGGCGATCCTTCAAGTGAGGAGCCGATATAAGACCAGCACACTAAATCATTTTGAGACATTCCACGTCGCGAGTGATGCTTACAGCTGCAGCCTTAAATGGAAAACAGAGATTATTTTATTCATGTTTTATTACGTCGTTAATCGGCCATACTTAGATAATTATGAAGCAGATTCAAAACAATGGACATATCTTTTCTGTCACTCTTGAAGTTATCTGACGTCATAATCAAAATACGCCACGTGTTAGCTTCCGTCACAGTCAAACGAAGTACGTCCGTAACGAAAGGGGAATGGCCCGAAAGAAAGCGTGTGAATTGTATATCTTCTGGGAAGTCACAATTTAATATTATTTCTGTTGAATTTTTGAATCTGCAGAAAATCACAATTTCAAGGTAACTATATAGGTAAACCGTTGAATATTTTGAAATGAATTTAACTGGGAGCTGTTGCTGCCATAGGCAGCAACAGCTCCCAGTTAAATTCATTTCAAAATATTCAACGGTTTACCTATATAGTTACCTTGAAATTGTGATTTTCTGCAGATCTGCTGTAACTAAGCGTGAATCAGTGAATCCCTACATGTGTATCTTCTCACAGTATTGGTCTTATTAGAATCGCTCATGCGTTTTATTGAATGGCGTAAGAATTTGCGATGGGAGTTATTTCCCTTTGAATTATTTTTTAGAAAATAAATTATACATAACTGACCTCTTAACCTCGAGTACATAGAATTACAAATATTATATTTGTCCTCTAGCGGATTCTATTGTTGTGATGTTTCATGTCAGTTCTAATAATCTGCTAAACAATCTGCCCATTCTTGAAGAAAGTGAAACGAGTTACACGACGTTATGAAATAACATTATCATTATTATTATTATTATTATTATTATTATTATTATTATTATTATTATTATTATTATTATTATTATTATTATTATTATTATTATTATTTACCTGAGATTAAAACACTATATGTAGTCAGCTAAACGAACCAGTCTCGTGTTTTGCTGAAAACCTTTTCTATTCTAGATGTTTTTTAAAGATGCTGGTCAGTTCTTTCCTCGTGTTTTTGCGATCCTTGTAAGGAAACTGAATGTCCTGTCCTGAAGACAGCGCTGTTTATTATAGAGAAAGGGAGAGGTCAGTCTAGGTCAGTGAGATGACCTGCTTACCTGAGAATGCTGATTCATTGCCATTAAAATACCGCATCCTATTATCTCGCATGACCGAGAAACGCTGCCAGTTCTTATAAGTAGCTGTCTTTCACAGGCAATGTAATTGTCGTACCTGGACACCGTCCAAATTACAGTGAATGTCTCTTTGTATAGACTTGATCAAAGCATCCAGGTCAGAGGTAATAGACGTGCACGCGACCATTAACAATATGTGTCTGATTAGTGGTCATCTTTGACGTCACGAACTGTCCATTAGAAGATGAGAGAGCACGGTCAGCGGGGGTTTATTTACACGGTTTCTATAGTGACTATTGAAGAACGAGGTTCGCCATTTGCCAATTGATATATCTGCTCGAAAGAAAAAATACGTATTGCTGCGTGGTCTGTGCCAACAATAGATGACCGCTGGTCAAGCTCTCTCCGTCCAGTGTCCGAGATTAACAATCCATGCCACATTCACCTGAATAGAGCTTTTGACATACATCGATACTTTGCCAAATGCGCTTTTATCTGTAATTTTGAAACGGCCGTTTCGGCTACGCACTTGCAATTACACCCTTGTATCAATTTAACCATTTAATGGCCACACCAGCTAAAACAACGGCATTTGCAATGTTTTTGTTAGAAATGTACCTACATTTACAAGCCAAGAGAAGACTATTTTTGAAACTTTTTGAATCAGTGCTTTAATATCCAAGCCGAGTTCCAATTCTTCGAGGTGTAAATTTAAAAAAGGTCTTCAGTTGACTTGCAAATTATTTTATCTATTTTTAAAATCTTGACTATTTAAGGGTTACTTAATACAAATCGGCTTTTGAGCACATTGAGCACAAGCACGTCTCTTAACCATGACAAGTCCTACAGGTATATTGATGCTGATTTGAGACGAAGCTGCTATTAACATAGACAGCAACAGCTTTCAAGCAAATTAGTTTGAAAATATTGAGGAGAATATATATTACATTGAAGATGAATTGTAGTATCTGGTCTAGATATCGTGTTTAAGGCCACATTTAGGTGATTTCGTAACGTGAGCGATCAAAGCAACAAACCTTGCATACTTGTTGGTTAGAGGTCCTATTAACATTTTAAAGATCTGTGTGACCTAGAACACCGTCAGGTCAAGGTCAAAGGTCATATATATATATATATATATATATATATATATATATATATATATATATATATATATATATATATATATATATATATATATATATATATATATATATATATATATATATATAATCTATAACTTTACGTAAAAATCCAGCATTATTATCAGTTTTCCTTGAGTAGTTCTATTTGTATCAATATAAGACTTTGCTGGGCCGTTCATCTTAGCGCTGGACCGTTCATCTTCGCGATGGACCGTTCATCTTCGCGGTGAGATGTAGAAGATCTACATTAAGGTTGTTATTAAAAATACAAGATGGTCGCCGAGATACTATTGTACCACTTTGTAAGCACATTTGCGGCACATCCTGCTGAGGCAAAGACGTGTGAGCATCTGTTACTTAGGCTACATATAGTAACATTTATATCATGGTAGCCAATCGTTGTAGCACGAAACAAGGTCAAAGGTCATACTGTGTAACATCAAATATATGTAAAATAGACTCATTTGAAACATCTGTACGTATTAACAAGACATCATGAAAACGCTAATTCCAATATGAGTATTTAGTGTGATTTTAAACAGCCATGCAAATTCCGATTTAAATTAACGCGACGACTGTCAACTAACATAAACATGCCGGCAATTCCTTCCACAAAATACTCCATTGTCTCCTATGTAAACGGCTCACTCTTGATTCATTCATATCGAAAGGTTTGTCGTTGGGTGAGAAATCGTACGTCGTCATGACGGGAGGACTTGAGATGGCTTTATATAGTATTATTGGTGGAAAGGGAGGAAAGCGTTTGGACTATCATAGGCGTTTCCCACATTAGCATATTTTGGGAAAATATCTTCCCAGAATGCATGGAGCAAACCACATCTGGCTGGCGATTGCCGACATGCAAACAGCATTACTTTGCTATTAGAATCAGATACAATGCAGTTTAAGCAGTTTATATGACGATCTAATTTTATAATATTATTGAAGTCATACATTATTGGAAAGCTAAGTCAATTTTCTATGCATTTCTGTATTAGTTTTTATAGTTTTGTAAAATTGATTGTAATTTTTAAATGGCCCCTATTGTACACTTGATTTAATGAATCTTGGTATAATTGTGTCTTTTATATAAGCAAATAACTCAGTTAAATTTTCACAAAATTATAAAAATACTGCATTAAGATTTAGGCAATTGAATGCGCTTTCCTATGATGTATGACTTAAATAATATAGTGATTTTAGTCTATCATAAGAACGGTTTAAATTGCGATTTATTTTAGTGCAATGGTAACTCAATGCGAGTCAGTGAGTCCCGGTGAAATGGTAATTCAATGAGGGTCAGTGAGACCCGGTGAAATGGTAATTCAATGCATGTCAGTTGGCCTCTTTAGCAGCCAGCAGTTATGCTCGGGCGTTGATTTAGGCGATCCTGGCGTAATGACGTCAATGTGGGAACGGTGTATTCTGAGCGAGGCTGTCACTGGCTCCGCAGAAAGTGCAGATTCCTTCCTTCAGGTATCACTCTTGATCAGGACAAGACACGCATCTCAGGTAACGGTTCTGCCACTTACAGCGCAAATGACGAGAAACCATTTGGTAACTGCATCTCACATTTCATTATTGGGACTTTATTTTGCGCTTAAAAATATTGCTTCTGATTGTAATTCGTGCATTAATCATTTAATTAACCCTATAATGTGTTCAAGAAAATTTCAATTTTCTCATAGAAAATGTCCACTTGCAAACTTAAAAAAGACAATTTTTTGAAAATTTACCATTTCTCATGCAGAAGCCATTTCGCCTGACATGAGTGTTACAGTGCTAACGTCTTTACTGATGTCTTGAACACCCAAATTATGTACATTGGGCTTCTGTACACATCAGAAACGTCTAAACCCTTGCAGAAAATAGCTGCATCGTAACAGATTTGAGAAAATCAATTGGACTGCCAGGCAAACTCACGACATTAAATAGGTGCATGGGTTGACGTTCAGGGCAGGCGATGCTGCTAACAGGCATTGAGCGACTCTAGACTACAGACCAGCAAACGGGATTCTCATAGGCACGAACAATATGCCTTATAACCCACAAAATATTTACGGCTTAAATGAATAGAACCTGTGGAATAATTTCAACAAATTGTAACCCTTTTCCGGAGAAGAGCCAAGAGCTAATGACCCTAGATACACATGTGTGTGCAGATAAAGATGCAACGTGCATGCTCCACACCATGAAAGCATCAGGACAGGATCAATGCATATGATAGGTAAAGGATGTTCTCGTGAATAGGACTGCATCAATACATCAGTCTATCAAGCGGAATCGATCCATTATCTTCAAGCAGTCAAATGCGAAAACAAACTCTAAGCTACAGATGAAGACATCAAAATGATTAATCTCTTCACCCAATGGATAAATCCAACTTTAGCTAGGCCCCTTCCATTCCTCGATAAGCTCATCCCATGCTTTGCTCGTGCTGGGATCGATCAACCTTGAGCTCACTGAATCTCAATTTCCAGAAAACTATATAGGTAAACTATTTAATATTTTGAAACTAACTTGACGGACTATTCCGCATTTATAGCGGACTTAAATATGCCACACATGACGTATTTGGTTGTGGAATCAGCATATCTGCGACGTATTTGATTATGACGTCAATGTACATGACTAGCAGACTGGATTCCTCTATTGTTTTGCGCTACTCAGGTTCATGATGTTCTTCTAGATGAGTTTTTCTCAGACGTGAAAACCACACTTAACATTCATCTTTAAGCCAACATGTAAAGCTCCGACTGACAAGATTTAAATCACAGTTATCAGACATTTTAGAGTGTGACATCCAACCAGATGCTGAAAAGTGTATACCTTGGACAGTACACCAGCAAGAGTCCTGCAATAGGATAGATGTTGTAAAGGACATATAGAAAGATAACAGTCTACCAATGAGAAAAGGAGCCACGGTGTAAGGAGAACGATTTCACCAATGACACAGTTGCCTCTAAACTTCTCGTAAGTGTAAGGAAGAATTATTTGATTTGCTGACAGATAGCCTAATGTGGGATCACACAATTATCCAGAAAACAATGAAATGTGTATTACATCCGAAGAATTAATTGTGTCTGAAGGCAGCAGTGATCAAAAGCCAAAATCTGGCCATAATGAAGCTGACTCGAGAATGTGCCTCCATGTTGCAGATGCTGCTAAAATGCTGCACAGACTATCATGGTTATGTTGTGCCACTGCACCACCATAATCCGACCATTGGCGGGAACAGCCGGAAATGTCCGAGTGTTACCGGTTACCAGGCGAGAAGCGTCCATAGAACCAGACTGATTCCTGCTGGCCATAAGAACGGACGTTATCCGCGACGTCCTGGCCTTTAAGGTTAGTCATTACGTATTGCTCTATTCTGTTGTTATATTATATACTAGATTGTATAACCAAAAGCACCACATTGGTGACTGGAGAAATTGGTTGGCGCCCATTATTAATTAATTTAATCTTGACATGTGATTCTGAAATATTTCTGTATTTTCAATGTTTTATTGACTTTCAAATGTTTCTGCTTTAGTCTTCTTCAAATATTGTGGTGGTCGGAAAGTAATATGATGAAATCACGATTTTGTTACTGTTCATAAATATTTTGATAAATCCTCAAGAATCTCGAATAACCTTGAGTTTCCAATCGAAAGCTGTATTGTCAAAATATTTGTAACAAACTATTTCTGTTCTGCATGTAAGGCCATGAAACTTCTCTAAATGAGCCAATTTCATCTAATTTGAAATCTCAACAGACATACATCTTTATTGTTGCAATTACATGTACCAGGTAATATAATCGGTAATTTATAGGAACAATTACTTCCAAAAAGCACAATGCTTAAAATGTAATATGTTTTCGTAACAATGAAATGTGTGTTTGCTAAAATTCAAATTCATGTTATGTTTCAAATGTAACATGCATTCCCCACGAAAATGTCACATTTCATGCGCCTATGAGTATAATTGTTACACATTGGAAACCAGTGACCATTCAATCATTTCCAATTCAGCAAATGCTTCCTATTTATTGTTGGTAATCGTTCAAACTTATTGTAAGACCACCTATATTCCATTGTTAATATAATATTTTGTAGTCGCAGAGATGTTTTGGTGTAGCTTTTTGCATTAATTTGAAGTCCTTGTCAAATTCCCTCCCTTTGTGATTGTTAATGTGTCTAGCTAGACCAATCCATCAACACTATGAATATATATCTAGTTTACTTTGATAAATTTGTTTGTGACCTCTGTGATGTGAGAAGGTGACAGTGGTCAATTAGTGTTTTCACATACACACTGTATTTTCAGTCGCCTTTCTCTATTGATTTCACTTTGACAGAAAACCTATTTCTGTGAATGTGAATATCTATTGTCTACTCCTCATGTCCCATTGGTTAGAATGGCTTCTTCCCTCCAATACCATCACAACTAGGCATCATGAAGATCAGTGACTGGTTTGAGGATATGCGGTGTCAACGTCGCGTGTTGTAGGTCATAGACCAAGGTGATTTCTCCTTGATCGAGTTCGCAGACTTGATTGACGACATGACCGTTGATGCCTATCCCATCGCTCCAGATGATGTCAGTGTGGATAATCGGAGGGTGGCTATGCTTGTCATGGATCAGGAACCATTGACTCTGCGGATGGCTCTAGATTTAGTAGAGTTTGCCGTATGTCAGCAGCTCGTGGTAACGGACCACAGTTCTGAGACATGACCGTCCACACCATTATGTGAGCATGAGCTTTGCTCTCCCATCGTGATGCCTTCATCAACACGGGCCTTTGCAATGACACGCAGCATGGGTCACGTTATATCGGCCATATCAAATGCAGATGCTGTTCATGACTTGCCCGTGATTCATCAACCACAGGCCCTTTTGGTTGATCAGATTCCCCTACAACTGACAAAACTTGCGGACTACAAGTCTATATCTTTGTTAGGGCCTGTCTTGCAGCAGTTTGAGCCATGTGCCACAAAAACGAATCAAACGACCAGGTTACTGACACCTCTGTCAGTGAGAGAGCGACCACCTGCTACAGGCTCCATCGAAGGGCAGTTTGAGTTATACCCAACACATTCAGCATCAGCAAAAGAAGAGCCGTCTGATGTTGCTTCAACTCTACATCCTGCATCCACAGAACTACCAATCAAGTCAGACCTGTCAGAAGAGCTGCTGGTTGGTGAAAAAGTGGTCCAAGTTCAGCAGTCTATTCTCAATATGAGCTTTCAACATGTGGCTTCTACCACGGCTGGTCTGACTTTGTGCATATCTGTGAAATAGGAGCCACCTGATATATGCTCAGCATATCAATACAGTTTCCTGCCTGTATGTACATACAATTTCGGTAACGTGGTGAAAAATTGAACCATTTCAATGCGGCGCCAAAGATGAAATCTCATCACAGTTTTATGAATCTTTGGTATCTGATCACGGTTAATGTTGACATACTTTTGGTAGTTGTACATATGATGTTCTCCTCGAAGTTTCTTGGCTCTTCTAGCCCTTGGAAGCAGTTCTTCTGATTCAACAGATTCGCTTGATGGAAATGCTCCCTTGTGAATACTTGTACATTTCCCCATAGCTTGCACTCTGCAAATTGTCTTCTTGACCACATACGATCTGTGACTGAGGCAATTTAGATGTGTCTCCATGAGGCTAAAATAAACTGATCCTTGGAGATTCGTCACAATTGTTTATTCTAAATTTATTGTGTATTCTAATAGCAAATGTTTTTAATGGCTCCCTCTGACACTCAGGACAGGTGGCACTATTGTTTTATGTTTTGGTCACTTGACTCCAAAGTGTTTCCTATTGGGCCTAGCTAGCTGAGTTATGACAATTACTGCATCCAGTGTTCATATTTGTAGAACTGACATGTATTCATTCTTATAGTTGAATATTTATCCCGAGTCACGGTCACACAGGGCCTTGAGGAGGATGCATACCAGTCTCTTTGTTGAACGCTACTTGCACCTATACATGTTTGAATGGGTGGTGTTGTATATATTCTTAGCTTTCCTCTCGTCTCCTTCATACTTAATTTCCAGACCTGAGAATTGAGATCCTCTCTGAAGCTTGGTCACGCTGGCTCTTAGAGGGTGATTCTCAGGATCTCGTACTACAAATCCTAAAATCATCTTTGAGGTGTAAGTAGATATCAAAATGTGTATGTGTTTGCGTTACTGATTCATTCACCTCTCTATTTGTATGTATTCTTACCAGTGCTACACGTAGTCAACTATATTACCCGGTAGATTGTTTAACCCTTTCCTTGTGGATCAAATTATACTGGCTCTTAGAAATCCTTATCTGATTTGATTTTGCCTGGTTTCATGAGGCTTGATTATTCTTGCCATGTGAGTATTATCTTAATAGCCTAGTAGTTTCCTTTCCTCCCGGTGACTTGATTGATCTAGACTTCGGAATACTCCCTTAATATTACTTAGTTTCTATGGACATAGGTGAGAACCCTTATTACAACTCAGATGTACTCCATGTAGGTAAGTCTGGTGTTGAAAGAAACTAGCAAGTCCAACTAGCAAGTGATATCATGCTCAGTATACTATTTCGTTAAGTACAAAATTTATTTATGATTTACATTACCCATACCTATGTGAACATACCTGATTTGCGTATCCATGCTTGGACAGTCCAATGAAATCATATGTTCAGTTTGATACATCTGTATTACACGTTAATCTCTTAGACATCAGACGTGTGCAAACTGTAGAGTCAAAATCTGTCTTGGCCATGGCTAGCCCGATATAATCCTCACAGACATATGTATAAAGACTGTCAATCTGGCAATGTTTGATAACATCCACAATAGGTTGCAGCTTTTACATGTATTTTTAGATGACCTATTCAAATGATACAATATACATAGCCAGCAGTATGGCCTTAAAGACCAACAAACTGTTGCACATGTCGATAATAAGTATTATTCATAAATATTCGCACACATCATTAAAGGTTTGATTTTTATGAGGTCACATGGCGTTGATATGTATGTAAATGCTCAATGTAAACACTCATCTGTTTGTACGCTGTCAGTAATATCCCATGCATTATGAGTAGCCTAGTGTGTGCATGGCACTTGAATCTGTGTTCCACCGGTTCTAGACTATCGCTGCATTGTTTCTCCCTCACTCGAAGTTTAATGTCACTAACACTCT
This sequence comes from Chaetoderma sp. LZ-2023a, assembly GCA_034401795.1. Classification (NCBI taxonomy): domain Eukaryota; kingdom Metazoa; phylum Mollusca; class Caudofoveata; order Chaetodermatida; family Chaetodermatidae; genus Chaetoderma; species Chaetoderma sp. LZ-2023a. Next base: position 14,576,900 of record CM067373.1, read on the forward strand.
TCTCAAAATGTGCTTGTGTTCCGTACATCTATGAGTTCAGTGCACTACATGTAGTTAAATTATAAATGGCTTTTAAAAGAGAAAACAAGGAAAAAAAGTAGTTCCTAATAGATGTTCGTTAGAGTTGTCTCCCCTCGCTGAAGCTTTGTCATGCTAGTTCTTAGAGTGAGACTCGTAGTTGTTTCAATGGTTTTCATTGCAGTATTGTTTGGTTCAAGACTGACAGGTGTATAGTTAAAGGAATATATATATATATATATATATATATATATATATATATATATATATATATATATATATATATATATATATATATATATATATATATATATATATATATATATATATATATATATATATATATATATATATATATCCATAGACCAGTGTTGTGTATCCTTGTGTACCGCACGACGTGAACAGAAATTGTGTTCTTAAAGATGGAAGAATTATCACCATGAGACAGGAGAATATGTTGTGCTACTCGGCTCATCTTGTATTTATTAAGTGCTGCCTTCATTGGTTTGATTCATATTCCTACTCGCATCTACCTTCTGAAGCTTGGTCATGCTGGCTCTCTAGGGATGTTGCAGTTTTGCCTAACACCTACCTGCATCTACCTCTTGAAGCTTGGTCACGCTAGCTTTTGACGGATGTTGCATTCCTAAACTAACCTCTCAATTGTCTAAACTCCTGGTTAACTCTAGATGTGTCTTATACGAGGAAAGTAACAACTGTTCATTGATTTAGTCTACTCTATTTTCCGTAAAACCGCAACCTCCAGTTTTCATAAGTAGCTTCCGCCGGTTTAAAAAAAATGTAATGTCTTGTGTCTCACAAAAATTACATAACAGGGAAGAGTGTTGTGCCGCTGCACCACCATAATCCGACCATTGGCGGGAACAGCCGGAAATGTTCGAGTGTTACCGGTTACCAGGCGAGAAGCGTCCATAGAACCAGACTGACTCCATAAGAATGGACATTATCCCCGACGTCCTGGCCTTTAAGGTTAGTCATTGCCTGTTACTCTATTCTGTTGTTTTATTATATACTAGATTGTATAACCCAAAAGCACCACAGTTATTACGATGGATACAGATAATCTGCTGGTTCTGTCAAGTAACGGAGCACCATCCTGATGTATAGATTTGGGTAGCATTTGGAAAGGGAAATCACCTTAGATTTTACCATATAAATACCATTTGCGGTAAACTTGGCGAGGAAAGGTCATGAGCCCTTCCTCTGTTCTATGTTTTTGTATGGTCTGATACCACATCACAGTTCAATGGAATTACAAATAATTTTCCTGCAATTACTGACCGTTTCCTTTCGCTTGTACAATATTTCTTCAGGTGAATTTTGGTCCAATCTTCTCTTTTCAAAGCCGTTCACCAATTCACGTGCATCATCTTCGATATATCAAAAGAAAGGATGTCTTTCCTCGTAAAGTGCAAATGATGGCACAGCTTCCATCACTTGGCCTGCAGTAAAAACTTACATTTTCTTTACAATTACACCTTTAATGGTCAAGCCGGCGACAAATAATTCAGTGGTAAATATACAAATATAGTTTTCGAAAATTAAAATGTCTTGGAAAATATTAACCATCAAAATATTTAATTAATATATCAAATAATATTTTGAGCCCTTTGAGGCGCTGTTGACACATGAGGGTAACGATAATTACCTATAATGGCAACTTATTTACGATTTAAATTGTCTGCTGAATATTTCTTAATTAATTTGCTTGGCCTCCGGTGTTGACGAAGGTAATTAAGAATATTCAATAGCTTACCTATATATTGCGTTGAAATGTCCACAGAGGGTCATCTGTGAGAGGGTTAAAACAATTATCACTTAACCTTAAGATAGGAGGACCTTATAGAGAGGCTTGACCAACGTGATGGCTGTGAATTATCCTGTTCTTAGAACGGAAGCATACACAACAGCTTTTGATGCATACACACTTTCTTGCAACCACATTTGATTAGCTCTATGCATCCATTTGAAACCTCTGGTAGTTTCCAGTGTGATTTCTCATTAGATTTTAGCCAATCCCACTCTACAGGATTGGGTAGTCTCACCGGCGAATACATTGCTTGACTCCAGACGTGGCCACCTTGATATGTAAACCTTTTGATATACTCACTGAGGGCTGCCATTGTCGATGGCAGTTTATCATGCCCTTTCTCCTTTTGTGAATACATCTTTTCTAGCTTCATTAATGTCTGTCAGGTCACTTGGTCTATCATAGAAGAGAATGGCAAATCACTCCACCAATGCAAGAGTTTCTGTACTGATGTCACTGGGGCTACTCGTTAATTCGACAGATGATTTTATTATCTCTTGATACAACGGCAAAAAGCGACAATGATACAGAATTAAGTGGTCCTAGTACACGTGCAATCCCATGAGCTTGTAGATAACAGAATGACTTGCCTGCACCGAATACTTCTTCTACACAAATCTGTTCAGTATTTTGCTAGACCGATAATATCATTGTCTACCGTTTTGACAAGACACCTTTGACTTCCTTTGTGTGCAGCATAAGTAGCGCTGAGTATGATTCAGTCCGGTGTCTGCCTTCTCGCGATTACATTGGCTAATGTATGTGCAATCCCGTGATGAACAGAGAGAAGATTTTCACGACCAGTAACATTCTTTCAGTTTGCAGTCTGTTCATAAAAGCACGGGTTAAAAAGCCGAACAGTTTGATTTTGCTTTCTGGCATGCAAAGAAACTTGTTCCAGTTGTTTGGGATTTTAGAAGCTCCTTAGAGACAGATAATGATAGTCATTAAAGGTGTCTGCTCTTCTTGACTTACTGTTGGCGTTTAGTGTTCAGACGTAATGTACCTTTCCATTTTTAGCTATGCCCCGCCCATCACTAACTAAGCTCCAACCACACCTCACTGTGTTGGGATTGATCGATCCCCAAATGCCCTAGCTATCAATTTCCTGAAAACTATACAGGGAAGCTGTTGAATATTTTGTAACTAATTTGACTGGGTGCTGTTGCTGCCTATGGCAGCAACAGCGCCCAGTCAAATTAGTTTCAAAATAGTTAACAGACTATTTATTAAATAGTAAAAGCAAACAATTTGTACAACAACGCATAGACCGTCTTCAAATATGCGTTCGTGACGTACTTATCGACATCATCCATGACGTCATTCATTATGATATCATTCTACACATCATGTACTTGATTATGACGTCATATGATGAGTGGATACTCTGGAAAGGTGAATTAAAGTTGCCAGACATATAACTAGATTTGACTTGCTACGTGTACGTAGTTGTACATGGTTTGACAAACTTGCAGGATATATACCGTCGTGACATAAAGTCATGATCGATTTCTAGCTCAGCCACTTGTATCTGCGAACGAGATGGAGATTTCACTTTCGGTCTGCTAAAGAGCGGCATGCAGTTGCTTCTTTAGTACAGGGTATGAAATAGTGAGTGTTGATTTTTATAAGACGCTGTTCAACATATTCACTGTATTCTTTCGCACCTACCTGCTATATCTGACTGTCTTAGCTACCGAAGCATGAACTATATCTGTCCACTCCGATACAAGAAGTTTTCTCTCCTCGAGAAATCGATTTCCCATATTTTCTATAACAGACACTAACAATGTTACATGCTTAGCAAAAGTTTATGCACCACCTTCCCATTGGCGCTGATGGCCAAGGCACCCTTATCGCACAACCCACGCCCAAGAAACCACCTGGCCCCTAGCCAAGCTGCTACCCATTGTGCTTCTCAACAGCATATGGAAGATTTTATCGAAGGTTACTCTATGCCGCATCCGAGAAAAGATCGATGACTTCGCCGAATCATGTCAAAGTGACTTCAAACCTGGACGCAGCTGCGCAGACATTGTATGGGCTCAATGTATGCTTGTGTCCGTAGTCATGTCCGAACACTGCGATTTCCAGAAAATGAGCATTGACTTATCATAAGCATTCAGCACAATTAAACGCTCAAAGATCATAAATGTACTACACCAGGCCAGTTGCTACGACTAGTGAGACTACAGCCTGCAGACACCAAGCTGAGAGTGCGAGTCAAGTCAGTGAAGTCTGTAGAGTTTGGGATATCAATCGGCTCTCCACATGGAGATGGTTTATCACCTGTGCCTTTCACCTGTTACCTTGCTGCTGCATTGAAGTCTGTGCGGGACAGTTTCACAAGACCAAATCCCCAGTGTCAATATTGGGTATGCCAGGTGGAATATGGCGACGATGTCGACTTCACAGACGAGGAAAAGAAACCCATTGACGAACTTCTGCCAATAGCTGCAAGCAAACTAAAAATCGAAAATCTCTTTATGAATGAATCCAAAACAGAGTTCACCCACATATACCTATCTACAAAGCATGAAACAAAAGAAAATGACGATTCACTCCATGGTGGCGAACCATGGAGGAAAAGTAAAATCCCTGGCCCTGCTGCTTTGCAATACTGCTGACATTGCTGCACGCTCCATCATGGGGAACATAGCCTCCCAGTCCTTCTGGAAGCTATGGATTCGTAGATCAACTATGCCCTTGATAAAAAGACTACGTTTATACAATGTAACCTGTGTATCCTTGATTATGTATAACTGTAACAGCTGGACGGCTCCAAAAGCAGCTCTATACAAACTCGATGCCTGTCACCGTAAGCTCCTACGCACCATCACTGATCACCGATGGCCAGACAGCATAATTTCCAACGATGCACTATAGAAGATGTGTAATACGTCGTCACTGTCTGTAAAAGTCGCCCAGTAAAGATGGTCCATGTTTGGCCATGTGCTAAGGATGCCAGAAGACACACCAGCGCAGAGGGTCTTGGAATTCGCCCTACTTGGAGCCAGGAAATACAAAGCCATGAGAGGACGTCATTACTTAATCTGCTAAGCGTGCTACGAGGTGACCTCAAGAAACCAGGACTCGGTACACTCAAGTCAAGAATGGACCTGAGGAAGCTAGGGATTTCGTCTGAGGACAAGGCACAGCGGGAAAAGCGAAGAAGGGCTGATTGCAGCTGTAGGATGTTTCTACTACTACAGCTGCAGAATACAGTAATCATACATACATAGCAAAATTGACTTGCACTGCTGGAGTCTGTTCACTGTGATCATTGGGAAATGAATGTTGTTTCAAATGCAATGAGTATGCGTTTAGGTCATGCCACCATCCAACGTCTGAATGCCCTTGGATTTTCTGTGAGATATACTGCACCTCCTGATGCTTTGACAGTGGCGTTAATTTGTTTGTGGCCTTGATCCATGATGGCACATGTGCTGTTTTATGAATGACAAGTTGCCCTTCTGAATTTCAGAATGCACTTCTGGGCGCATCTTATTGAAAATTCTCAAGTCCGAATATGAAAAATGATTTTACATAGAGATCAAAGTTTGCGACCCGTTTGTTGCTTATAAACAGCACCACTAAGAGTTCTAGTTTCAATGTCAGACACCGATTTTTCTAAATGGGGACAATTATTTACAATCTAAATTGTGGAATATTTTAAAACCAATGTCACTGGAATCTGTTGCTGTTTGAGGCAAGAGATGATTCGAGTAAAATTAGTATCAAAACATCCAAAAGTTGAATAGTTTCCATCAAAAGCAGATACTGTCATTTCAAGAAACAAAGTACATTGGCGTGAAAATATGAGTAAAACCCATGAACTCGTAAAAATTTTAGCTTGAAGATAATTTGAATAAAATTAACTGGATCCAAAGGTAAGGCCATTCCTGGAGGGCTGTTGACCTCTCCAGAGTATCCATCTATTATCTGACGTCATCTGACGTCATAATCAGCTAAGCGGCGTGTAGGATGACGTCGTAATCATTTCGTCATAAATTAAACTATTTAGTCCGTCTTTAACGCTTAATATTCCGACACATTGTACGAATTGCATGTCTCTACTTTTTAGTAAACATGCTGTTGAATATTTTGAAACTAATTTGACTGCACGCTGTTGCTGCCATAGGCAGCAACAGCGTCCAGTCAAATTAGTTTCAAAATGTTCAAAAGCTTACCTGTATAGATTTCTGGAAATTGATAGTCATGGAGTTCAGAGATCGATCGATCCCAACACGAGCGAGGTGTAGATGGAGCTTAGCTAGAGATGGGCGGGGCATAGCTAAAAATGTAAAGGTGAATTATGTTTTGAGGCTATATGTACAGAGTGTACAAAGCTGGCGAACGTTGCAAAATCTGTCATTCTTACTTAGGATTCTGTGTTATGGCTTCATAATAAATGCTTATTAGAGTTGCACAATACACAATGCTAGATAGTGTTACAACACTCGATAATCATATGTGCTCGCAGCTCTCCAGATATACGCTGGAAACAAAATGGAAAAATGTCACATAGTTCGAAGTGTATGGCCATTTTTATTAATGCACCGAAATCAACCACTTTTGCCACCAGGTGGCGTCATCTAACACCAAAATACACTTTTAAATTTGTCATTATATTTCTATTCTACATGTATAATGATTAAGATATGTTGGGTGAAAACAGAAGCCGAAGATTACAAATAGAACTAAAGTTATGGCCATTTAGTTATGGCCATTTTGCCATATGTTCACAAGCTATATAAGCAGTTTCACCACCAGGTGGCGACACCTAGATTATATTCTATCTGTGTAATATTTTAAGACATGTAGACTGAAAACAGAAAGCAAATATTCCAAACATATCCAAAGCTACGGCAATTTTGTCGCGTCCGGAGGCGATATGATTAAGATTAGACACTAGGTGGCGCCAGCTGTACCCAGTGCTGGTGTCGACGTGATTCTACACCACACATTACTCACCTTAGTAAGATATAGCCATGTGCCAAATTACATAATTGTTTCCAAAAGTGCACAGTGATTATCTACTGGACGATAACTGATACTGATGTTGTTGCTGTTTGACTTATGTGTCATCAACTGTATATGACTTCCACATAAGATGCTTGTGAAAGTGATCCAGACAGTTAATATCCGGTGGTGGCTGAGGATAAGGTACCTGGTGTCAGAATCACGTGCAATAGAGACTGGTTTACCGGCTGCTGTAGATAGATGAGAACTGGTACCCCAATCTGCAAGAATAATGGATTGCTGTCCTTGGCCGCAAGAACCAGCATGTTTGCGCCTTGATCACGTGGCTGGTCGCTGCGGTGACTAGGAGCTCACGTAAAATTCACGGTATACGTATACCGCTGGTTCTGCAAGCAAGCGTCGAGAGGACGTGACTTGCCAGTGGCCAGCGCTTACGAACGCAGTCAGTGCCGCCGTAGTGGACTATCTCACCATCTTTGGAGCCAGGGACTAGCTCCTTACTCCCCGGCGCCTCTCTCCACTCAGGCGTGGTTCAGTGTAAAAACTAGAGCTAATAGACTGATGTAAAGTCTGCTTAAACAGGGTCTGAATAGGACCTAGACATTAGGGACTTGGGACACCTTTTCTCAGGTTAGGAATTAAAGAATGAGCATCTAGTGTGTGAACATGACTTACAAACGTAACACACAACTCAATTGATAGTCACTGATTTGAGGCTCCCAAAATAAGTCCACGGCTGCATCAGTTGTCATATAATCACTGTCGTCGCCATCACCGGCGTTATCATCGTCGTTGTCATCGTCATCAGATAAATACACAAAACTTTAACACACATGTATGATTTGTTTATTAGCAACATGACTGACGATAGATTAATATCTGACGATAAACGCTATATAATTATAATACTATGTGTTTAGCATATGCGCATGTGTCGAGAATTAATATTGCACTAACTACATTCTAATATACACGAACAGCGCCTATCTATCGAGTCCTGTGTATGAGGCGGTGATGGTGTGGTTGAGTGCGTGCCCATTCATGCGTGTGTGCGCGCGCGTGTGTGTCTGAGTGCGTGTCTGAGTGTGTGCGTGCGTGCGTTCCTGTGTGCATCTGTATGATAATATCCTATTGAGATCAGCACAAATAAGTTACTGTATATAGAATGTACAGTGGATTTTAATGATATATTGAAACCGGTATCATAAACAACAACGACGATGTCGCCACCGCCGCCGCCTGCGCCGCATACGATGGCAGGGACGATGACAATGAGGACGACGACGACAATAACAATAAATATAATACTGGTAACAATAGCGTCAGTTTGTGGTATAGTCCTAAACAGCTTGGCACGACATTAATGGACCTTTCCATTTTTAGCTATGCCCCGCCCATCACTAGCTAAACTCCACCCACACCCCGCCGTTTTGGGATTGATCGATCCCCGAATGCCCTAGCTATCAATTTCCTGAAAACTATACAGGGAAGCTGTTGTTCAACAGAATATTTTTTAAATAGTAAAGGCATACAATTTGTACAACACATAGACCGTCTTCAAATATGCGTTCGTGACGTAATTATCGACATCATTCATGACGTCATCCATTATGATGTCATTCTACACATCACGTAGATGAATATGACGTCATATGATGGGTGCATACTCTGGAAAGATGAATTACCATAACAAGAATAACAATCGACGACTAACATCGATACAGCTAAGATAATGCTCATTAAATCTGGCCACATCTTCATAGTTTAGGATATATATATATATATATATATATATATATATATATATATATATATATATATATATATATATATATATATATATATATATATATATATATATAACCATACACATTTAATTCTGCCCGTTTTTTAAAGTTTAAATTTAGCCATGTCTCTTACGCACTATTAAATTCAGTCATATTCAATTTAAGTCATTAATATATAAACATAAAAAATATAGAGCACGTTGACGCATTTATTAATTATGTATATATTAATGATAATAATTAATAAATGCGTCAACGTGCTCTATATTTTTTATGTTTATATATTAATGACTTATATTGAATATGACTGAATTTAATAGTGCGTAAGAGACATGGCTAAATTTAAACTTTAAAAAACGGGCAGAATTAAATGTGTATGGTTCAATATTTGAACTAATAAGTTAGTAATTGAAATAAAATGGGTATGGCTGTTTGTTGAATTAACTTCAACTGACTGAACTTAAAATATAGTGACTCAATATGGAATTATGTTATGTTGACTGAATGGGACGATATGGTTGAACACATGACGTGCTAACTGACTTAATTAGCCAATGCATGAACTATAACATGCTGGTTTAACTGTGTCACGACCAAGACGGCCAAAACCGGCATCCGCATTGGTCTCGAGGCATGCACGTTTACAGGCCAGGAGAAGACTATTTTTGAAAATGTTACCACTGAAATAACTGGCCCGATCACCGAGCCAGTTATTTCAGTTGTAAACATTCAAATATGGTATTCCCTTGGGCTGCAAATGGACATTCAATAAGAAAATATTTTAATTTCCTTGACCAAATTTAGCTATTAAAAACTGTCAAAATGTTATTTGATGTAGTGTATTAATTACGAGGAACTTGCTGGATAAACTAAAAACTACATGATACAATGGCTGAACTAGTTACACGCTGATTGAACTAAATAAGCATGAAATTCCCTTTAAATTAGGATACTGAGGTACTCGTTGATGGGAAATGTTTACTTTACAATGCGATGGCCGTACTGACATCCATATAAGTAAATGATTGAACGTTGCCGTCATCGCTGAACTTACGTGTATATTATGCTGTGCTAGAAGGAAGGATGGAGGGAAATAACGGTGGCGGTGGATTCAATCAATAATCTTTATGAGTAGTTGTCTAAGGCGATATGAAAACACATTTCAGAACGAGGTTACATGTAGTTCATTGTTTTCATTAAATAAGCACTCTACAAAGTTTTATCGGGTCAGCCCAGACTGACCCCCGGTTCACCCATGCACCTGAGCACGTCATTGACACTCCATCATGGGCGCAGTGTATCTAGTGCTGTTCGGGAGGTGAGTGGCATATGATGGTATGACCATGTCATTGACACTCTATCATGGGTGCCGTCTATCTAGTGCTGTTCGAGAGGTGAGTTGCATGTGATGTTTTGACGACGTCATTGACACTCCTTCATGGCGGCCATCTATCTAGTGCTGTTCGGGAGGTGAGTGGGCTGTGATTTTTTGATCTTCCAAGAATGAATTCCAACATAACAGATTTAGATATTATGTTGAATAACAATGAAAACAATTGGATCAGGATAAAATTCCATTCAGTATTTTGAAATGAATCTGACCGAAAGTCGTTGAATTCTAATTCATCACCGAATTTCAGTCATACAATTTTCAAAATCTGGAACAGCTTACCTTGTAAGATGGCTTGCTTAAAATGGCGATACTGGCTTTTCAAAGACACCATATAGTCTGAAAATGGTGCCCTTCAAATAGCTAACAGTAGTGACTCATAATTCGTCAGATTCACGCGCCCATGCTTACGCAACTCAAACCCCTTGCTTTTAAAACTGTGCTCGGCAAAACGGAGGGAGTGGGAATAATGCAACGAACAGCAATGGTGCACAGTTTGACTGGAGAGAATATGAATGAGACATTCGTCCATAACAGGAAGCGACCATTATAGACATGCGCATTGATTAACTATGTAAGTCCAGTACACGTTCTGCAGCATATCCGCTGATATCGTTTCCGTTTGCAGATGCTGTAGTCTTTCTGGACCTCCCGCCGGCAGTATTGGGAATTCCTATCTAGTACACACGGTTTATGTGGGCTGTTCCTTGTCCGTGATCCGGGTCGAGATCTTTGTCTTGGACGGGTTCCTGGAACAATAGAATATACAGAAAGTCATTAGCGCAAAACAATTTCAGATGAACTAATAAATACACATGTTGAATATTTTGAAAACAATTTTAACTGAAAATCGATGCTGTCTAACAAAGTGATGCGTCTCGTTAAAATTGTTCTCGGAATAATCAGCTGTGCCATATCTATGGCACAGTAAGCTCATAAATAAGTTAACATGTTTCCAAAACAAACCACAACTATGTTAGTTAGCACAATTTTGAACACCATGTAAGAAATGGAAATGCTCCCAGCTTATATAATGGCTTCTGTCTATGCTTTATCGCGTCGGTGCATCTGAGTTGTTCCTCGCAGAGATGTTTCGATCAGTACACGCAGTATGGATCATCCCAATGGATGCGCTGGTTAGATCTTGGTGGTTGCCGTTCATTGGAAGTGGGAGTCGGACACTCTGATGAGTACACTAGCTGATCTCGAGGATCGGCAGAACAATCACGTTCCAGTGAGGCCATGCAGGCATTCCTGCGTGCATCGTGGTTCCATACCACCATCTCATCCATACTATTTGTAAGCCCCTTGTGCTGCGAATATTTGGTATCACTGATTTATTCTGTTTTTAATGAGGTCATAGTTCGATGCAATCAGTGGTGCTGCTGAAGGCTGTCTTAGGGCAAATTAAGCCGACGTTTGACTGGCGAGTTTAGTGAGAAGTCCTAGCTGATAAATATCTCGCCTATGCTTTTGTTTATCTTATAATACCTAAATGAGAAATAGAGACGGAAGGACACCAATGATTCCTACGGCTTAATATAAGCTATATATAATATACAAAAATAACTCTTGTGTTTTAGAAGACTTTCACCGAACAGATGATATACTTCGTGCAGACCTCCATCTATATATGTCCGTCCAACCGAAGTTGGGTAGAACAAAAAGTAGATTGGGAAGCGCTTGCATGACTTATATATGCAGTGTCTGCTGTTTTATAGGAAATGGCTGGTCAGTCTCCGCAGATACTGGTCAGGCCTAATCTCCAAACTAATTAAGCTAGGTGGATGCCACTGTAGTTAGCAGTCCTTCGGAAGGATACTATCCAATGTTTTTGTTGAACACAGATATTAGTGCCAGAGGTCCATCACCCTAGCCTATAGTTTAGAACAGGTTTCATTGGCTTGCCCGGGAGTTGCTCTGGCCTCCCGTAGGAATTGACCGATGAGCTGGTCCATCAAATAGTCTGTGCATTACAAGGTTGCCAGGGTTACAGGTACTGGAACCGAAGAGCGACTCCTAAAAGAGTGTATTGGTAACCACAAATAAGACAAGATAATACAAAAGTGCTTAGAAGCACCGTAAACTATATGTGGCTTGGCCGAAGAAACTCCTGACAGATCGTGGGAGACTTGCTTAGAAATTGTGGAGGGCCCACTCGACCCTTCTAAGTCACCAAAAATGTATCTGCCTGACGTGCCTTTTGCAGCAAGCCAGTGTGTCAGATTCAAGCCGTATAGGCCTGATTCCTGTGAGTTAACAGTTAGACCTGAGTTAGGTATATATTCAAGTTGCCCAAGCTTAACTGCTAAGGCTGATAATTAATAATAAGTTAGTTCGCAGTGAATTCTACTTGGTAGAAAGTTTTTATCCTAGGTATCATGAGATAGAGAGGAAAGTGTGATATGTCTTCGCTACGAGTGGGTCCACCAAGAAACCTCAGCGATTTCAGCGATGGAGCAATCGAACCAAAAGAGAGACTTAGTAAATAAAATACAATGTAATTGGCCGAAGATAGGCCGGAGTTAGTCACAATGGGAGACGATTGCTGGTGGCTCTTTTGGCTCATTTGCAGGTATTTATTCACTAGATGTTTGTGGCACCTGTAGCTGGCTTTACAATAGACAGCCGTTTATTAAATACAGAAATTGGCTCGGCTTGTTGACAGCGTTCTAAGGCAAAGAGCTGAGCTACTACCTAGGTTAGATCATACCAAACTTGTGTCGTTTTTAGGCACAAGAAGGGTTTCCTAGTGTGGAGTGTTGATATTCAGAATTCCTATGTTAGTGCGCTATTGTAGGTGTGTTATTTTAGATGGTGTTTGCGAAGTATGATATATAACATATATATATATATATATATATATATATATATATATATATATATATATATATATATATATATATATATATATATATATATATATATATATATATATATATATATATATAAGTTCTAAAAGGAGACTGGCACAGGCCATGAAAAAGCTACAGACAGACATTGAGCAATGGGTCGCAACTGGCCGTAAAACATGCCTAATAGTCGACGGCATAACCTAAGCATTAGCCACCACTTTACTGTGGGTGCAGAAGCGCAACAAATTGTAATCTCGCCTAATAGTCGTCGGCGAGAAAAAGATATGCAAAGGAAAACAAAGACTTTCATGTTACTCATCGGCGCATGAAAGTGAAAACATGTGCCGAGTTACAAATGGCACAGTAAAATCCGTACAGTGGTAAAAGACAATAAAGTATTATGGGTGTAGTGAAGAACAATGATATGAAGAGGTTCGAGTCTGATGAATGACGCAGGCAGATGGACGTAGTGTGGGAGTTCAGTGAAGGAACATGAAAGCTTCACGAAGAGGTTGAACAAGACGAACTGTACGGCTAGCTCAGGTGCAATGTTCAGAACAGTGAAGAAAGACACAACAGTATTAACGAGTTCAGCCTAAAAGAATCCACTCGATCGTACAAGCAATTTGAGGGATACAGGATGTTTGGCTTAACCGGAAACAGGTTGACACAGTCTTTTCAGCGAAAATGGATTGGCCGGAAGTGAGGTAGCATGATCTTTTCGGCGCTACTATAATATATGAGTAGTTATATCACTTTCAGTTGTGGTGCAGATAAGCTATGGCAAGATATAATCATGGCTATAGACCGGCTCACGAGTCATATCAAAATGTAAGTTTGAGTATGTGTCCCGATATGAGATGTATTTTTGCGTATGCGCCATCAAGAGGTTTCTGGTGCACTCTCTGCTGACCTACAGTACTGCCTCCGCCGATTTATATAGTTAAGTTTTTAGCCCACGTTTAGGCCGCAGAATTGAGTTTCGGAATGGCAATGAGTGTCTTCAACGGCACAAGTATTTATTGGTAGTACCACGTTATAGCAGATGCTTATAGAGGTGCAACATGTGCTGGATAGCTTCTCAATATATGTCCGTACTGAAGGACCAATCTAACTCGACTGATTTTTAGGCCACAGCGGGCTTCTTTTTATAGTTTTGGGTGACCAATGAAAATGCTCCAGCAGCACGTTGCAGCCAATCAGACGCAAGTTGTAACAACCAGGCAAAACCAGCAATCACGTGCCTATGACGTCATAAGTACTATGGGGTTAACCACAGTGCGGGAAGTAGTACATGTGACTATTTTTATATTAAACGATATCTGCACCATCCCTTACCCGATTTTAATTCTGACAGTAGATATGGATTCGAAGAATATTTTGTTTTAGATTCGCCAATAGCGATTTGGCAAACATGGGAAATATATACAGTAAAGATGCCATCTCCGTACCTATAGTACAGCGTGGCTGCCCTATTTAGTTTATCGCTCATGCGCAGTAGGCGATGACTCTAACGTTTCCAAATCGCGATGCATACGAACTGCTATGGTCGTATTAGAGAGGTGAAGAGGCCATTTTGGCCCAGCCCTACGCAGTCCGTGCTACAGCTTTCTAATCGGTGAACCAAGGTACAATAGGAGTGTGTCAACAATGTATTTCGATTTGAAAGTGGGTCGTCCACCAATCCGTGGTCTCTTGAAGGGATATCCATCTATGGAGACCATAGCTACCAAACAGTAATATGAAAGCGGGATCCATTTCTATCTATGTCCCACAATATCTTGTTACGCCTAGACTCGCAGAACAGCAGGAGAGTGCCAGGAGAGTGCCAAGAGAGTGCCAAGCGATCACTAAGAGAGCTGCAAGCGTGGCAAGAGATCAGCAAGAGAGCACTGAGTGAGCAGCGAGTGCCGAACGAGGACCAAGCAAGCGCGAGCGAGTGCCGAACGAGGACCAAGCAAGCGCGAGCGAGTGGCAAGCGAACACCAAACGAGCGCTGAGCAAGCACTGATCAAGTGCTGAGTGAGTGGCAAGCGAGAAGCGAGCAAGTGGCAAGCGAGCACTGAGCGAGCTCCGAGTGAGCGCCGAGCGAGCTCAGAGTGAGCGCCGAGCGAGCTCCGAGTGAGCGCCGAGCGAGCTCAGAGTGAGCGCCGAGCGAGCATCGAGTGACAAGAGACAAAAGGGCATTTAATTTCAGAAATAATTTACCTGTCTTCATCCTGTTGCGAACTCGTGGTTTCCGGTTTGCCTTTAATGCTTTCTGTTTCCTGTTTGTTTTCCGTGTTTTTCGCTGTATCCTGCTGACCTTGAGACTTCGTCTTCTGGCGCCTTTAGGAACACACGTCTTACTGCGACAATGCTGTGGACAAAACATGACTGCTATAGATACATACAGGTATACAGCCAGGCATGTCTGTTGGGCAGGGTGAGTGCGCTGGTAGATCATGGTGGTAGGTCCTACTTTAACACGGATAGTTAAAATTGCCCATCATCTTATGATCCCCAACATCCATGACAACATAATGTCCTACATAATTTTCAGTGACCACATTTATGTTATCGATAAAGTATCCGTTAGTAACAGCTTTTAGCATAGCAAACTCTTTCGTTATGGGCGTCTGTGGGAAATTCTCCAGAGGTGGGCATAAATGTGCGGGGTGCTCAGAAGCTCGGATCTCCTTCAAAAGCGGGGATCTGGGGGTATGTATGTATGATTACTGTATTCTGCGGCTGTAGTAATAGACACATCCTACAGCTGCAATCAGTCCTTCTTCGCTTTTGCCCACTGTGTCTTGTCCTCAGCCGAAATCCTTAGCTTCCTCAGGTCTATTCTTGACTTGAGTGTACCGAGTCCTGCTTTCTTGAGGTCACCTCATAGCACACTTAGCCGATTTATGCAATGACGTCCTCTCTTGGCTTTTTATGTGCTGACCCCGAGTAGGGAGAATTCCAGGGCTCTCTGTGCTGGTGTCTCTTCTGGTATCCTTAGCACATGGCCAAACAGGGATCATCTTTGCTGGGCGACTTTTACAGACAGCGGCGACGTATTACACATCTTGTATAGTGCATCATTGAAAATTATGCTGTCTGGCTATCGGTGTCCAGGGATGGTGCATAGGTGTTTGCGGTGGCAGGCATCGAGTTTGTCTAGAGCTGCCTTTGGAGCTACCCATCTGTTACAGTTATACAGCATCAAGGGTACGCGGGTTGCATTGTATAAACATAGCTTCGTTATCAAATGTATTTTTTATCTACGAAACCATAGCTTCCAGAAGGACTGGACAGCTATGTTCCCCATGACACAGCATGCAGAAATGTCAGCAGTACTGCAAAGCAGTGAGCCCAGGATTTTACTTTTCCTCCATGGTTCGCCCGCCATGAAGTGGGTCGTCATTTTCTATAGTTTCATGCTTTGTCGATAGGTATATGTGGGTGAACTCTGTTCTGGATTCATTCATAAAGAGATTCTCAATTTTTAGTTTGCTTGCAGCTATTTGGAGAAGTTCGTCAATGGGTTTCTTTTCCTCGTCTATAAAGTCCACATCGTCGGCATATTCCATCTCTAGCGGCATGGCCAGTATTGACACTTGGGGTTTGGTCTTGTGGAACTTTCCCACACAGATTTCAATGCGGCAGCAAGGTTAGCAGTTGAAAAGCACCGGAGATAGACCATCTCCTTCTGGTGAGCCGATTGATGTCTCAAACTCTAGAGACTTCACTGACTTGACTCATACTCTCAGCTTGGTGTCTGCAAGCAGTAGTCTCACTAGTCGTAGCTCATCTTCATTGCAACTATCCTGGCATAGTACGTCGAGGATATGTGAGCGTTTATCTGTGTCGAAGCCCCGTGGCATGGCAATGCCCATTTTGTGGAAGTCCCAGTTTTTGGACATGACTACCGACACAAGCATGCATTGAGCCCATACAATGTCTGCACATCTGCGTCCACGTTTGAAGTCACTTTGACATGATCCTGTGAAGTAATCAATCTTGTCTCGGATGCGGCATAGAGTAACATTGGATAGGATTTTCTGTATGCTGTTGCGGAGCACAATGGGCTGCAGATTGGCTGGGGCCAAGGTGGCTTTTTGGGCGTGGGTACTGCGATAAGGGTGCCTTGGTCTACAGCGTCGATGGGAAGGTCGTGCATAAAAGCTGAATTGATTAGGTGCGTGATCGGTTTTGCGATAATGTCACTTGCATATTTGAATAGTTCATTGCTCATGCCATCAGGTCCAGATGCACGTCCATTTTTCAGGGCTTTAAGTGCCTTCTCAACTTCTGCTGTTTTAATTGGTGTTATTAATGGCCTGGGGTCTCCTGAGAATGGGTGCAAGGGCTCATCATCGTTGTCAGTGAACTGTTCCTTGAACCATTCTCGGATCGCCTCGGCTTTTCCCTGGTCAGTGTCCTTCAGAGTTGTGTACAGTGAGTGGTGGTGTGTAGTCAGTAACTCTAAGGGCTCGGGCTGCCCGAAACATTTTGTGACAGTCGTCCATGGCAGTGATTTCATCTGCTATGGAGTCTGCCTGTTGAATAGCAAGATCTTTTAAGCATTCGCTAATGTGGCACAGAATAATATTGTGCTCCCGGCGTAGTTTGGTGCGGTCTTCACTTTAGCTACTTTGATAGATGCGCAGCCGTAATGCTTTCTGCTCTGCTGACAGTTTCTGGGGGTCCTTCTTCTGAAAATTGAAATTTATAGATATGCTCAGAGGCCATCTCCTGCATTCTTGGAGGTACATATCTGAAAATATGCATTCTCGCTTATTTGTGAAAGTGGCTCTGCATCTACGTACAGTGAATGTAAAAATGTTTTTGCTCCAAATCCAGATGGTGGCACGTGCCCCTTATGACCCCCATCAACCCTGCTTGCGGACGCCCATATCTTTGGGTACTTGTGTAGCGTAAATCTTCACTATACCGGCCTGTATCTGTCTCAATTATTACCATTCCTTTATCACATTTAGTTCCCGGGAGAGCAGCCAGTAAGGCATTTGTACGGCAGGACTTTCCATCAGTAGGATCCTTACACCAGAGTCGGCGACATACAACCTCCTTCATAGCGTCTCCCTATATCACAAATAGAGTATCAAGCGAGTACATAGATAAAAGAGAAATACCATCGGAAACCTTTCTCTGTACCAGACAATCCAATCCATTCAAGAGAGAGAGAGAGAGAGAGAGAGAGGGAGAGAGAGAGAGAGAGAGAGAGAGAGAGAGAGAGAGAGTGAGACAGACAGACAGAGAGAGAAAGAGAGAGAGAGAGACAGACAGAGAGAGAGAAAGAGAGGGAGAGAGAGACACACACACACACGCACGCACGCACGCACGCACGCACGCACGCACGCACGCACGCACGCACGCACGCACGCACGCACGCACGCACGCACGCACGCACGCACGCACGCACGCACGCACGCACACACAGAGAGAAAGACATATAGCGAGAAAGACAGAGAGAGAGAGAGAGAGAGAGAGAGAGAGAGAGAGAGAGAGAGAGAGAGAGAGGGAGGGAGAGAGAGAGAGAGAGAGAGAGAGGTGGCGGAGGGGATGGAAGGAGGGAGAGAGTGAGCGAGAGAGCGAGAGCGAGAGAGAGAGAGAGAGAGAGAGAGAGAGAGAGAGAGAGAGAGAGAGAGAGAGGGGGGGGGGCAATGACCTGAAAAACTGAAGGGTGTGTGGAAGGAGAGCGAGATGGAAAGAAAGAAAAGGCAGCAGGGGCGTATCTGGTGAAAGGGTGGTGGCAGTAGGTCATAGAGTTAGCGAAGGAAAGAGAGAGATGGAGCGCGCGTATGTGCTGTCTGCGTACGCGCGTGAATGCGTCCGCGCATGCACAAGTGCATCCGTGGGTGTTCGCGACGAGGGTAAAGAGGGAGAGGGTGAGACATAATTACAAAATGAACGATTGCATTTACAATGAGAACTGATTAAAAACATTTTATACAGGTATTTCGTTCTGTAGAACGCTTCGATACATACCTCGCAGAAGCCGGACTTTTCACCAAACACAAGCTGGCATTGAGTGTCTAATGAATATTCACGACCTGGTGGATTCTTCCATAGAGCGTATTTGATCACAGGTTTGGCTTTATTGAACAGACAGTTTGCTTGTGGCTTTCTGCAGAGTAAGAAACAAAACATGAATTAAAAACTAGTATCTCTTTTACTACTGATGTCAAATGTAAGACAGTCTGGGGTGTTGCAAGGAGACTTCTCCTTTTTCCTTCAGAATAGAATCAAAGATATCTATAATTGGCACATGATGTTTTGGTGCTGATTAATATCGGTGCCGTAAAGGTAATAGAATGTTATTATCATCATTTGGTCAGGCACGCTGTCTATCAGCAGATCAGTTGCATTAGGTGACCACGCGTCGCTCGTGGCCACGTTCTGATGGTCGCCACAGTCATTGACAAGTCTAACTCATCAAGATGGGTACCGGTTACTATACACAAGAAGAACTAAATCATGAATTCTCAATGTCTGCCAAATAGTTAATATTTTATTCCACGTTGCATTGCATATTCGGAATATAAGTTTCAATGTGCTTACAGAAAGTATATAGGACTTCCTTTTTTCTTCTAGTCTAGCCTAACATTTTTTCTGAAATTTTATATTCGAGAGAGCTTAAACATTTGTCACAGGCTTGGATGATTTCTGCTCAACGCCGATTCAGCAACTGTGTCACCCAGCATAGCCTTTCTCAAAGCCAATGCCCTTATGTATACGATCGCATATATTTTTTCGCAAATTTTGTTATCCAGAGAAAGGAAATAACCGAGGGATCAGAGGGATTAATTAGCCATCTTCTGAGGGGAGTGATGAAATGAACTGTAATATCGATGTTAGTACATCAAATAAAGGAACCCTTTAAAAAGCTAAACCGGGTCATCAAATACTGAGAAAACCAATTCATCTGATAATCAATACAAGAGAAAATGTGCGGATCCATCAGCGGACCAAGCTTGAGATGGGAAATATACTGGCGATTAGTTTAGGATCTGTAAATAACGTTATAACCAGTGTTATCAAGATGAAACCAGAACAATATTTGGTTCATAAACTCTCTATAGAAGAGGTTCAAAATATGGGGAAGCTGTATCTGAAGCTGTGTCCTGTGAAAACATCATGTCACCATAGATATACTTTTTTTTATCTAGGTGTTGGCTGCGGAAAAACCGAGATAAATAAGGCGAGGTTTGCTGTGCATGAGGTTTTCCCGGGGGTGTTTCAAGGTAAAGGCAGGAGCTAGTTATCGTGAGAAAGGCCTGTGTTAAATTTATTGAACATAATGTGAAAATTAATGCTGATTATTACATCAAATGTGTTTTGACGCCTTTTTGAGAATTGATGTTCAAAAATTGATTTCCAGAGCCCATGCCATATAAAGCGGGATTTTTTTTCCACGGTGTAGCTTCACTCATGCTGGAACACGATCTTAGCAAACCTAAATGGATAATGTGTTCGATGTATTACCCCTGAAGCGCGGATGTCCACGTGATGTCCGCTCAATAGACTTTATAATTTGGTGAATTTTCAAGCTGCGCCTACAGAATCGGAAAGTTACTAGACTCATCAGTGCAAAACGTGTTCACTAATTCAAAACCTGATCCACAAAGCCATTTCTTCTTGGTCTAAGCGCTACAGAGACAAGATCGATGACTTCACTTCATGTCAAAGTGGTATTGTATGTGCTCAACGTATGCATGTGCTATGTCGGACGATCATAGATGAACTGCACCAAACCAGTTGCGTTGAAGATGAGCTGCGACTTTTGAGACCACTGCTTGCAAAATCAAAGCATATAAAGTAAGGGTCAAGAGAGTGAGGTCTGCAGTGTTTGAAACATCAATCGGCTCCCCACAGGGAGATGGACTATCCTCAGTGCTTTCCAGCTGCACCTTGATGCTGCATTGGCATCCCTGCGGGGAAATTCCACAAGACGAAAACACCATTGTCCATACTGTGTATGCCACTAGAGATTGAATATGCCGACGATATGGAATTCATAGATGAGGAAAAGAAACCCATTGACGAACTACTCCCTATAGCTACAAGCAAACTAAAAATTGAGCATCTCTATGAATGAATCAAAAACAGAGTTCACCCACATATACCTAACGACAAAGCATGAAACTAAAGAAGATGACGATTCATCTCGTGGCGGCGAACCATGGAGGATAATTAAAATCCTGGGTTCACTGCTCCGCAATACTACTGACATCGCTGCATGTTGTGTCATGGGGAAGATAGTGTTCCAGTCTATCTGGAAGCTATGGATTCGTAGATCAAATATGTCCTTGAATAACAGCGCGGCAGCTCCAAATGCATCTCTAGATAAACTTGGTGTCTGCCACCGCAAACACCCCCGCACCATCACTGGACACCGATGTCCGGGCAGCATAGTTTCCAACCATGCACTAAACAAGATCTGGAGCACATCGCCGCTGTCTGTAAAAGTCGCCCAGCAACGATGATTCATGTTTGGCTATGTGCTAAGGATACAAGAAGAGACACCATCACAGCGAGCTTTGGAATTCGCACTACTGGGAGCCAGCAAATATAGAACCCGCAGAGGACGCCATTGCATAAATATTGTAAGCGTGCTACGAGGTGACCTCAAGAACGCAGGACTCGATACACCCAAGTCAAGAATGGACCTGAGGAAGCTAAGGATTTCGGTTGAGGACATGGCACAGTGGGAAAAGGCGAAGAAGGACTGTTTGCAGCTGTAGGATGTTTCTACTACTACTACAGCAGCAGAATAAAGTAATCATATATAAGCGCTGCAGGATGATATCCTCGGTCCCAAGTAGAATACCTTCAACAAGTATTCCTTTAGTAAATTATACTTGACTATATTTATTTTTAATCTGTGAGAAGATAGATTGAACAACCCTCGTGACCTCTAAAGTCTACATACCGTAGCATGATTCTGAACTGTGTGATGGAACACGATGAGAAGTAATGCGCATTCTGGAAGGTATTATCACTGTATGACGCAGAGGGAGACATGACGTAATCATGGTCAGGTGGGCAGCGTTTGCTGTCATCAGAGCCATCATGATTTGCACCGAGTCTGTATGAATGAAGAATTAGAGTAACAATTATTGTGCATGTTAACTACCTTCTCAGATTGAACAACAATAGCTATGCATGTCGAATGGCATTCAGGGGGGGGGGGGGGCAATTTGTGGATATGGATCGATTGGTGAGTGTGTTGTGTGGCCGGATGGCTGGCTGAATGGCCCACTAGTTGGGTGGGTAGGAGGAGGATTGATAAATGGATGGATGGATGGATGGATGGCCTGTGCATCTAGGTGGTGGGTGGGTGTGGGTTGGTGCTGTGTTGGTGTGTGCGTGCGTGCGTACGTGCGTAAGTGCGTTCTTGGGTGGGTGGATGGATGATGGATGGATGTTAACAATTTGTCAGTATTATCACAATATAGAGCAAAACAGGTTGTCTACATTTTACTTACACGTGTCCGAGTTCATGTGCCACCACGTGGGCTGTTTGAAAGTCCGCTCTATCATTGATGAGAGAGGAAGAAAGGCCCTTATCCGTCTGGCAGATAGTAGCTACATTGGCCATACCTAAAGGATGAATCAAACAGTTCTCGTTATCACAGAGCCGGATCTAACATCGTCATGATAATAACATCCTCAATAAAATGGTGTCAAATATGTCTGAAGCGATCAGCTTATCATGCTCAGTACAGTCCACCGCAGAAATAACATCATGTGTCAGAAATGGTTCCAAAACAAAAACAAAAACATGGTAGTTAATAAAGTTTTGAACACGATGTTCTGTTGAATATTTTGAACAGGATTGGATTCAAAATATTCAACAATACGTACTAGGTTATTTCTAAGCTCTGTAAGTGGTCAGTAAGGACGGGTGGCTATACAAGTTTATATCATATCCACTGCTGTCACAACATTGCAGTTCATTAAGACAGCTTGCCATACGTCTCTGTCCCGGAAATACAGATGGTCGCTTCAGAAGTTTTGACATAATCTATTTCCTAAGGAGCAGTCGGTTGTGTCAAATGGCTGTGTATTGTCGTTCTCAATAATGCCTGGTCTCTGACTATAGCCTGTTAATTTGGACATTAGCTAAAGTTCTCCTGTTCGCCAATAAGTGAAAGACGCTGTGAATGGACCTTTCCATTTTTAGCCATGCCCGGGCTATAACTAGCTAAGCTCCACCCACACCTCGCCGTGTTGGGATTGATCGATCCCCCAAATGCCCTAGCTATCAATTTCCTGAAAACTATACAGGCAAGCTGTTGAATATTTTGTAACTAATTTGGCTGGGTGCTGTTGCTGCCTGTGGCAGCAACAGCGCCCAGGCAAACTAGTTTCAAAATATTCAACAGAATATTTATTAAATAGTAAAAGTAAACAATGTGTACAACAACGCATAGACCGGCTTCAAATATGCGTTCGTGACGTACTTATCGACATCATTCATGACGTCATTCATTATGATGTCATTCTACACATCGCGCAGTTCATTATGACGTCATATAATGGGTGGGTACTCTGGAAAGGTGAATTGGTCTGCCCTTCCCACACCTCTGTTCACTGGAACTGGGGTGCCAGATTACTAATCCCCAGCTCCCCTTACAGGACTTTGTAGCGATACAGGCTCTAAGGTATGGCAATGTAAAACATTCACCAAGCAGGTTTTATACTCCTTCGACAGGATTAAATTTGACACACCCCTTTACTCATAACCAACATGGGAGCAATCGGCCAAAACGGGTGAAACACGCGCTCTTTGGCAACATAGAACAATTATGAAATTACAAAGAGATGTTAGTGCTTTTGTCATTCGGCGTGAATTTCTACTACATATCTGAGCGTACTATGGCCCTTTCCAGCATTACCTATGCCTGGCCCATCTCTAGCTAAGCGCCACCCACACGTCGCTCGTGTTGGAATCGATCGATCCCTGAACTCACTAACTATCAATTTCCAGAAAACTATGCAGGTAAACTGTTGAAGATTTTGAAACTAATTTGACAAATTAGTTTCAAAATATTCAACAGCATGCATGTTTATTAAATAGTAAATACATACAATTCGTACAACAACGCTATGTTCGTCACCAATTATGCTTTCGTGACGTACTTATCTACGTTATTCATGACGTTGCTAATTATGACGTCATCCTTAACATCACGTAGTTGATTATGACGGCATATGATGGATGGATAAACTGGAAAGGTCCGTTATCATGTTCAACATCACTCACCTCGGGCTGTGTATCTGCCTTTCCTGACCAGTGTGTACCTGGAAGCGAGAAAGAGAGACAGAGAGATACAAACCTCATTAAGTCATGTACTCATTAATCGACCAATTATAAACATTAGAGAAATAAACCACGATCAAATACGCTCGGAACCATCCGCTGTTTCCCATGCAACTTTACACAATTCTCCGTCCCATAAATCAGTGTCGAGCACTGTTTATCATACCACAATTCACTTGCACTGAGATAGGGCATATGTGAAAAAAGAAATTCTAATTCTCACTTCAAATTTAGCTTTTTGGTTACTGAGTCATACTATTAAACTCAAAAGCATTGTAAATGGCGGCCATATTCATTTAAAAGTTTTTAAGTACTTGGAAGATTCGGACCATTTCCTGAAATACTTACCGCTCAGACATGTACGACAACCTATAACACAGGATAGTTTAGACTTTCAGGATTCACGGGAGCAATGGAATAAGGACGTAAAGCGAGTTTCAGGCAGCTATTAGCTGCCTCCGGGTTGGATGTGTACGTTTACCACATGGTGTAGCAGCTACTTATACAACCAGTTGACCAAATATAAGGCGAGGTATATATATATATATATATATATATATATATATATATATATAATATATATATATATATATATATATATATATATATATATATATATATATATATATATATATATATATATATATATATATATATATATATATATACTGTAGTCACAGTTGAGATCGATAAAGGCATGTCTGTGATTGTGTCTCAAATGTCCATTTTGTCTAGCTATATTTCATACTTCCTGATTTACTTGTCAGCCGAATTTTCTGTGGCAATGTAGGTCGAGTGGAGCACAAACATTGCCAGAATCTTTGGGACCTCAGTGAACCAGCTTCTCTGCGTATATCCCTTCATTGCGCATCGACGCCATGCTAATTACAGAGATCCTATCAGTCTGTTCGTTCAAATGGACCAGCTTCCTATGAGGACAGGTTCAGTTAAAACAACGTTATCAGAGGGTATTGCTGCTGCTGCTGCTGCTGCTGCTGCTGCTGCTGCTGCTGCTGCTGCTGCTGACAGTACGTTTTGTCTGCTGTTTGCCATTGGTGTTGATAACCGATCAGCATAGGCAAACGTAAACTGGTGAAGACTATCCCGGTTAGAACTGGTTCAGCAAAATGCATCGCAATGATTGACCGACAATGTGATGCTGATGGATGTACCCGGTAAGATGACCAGATACGCATCAAATGTTTCTCTGCAGATACGCATCAAATGTTTCTCTGCACGACAATACTTATGTCAGTTCTCTTAAGGTAATCACTCTCATTTACCAATGTGGAGTCGAGCTTATCGAAACAGAGTATTGCCCTTTACATCACATACACATCACTATGTCCATAGCTCATACCGTATAGCAATGTGGCAGACGTCACAATGGGCAAATCTAACATCGACCGCTTCAATATAGTCATTTCTATTATCAATCCTTTCACATGCAAATTCATACAGTTGTGACTATAAAATGGGTTCTCCATACCTACCCGGTTAGCGCGAGGGCGTGGTCATACGATGGTAGATCCTTCTGTTTTGGCAACCATTTCTGAAACTGATGGAGCGCTGTGTCTGCGTCTACTGCCGCCTTGCCATGGTAATATTGTACTAGAGGTTCTATCCATGGTGCGTCATGCCTGGTCTGGAACAGAGCAGAATAAGCCATTATAGCACAGACCGGATAAAAATGACAGAATTGTTTAATATTTACTCATGGGTTTGTATCGCATGTGTTGACTAGCGGATAAATATCTAGCTTGCTTGTCAACTGACCTCCAACTCTCATTAAACTTGCCTTTGCATATCACATGGCCTCTTAAGGATACTTAGCATGACCTCTATAGTTTGGTATGGGAACACAAGCACATAGTCATTCATGAACCAAGCCTTACACTAGCCCTGTATTGCATGTTCTCTTAACTTCATGCCTTTGGTTAGATTTCTTGTGTTGCACATGACCTATCATAAACATAGCATGTAACCGCTTGCCTGACCACCACCCCTTCCGGCCAAGCACACATCATCCCACGCCCACACACGTGCTCGATTAACCCTTTCACGACGAAGCCGGCCAAGACCAGCCTCTGCAGGGGTCTTGACAAATGTCCATCTGCAGGCCAAGAGACGACTATTTTAGAAGATTTACCACTGGAATGACTGGCTCGATAACCGAGACAGTCATTCCAGTCATAAATTTTCAAAAATAGCCATCTCTTGGCCTGCAAATGGATATTCAATAAGCAAATATTTGAATATTTTGAACAAATTGAGTCATTAACGGGTTAAAGGATGCGTGTATGTATTCATGCATGTAACCACACACATGCGCGCTCTCCTCTTACCTGGGCTACGACTATCCCGGTTAGAATGATCTTCATTCGCAGTTCTGGAACTTTGATTGTGGCATAACGAATGTTTGCCTGAAACATTAATTAAAGGTAGCAATAAAATGTAATGGCATAGAGTGCAATCACAGGTAGCCACAGAGTGTCCGTCTCGAGTGCCTCTCACATTATTGTTATTGGCAGACAGATGGCAGAGAAATGCCTTGAAACTTGCCTCTTCAGAGCTGAGCAAACATAATAATAAATCATATTCTGAGGGAGCTGAATAATACCATGCATAAATAGATCCATATATTTATTTGCATATCGATTGAGTTCTGGACTGTGCCAATTTTGAAACCTGGTGGAGAACTACGTTTCTTGTACTAAGTCACTATCTACGTGACGTCACACGGTCACGTGTGTCCAGGCGGAAACCGTAGCCGCTCCTTAAGTCGGACAGTAGCCGCGTGAATAATGTCTTTGACGCGCTTACAATTTAATATACATTATCTTAAATATTTTGAAACTATTTTGACTGGGAGCTGTTGCTACAACGTTTCAATGCGTTAATATCGATTCAAACAGGCATACAGAATTTGCAAGACAAATGTGATTCAAGGTGGCTATCGTACTTTGATAGCAACCTGACTCTAAGCAAAATCTGTCACAAATATTCAATCCTTGTATGATTATTAATGGGGGCTGTTTATGCTTCATTTGAAACCCTGGCACTCCCATACTCTCCCATGAAATTGAAATAATTAATTAAACGCAAACGACAGTCTAAAGAAACTCATTACTTTAAATATTTAAGTATACACATTTCGGACGTCTATAATGGCACAGATAGCTGTAACATTGACATATGAGTGAATCTGTATTACCAGCAGTATAGTTACACTGACGTATTTACCATTACCAGCAGTATGGTTACACTGAAGTATTTACCATTACCCGCCGTATGGTTACACTGACGTATTTACCATTATCAGCAGTATGGTTACAGTGAAGTATTTACCATTACCAGAAGTATGGTTACACTGACGTATTTACCATTACCAGCCGTATGGTTACACTGACGTATTTATCATTACCAGCAGCGTGGTTACACTGAAGTATTTACCATTACCAGCAGTATGGTTACACTGAAGTATTTACCATTACCAGCAGTATGGTTACACTGACGTATTTACCATTACCAGCAGTGTGGTTACACTGACGTATTTACCATTACCAGCAGTGTGGTTACACTGACGTATTTACCATTACCAGCAGTGTGGTTACACTGACGTATTTACCATTACCAGCAGTATGGTTACACTGACGTATTTACCATTACCAGCAGTATGGTTTCACTGAAGTATTTACCATTACCAGCAGTATGGTTACACTGAAGTATTTACCATTACCAGCAGTATGGTTACACTGACGTATTTACCATTACCAGCAGTGTGGTTACACTGACGTATTTACCATTACCAGCAGTATGGTTACACTGACGTACTTACCATTACCAGCAGCATGGTTACACTGACGTATTTACCATTACCAGCAGTATGGTTTCACTGAAGTATTTATCATTACCAGCAGCATGGTTACACTGACGTATTTATCATTACCAGCAGTATGGTTACACTGACGTATTTACCATTACCAGCAGTATGGTTACACTGAAGTATTTACCATTACCAGCAGCATGGTTACACTGACGTATTTACCATTACCAGCAGTATAGTTACACTGACGTATTTACCATTACCAGCAGCATGGTTACACTGAAGTATTTACCATTACCAGCAGCATGGTTACACTGAAGTATTTACCATTACCAGCAGTATGGTTTCACTGACGTATTTACCATTACCAGCAGTATGGTTACACTGAAGTATTTACCATTACCAGCAGTATGGTTACACTGACGTATTTACCATTACAAGCAGTATAGTTACACTGACGTATTTACCATTACCAGCAGTATGGTTACACTGACGTATTTATCATTACCAGCAGTATGGTTACACTGACGTATTTACCATTACCAGCAGCATGGTTACACTGAAGTATTTACCATTACCAGCAGTATGGTTACACTGACGTATTTACCATTACCAGAAGTATGGTTACACTGACGTATTTACCATTACCAGAAGTATAGTTACACTGAAGTATTTACCATTACCAGCAGCATGGTTACACTGAAGTATTTACCATTACCAGCAGCGTGGTTACACTGAAGTATTTACCATTACCAGCAGCGTGGTTACACTGACGTATTTACCATTACCAGCAGCATGGTTACACCGAAGTATTTACCATTACCAGCAGCATGGTTACACCGAAGTATTTACCATTACCAGCAGTATGGTTACACTGAAGTATTTACCATTACCAGCCGTATGGTTACACTGAAGTATTTACCATTACCAACAGTATGGTTACACTGACGTATTTACCATTACCAGCAGTATGGTTACACTGACGTATTTACCATTACCAGCAGTATGGTTACACTGACGTATTACCAGTACCAGCAGTGTGGTTACACTGAAGTATTTACCATTACCAGCAGTATGGTTACACTGACGTATTTACCATTGCCAGCAGCATGGTTACACTGAAGTATTTACCATTACCAGCAGTATAGTTACACTGACGTATTTACCATTACCAGCCGTATGGTTACACTGAAGTATTTACCATTACCAGCCGTATGGTTACACTGACGTATTTACCATTACCAGCAGCATGGTTACACTGACGTATTTACCATTACCAGCAGTATGGTTACACTGACGTATTTACCATTACCAGCAGTATGGTTACACTGACGTATTTACCATTACCAGCAGTATGGTTACACTGACGTATTTACCATTACCAGCAGTATGGTTACACTGACGTATTTACCATTACCAGAAGTATGGTTACACTGAAGTATTTACCATTACCAGCAGTATGGTTACACTGAAGTATTTACCATTACCAGCAGTATAGTTACACTGAAGTATTTACCATTACCAGCAGTATGGTTACACTGACGTATTTACCATTACCAGCAGTATGGTTACACCGACGTATTTACCATTACCAGCAGTATGGTTACACTGAAGTATTTACCATTACCAGCAGTATGGTTACACTGAAGTATTTACCATTACCAGCAGCATGGTTACACTGACGTATTTACCATTACCAGCAGTATGCTAACACTGACGTATTTACCATTACCAGCGGTATGGTTACACTGACGTATTTACCATTACCAGAAGTGTGGTTACACTGACGTATTTGCCATTACCAGAAGTATAGTTACACTGACGTATTTACCATTACCAGCAGTATGGTTACACTGACGTATTTACCATTATCATGCTAACGGAGATGGATACTTAGTTTATTACCAATGTCATAATAACAGTAACGTCTTTACATATTTACCATTGCTAAGCTAACACGTATTTACCATTGTCAAAATAACATATATTATCATTGGCATAGTGGTATTGACGTATCTACCATTGCTAAGGTAGGAAACATTTCTCATTGCCATAGAAACAGTGACGTGTTTACCATTACCAATGTAAGGCATGCTTATGTTTTCCATAGTGAGTGACATTGAGAGTAACGTATTAATCTTTGTTAAAAAGCAACATCTATTTTCCACTGACATTAGTGAGTGTCGTATTTACCATTGCCATAGTGACAGTGACGTACTTTCTGACATCGTTCATGGTTCTCTGAATGTCGCCATGGTCACGCTGCAGGAAATCTCTATAAAGAGCATTGTCCACGACAACAACCATCTCTATAAGGGCATTCTTCCTACGGGAAGGCCTGCTCGATTGTGCATCTCTGCGGGAATGTCTGCCCGATTGTGTATCTTTACGGGAAGGTCTGCTCGATTGTGCATCTCGTTTCTTCCGGTAATACAGCACAGGCTCTATGCAGAAAACATTATTTGTATGACTAAAGCCAGTCGCAGAGATGTAACATACATAAATTAATAAACATTGTTATGCTTTCTTAATTTGAATAGTAGAGTAACCCATTTATAGATATGTCCGCTCGTAGCCATTTCTAGATATGCCCCATTCTAGAGATTTCTAGATGTGTCCCTTCATAGCCATGTCCAAACGTACCTCTTCCCAGCCATTTCTAGATATGGCTCTTCCTATCCATTTCCAAAGGTACCCTTTCATAGTCATTTCTAAACGTGCCCTTTCCTAGCCATTTCTGGATATCTCACTTCATAGCCATTTCTAAATGTACCCGTTCCTTGACATTTCTAGATATTCCTCATCCTAGTCATTTCTAAATATGCTTCTTTCTAGCCATTCTAGATATGTCACTTCATAGCCATTTTTAATTATGCTCCTTCCTATCGACTTCTAGATATGTCCTTTCATAGTCATTTCTAGATATATCTCTTCCTAGCCATTTCTAAATGACCCGATTATAGTCATTTCTAAAGGTGCCATTTCTGGATATCTCACTTCCTGGCCATTACTAAAGGCGCCCGTTCCTTGCCATTTCTAGATATGCCTCATCCTAACCATTTCTAGATATGCCTCAACCTAACCATTTCTAGATATGCCTCATCCTGACCATTTCTAGATATGCCTCATCTTAACCATTTCTAGATATGGCCCTTCCTAGCCATTTCTGAATATGCCCCTTCCTAGCCATTTCTATTTAGCGTCCACTTACATTGTAGGCACGTTGAATCGATTTTAACTCATTGAACCTTGAATCTCAATATTAGGTTAACTATAGCGTGCACTGTTGAATATTTTGAAAGTAACTTGACTTGGAGCTGTTGCCGCCTATGGCAGCAACAGATCTCAGTTAACTTAGCTTCAGAGTATTCCATAGAACATTTATTACATTGTAGATTCATCAAAGACATACAATACAGATACCTCCCTGACCGACCGTTGTCACTTTCGTAATGGACCTTCGTCATTTTGGTTATGAAGTCAGCTAACAAGTGGCGTATTTGATTATGACGTCAGATAACAAATAAAACATCAACATTAACAAATAAACATCAGAGAAAGCTATAAGTCCTGAGAACTGAGTAGTTCCGAGAAAATATGAAAACTATTAACATCTCAATATGGCCGCGTTATTCTTCTACTTTGCGTTCACTCTAATCATGATAATTCACTTTTCCAGAGTATCCATCCATCGCCTGACCTCGTATGACGTCATAATCAGCTCAGCGCGTGTATGATGACGTCATAATCATTTCGTCACGAAGGGTTTCATATGGACCGTCATCAAATCTCAAAGAGTCCGACACGTCGTATAAATTATATGTCTTTGTAATTATTTGCAATTTAATAAACATGCCGTTGAATATTTTGAAACTAATTTGACTGGGCGCCTAGTTAAATTAGTTTCAAAATATTCAACAGCTTACCTGTGTAGTTCTTTGGAAATTGATAGTTAGGGTGTTCAGAGATCGATCGATCCCAACACGAGTGAGGTGTGGGTGGAGCTTAGCTAGAGACGGGCGGGGAATAGATAAAACCGGAAAAGCCCATTGTCTAGGCAATGCTGTCTGATTCATCAACTCTTTTCACCCCATTCACAAAGCCTGAAAGAAGGATTGATCTGAAGCCCTAGCAATTACAAGTGGAAGATCAGGCGACCTCTACCTGGGAGAAACCTTTGACAAACGAATGGCATGGAAAGCACAAATTGGAAAAGCAGAGAGAAATGTTAGACGGAGAATGGTGATAGGAACTAAATGGGGTGAAAACATGGACATGATTGGGAGGGCCGCGTTATACGAACCTTGCACATTTAAACCCTTCACACGTGAACAGGTATGTTTGAAACAGACTCGTAAAAGAACACATAGCGTGAAATGTATTCATTTTGAAATGGGGCAATAGTTAAGAAAGATGTCAGAAGGGGGCTCATCTTAAAAAGAATCCACCTCTTTTTAAAATTCCTCCGTCGAGCTAAGGGAATATTAGGCCTCTGAGATCGATTGCCAGTATAATTGCATTGTTGTGGTACTGGAAGTATCTCGAGATTTAGGACACGGCTACATATAGCCTACTGCGGTTAAGTGGCAAGGTAAGCGGAGGGATTCTATTTCACATGAGTGTAAAACGATCCATTATTATGTAGCAATACCACATGCACACGCTTCAGTTAGACTAGTAAATTGTGATCTGTCAGATTAAATATATTTGACCTAAAGAGAAATGAACCGCTGTTTGTCCTTGGTGGTATCGGAACATAATTGACGTTACCTGAAGTAACTTGAAGCATACTTGAGCCGAGATTACTATTCTCCAATCTAGGTCATTAATTCCTATCAAATTTAAGGGTTACTGTAAGTCTCGAACACACGCAGACACATAAATGAACCGGGCTATGAAAATGGTCAGGTTCAACGAACATAGCTGGATGGATGGATGGATGGATGGATGGATGGATGGATGGAGGAGCAGGGACGGGGGAGGGAGGGGAGGAATGGAGAGAGGAGTAGGTGGGTGGATTGGTGGTTGGGTGGTTGGGCCGACGGGCGGGCGGATGGGCCAGCTGGCGGATGGATGGATGGATCAGTTCATCACATGCCTTCATGAACCATGAAGTATGGCATTCCAGAAGCAGAATGTCAGAGACTATACGCCTTATAACTATGGGACCGAGATTGAAAGACCATGCAAAGAGATGCTAGGACCAGAATATGGAAAATCTTGTAGAAAACTAATTTAATGATGCTCCAAATGCAGCAGTGTGGATTACTGGTGGTAGAACTATTCTTAGGTTTCTCTATTCCATAGCACCTAAGATGCGACGTAATTATGGTAGTTAGTCATTGTTATGGTAACGATCATGAATGGGGCGACACCTACAGCAATAATATCCAGGCTGTCCAGCCACAATTACCATGGCCACAATTACCATGGCCACAACTACGATGTCAAAAGACCAACGAAATGGACCATATTCCGTTTTCTAACGAATAGTTTGGAATGTTATTCATTTTACGAATTTTGTTTTAAAGGAAGAAGCAAATTACTGCTAGTAAACAAATAGTAATATCATTGTCAATCAAATACAAACGAATATATCTGTACTTTTAGCGTTCCTCAAATAATCGACTTTGTAATGATACGGATACGCGAGGCCATCATAGTGATTGAAACGAGGGCTGTCTTTAGCTTTAGTGTCTTCATACGCCTTGTCCAAAGCATAATCATCATCATCAGTGGTGACACCAACATCATCATCATCATCATCATCATCATCATCATCATCATCATCATCTTCATCATCACCATCATCATAGTCATCGTCTTCATGCTCCTTATCGTCACCATCGTCCTGGAAATAAAAGTAAAATTGAATTTAAATAGAGACAGATTTGAGGATCAAATAGGATAATATTATATTAAACGCTAATCGCTCTCAAACACACACGCATGACAGCTAGGTACTTATCATAATTATTGATATCATCTTGAATATGTTAGAAATAATCTGACTGACGTCTACTGCAATCGATGTTTTTATGGACATATTGGTGCATCGACATAAACACTACTCACCAGAAATAAGCCAGCTAGTATACATATAGACAAATATACAAATGTCATATGGGTCGCTATGAAGAACCAATTCCTAATACAACAAAGAGCTGCGGAATCTGCAACACAGATTACCATACACTCACGCATCCACCCACGCACGCACGCACGCACGCACGCACGCACGCACGCACGCACGCACGCAAGCACTCACGTACACCCTACTTCTTCTCGCCTATCTCAGTGAATATCTACATGCAAGGAACTGTGAGGCACGCGGGGTAGATGGAGACTATCTAGTTATGATCCAGTCAGCTGTGGAATCCACAACAATGATTTTCACACACCTATCTCTTCTTCTCGACTATAACACAAAACTAAAATTGCATAGCATCGTCTTTCAAAACAAATCGGCGACAATTAGAAGCATCGCACTCGGGACATAATTGGTATGAAGAAACAATTTTCGCATTGCGGGTTGCTATACTACCCCTGTCACGCAAGCCATAGTCGGGTGTGACACAACCTCCCTGAAGGGATTCACAAGTAGCAAAAATGTCCATGAACAGATCGACGTGCTTAGCGAGTTTTATACCTCCATGAGTTCTTCACAACAGCTGGAAGCGACAACAGCTGGAAAGCGACTGTTTATCATCCTAAGCAATGATGGGATCTGTTTCTAGCTATGCCACGCCCACTTTAGCCACTAAGATCCGCCCACTTTGCAACACCTCTCAGTCATATTAGTTTCAAAATATTACACAGAATGTTTATTTAATTCTAAATTCACCAAAGACATGCAATTCGTACATGCACATTCATGACTGATTTTTCGAGTTTCCTGACGGAGTTACGTCATTTCGATTGTGACGTTTGCTGACTAGTGATGTAATTGATTATGATGGCATATAGCTTAGTGGCAGAGCAGACCTCATGGCACATTTGAGGAAATACTCCTGTATTCAGGTAGATAACCGATTACGTGAAAATGTGCAGCCACAGACTCTACCCACATGTGCGTTCTGCTGTGGGATCCAGCCGTGGAATGGCTTTTGTTACAACATGCTACCTGAAGAGTGTGGCTTGAGTTTAACTGAAACGAAAATTATCCGTGTCATAGGTAAATTGTCACCTATAACAGAAGAATGAATGGCATGCCATTATATATATACGTGAAAGTTGGAAATGACAGGACTAATGACGGAATGGGCCTCTACGAGTGGCAACTAACCAGAATATAGGTACGGTTATAATGACAGGACTAATGACGGCATGGGCCTCTACGAGTGGTAACTAACCAGAATAAAGGTACGGTTATAATGACAGGACTAATGACGGAATGGGCCTCTACGAGTGGCAACTAACCAGAATATAGGTACGGCTATCATGACAGGACTAATGACGGAATGGGACTCTACGAGTGGCAACTAACCAGAATATAGGTACTGTTATAATGACAGGACTAATGACGGAATGGGCCTCTACGAGTGGCAACTAACCAGAATATAGGTACGGTTATAATGACAGGACTAATGACGGAATGGGCCTCTACGAGTGGTAACTAACCGGAATACGGGTACGGGTATAGTCTTAAAGGGTAGCATTTCGAATGGCAATGTCATGATTACCGCCGCTTAACTTTGTTTTAAGTGCAATTGTATTGTAATTTATATATTTCTTAATGATGTTACCTGTAGGGTGATTCTGCCGTGATACAAGCTGTATAACGGGACAGGTCTATCAAGACTTTCCTTCATAAGAGCCGTCTCGCTCGGTTCCTCCTTCCAATCATCACCCATATAATAAGCATCTTCCAGATCATCATCATCTTGGCTATTGCTATCTCTAAAGCTGCCCTGCTCGTCTATATCTCCAGAAGCATCGCCTTTGTCATTTACGTACGTTCTCTTATCAGACACTTGCTGTTTTTGGTTTTCTTGGGCTAGAAGTGCATCGATATAGTCCGTGCTATGACGCTTATCTTCTTTGTCAAGGACTTGCCTTAATAATTCTAATATGTTAAAATTAATTTTTCTATTTTTACGATATCTAGTTCGCTTTTTAATATAATCAAATATATTTTGTTTCCTAGTAGTTAATTCTGATTGGTCACGTATATGGGAGATGCCACGCGCGGCTGCTAAATATGGATGTGTGCTGGATACGGCGGAGTAAGTTGTCGAGTCACGTGGCCACACAATACCTTCCCAAGCGCCTGCAACAAAACAAGTAAGATTAGCAAGCAACAGCACCAGCACCAGCGCCAGCGCCAACACGAACACCAACATCAACAACAGTATAGTCTAGTCATAGGTGCCAGTTTTGGTGGGTCAATCTGGACAATATTCCCACTTACGGTTTTCGGTGTCATTCAAAGCGGACTCTCGCCTAGAATAATATAAGGTTTGAAGCTAAGAACTATTTTCGTCTTTTTATAGTCAAATATAATGGGTTATCGGTAGTATAAAATGGGGGTCTTTAGTTATTTTCTTGTCAAACCGAACGTTCAGCGCCAGAATTTCCTCATGTTTCACAGAAAATATATTTGCGGTTGGTTTAAAGGTTTTATAAGTTATCCTGAAGTAATAATTTTATGAAATATTTTAGGAAAGTTTAGTGACAACCGTCTTCTTTGGAGCCGCCAATTTAATTTCATATTTGTAGCCGCCATTGTTCGGGATTACATTGTCTTCGCTCAGTATAACACAGTAACACTAAGGCTAGTCATTGTACTGTTGGCCTGTAAGGTGAACAAAGCTACCTCTACACTGCATAGCAAGGTTAAAGCAGTTGGATTCTAATTGTGTATTTTCACTGACTGTGAAACGACACCTTGCCAGTGATCAGCAGATGGACATGGGGAGAGCTAGACACGAGCACGGTTAGAGAGATATGAGAAAGATCATGGACTGGGTTCAAGTGCACGACCACTTCAATGCCAATGTTCCAATGTTAGGTAAGGGAGCCGTAGATACACTTACAGTATCAGCGTCAGTGGACTTTGTCAGTAATGGTCAGCCAGTCATAGTTGTTGCTAAGGATAATGGCATCTTCACGATGTTGGTCTATCACTGAACCGATAGATTGGCAGGTATTTTCTTCAAAGAGAAGTGAAACGATCAAAATGAGTGCAATTAGGGCTTGGCATATGCATGGGATCGTATGGAGAGGGCACTCGCAACAGCAATGGAGATGCATGGGTGGCATTCTTCAGTTCCAATGGCCTATTTGCCACAAATACGGCTTTCAAACACCGGACAACAAGGACCGGACACATTGCTGATCAAAAAGCCCATAAAGGTTCTAAGGCTACAACAGCTGTCTTTAACCAAATAGACTTCTTACTATGCAAGACAAAAGCAAATCCCCTACTTCGGAATCCTCGTTCCTATGGAGGCACAGACCTCAATTTTGACCATTAGCCTGTCAATACACGATTTCAGATGAACGATCTCTAATTAATATATGAACACCATACTAGGCAAGAGGATAGAGTCACCTACAACCTACCTAGGCTCATCA
Source organism: Chaetoderma sp. LZ-2023a (assembly GCA_034401795.1). NCBI lineage: Eukaryota > Metazoa > Mollusca > Caudofoveata > Chaetodermatida > Chaetodermatidae > Chaetoderma > Chaetoderma sp. LZ-2023a. The sequence goes on from CM067373.1 coordinate 14,614,483, forward strand.
GCGGCACTGACACTCAAATATCATACAAAAAGGCCCTCGGGGAGCAGATAGCTAACATCGCCGTCAGCTCCAATCCAAACGAAGCCCTAATCAAATACCTGAAATCTATAGAATCATCAGCTACAAGCACCATAGGTGTTCTTAAAAACAACAAAACTAGGTATACTGACGACCCTCTAGTAGTAAAACTGTCAGCAGAACAGAAAGTGTTGCGGCTGCACATCTACCAAAGTTGCCAAAGTGAAGACCACACTAAACTATGCTGGGAGTGCAAAAAAGCTGAGGCGATTCGAGAATGGTTCAAGGAACAGTTCACTGACCACGATGATAAGCCCTTGCACCCGTTCTCAGAAGACCCCAGGCTATTACTAACACCAATTAAAACAGCAGAACTTGAGAAGGCACTTAAAGCCCTGAAAAACGGGCGTGCATTCAGACATGATGGCATGAGCAATGAACTATTCAAATATGCAAGTGACATCATCTCAAAACCGATCACGCACCCAATCAATTCAGCTTTTATGCCCCCACCTTCCCATCGACGCTGTAGGCCAAGGCATAATTATCGCACTACCCAAGCTCAATAAGCCACCTGGCCCACCAGCCAATCTGCGACCAATTGTGCTCCTCAACAGCATACGGAACATTCTATCCAATGTTACTCTATGCCGCATCTAAGATAAGATCGATAACTTCACCGGATCATGTCAACGTGGCTTCAAACGTGGATGCAGCTGCGCGGACATTGTATGGGCTCAATGCATGCTTGTGTCGGTAGTCATGTCCAAACACTGGGATTTTCACAAAATGGGCATTGACATGTCACGCGCCTTCGACGCAATTAAACGCTTAAAGATCATAGATGTACTACGCCAGGCCAGTTACAATGGAGATGAGCTACGATTGTTCCTTTGGGACAATTATAATACGATAATTAAGGGGTAGGATGAAAAAAAAAATGACTTACTATTACAATCGCTACTACTACTACTGCTATTGCTACTGCTACTACTGCTACTACTGCTACTACTGCTACTACTGCTACTACTGCTACTACTGCTACTACTGCTACTACTGCTACTGCTGCTACTACCACCGCTGCCGGCGCCGCTGCCGCCGCCGCCGCCAAACGCCGCCGCCGCTGTTGCTGCTGCTACTACTACCACTGCTACTACTACTGCTACTACTACTGCTACTACTACTACTACTACTACTACTACTACTACTACTACTACTACTACTACTACTACCACTACTACTACTACTACCGAATCATAGAATTATGAATATTACACACATGTAATTATTACTGTACTGCAAATACTCTACCACCACAGTCGTTATGTACATTTATATAAAGTGAACTTGAACATGTATGATTTAATAAATATTCTGTTTAATATTTTGGGGCTAATATGGCTGGAGGCAGATGCTGCCTTAGGTAGCTACAGCGTCCGGTCAAATTAGTTTCCCAAAATATTTTTAACAGCTTACCTGTTACCTTGAAGACTCGCAACTAGTATAAGTCTGCCTGTCTACCTCCCTTCATGTTTGCCTGCCTGCCTGCCTTACTGTATGCCTGCCTGCCCGCCCGCCCGCCTGCGTGTCTCAGCGAGTGCGTGCATGCGTGCGTGTAAGTGCAATTATTGTACACATGTCTATTTGTACATACCTGGCGTGTATATAATTATATATTATTGTACATAGTGTATATATGTTTTGAGGGCCTCGGGAACATCAGGCCACTGACGATGTACCCTCTTGAAATAAAGATTATTATTATTATTATTATTAATTATTATTAGTGAGACTACTGCTTGCAGACACCAAGCTAAGAGTACGAGTCAGTGAAGTCTGTAGAGTTCGAGACATCAATCGGTTCCCCACAGGGAGATGGTCTATCTCCAGTGCTTGCCACCTGCTACCTTGCTGCTGCATTGAAATTCGTGCGGGAAAGTTCCACAAGACATAAATCGTGAATAATTCCACTGCATAAAATATTTCAAACTCTACCTTTTTATTTACATTTTGCTCAGCGAATGCCTGTCCATTTGCAGGCCAAGTAAAGACTCTTTTTGAAAATGTATCATTCGAATGCCTGGCGCGATGCTCGAGCCAGGCATTCCTGTGATACATTTTCAAAAATAGTCTTCTCTTGGCCTGCAAATGGATATTTCTAAACACCATTTTTGACGCAATGATTATGACGTCATCCTACATGCAGCTTAGCTGATTATGACGTCATATGACGTCATTACTCTGGAAAGGTCCATTGACTCAACTTTTCCATTATCTTAAGGAGTAAACAGGACGATTAATCGATTAATCGCGATTATTCTTAAATATTCGATCGTGATCACTTAAAGTAATAATGCTCGCACACGCCTAACCGCCACCAACTGGGTACATGGCATATTTCCACAGCTTCCGCATTCACCTCCTGCTGGCCAGATGGTGAGCACTTAGCAACGATGTACTCTGTATGTCCAATAATGACGGATCTTCATGTTGCACCATGAACATATGCAGTGTCGAGATCAGCAACATCGATCATGTGATAAATATTGATGAAGATGCTGATGGCTTGAACTTATAATGCCATCACATCGCAAGGAATTTCGCAGGGTGTCTTAACCCTTTATGTCTTAAATTTGTTCAAGAAAAGTTCAGTTTCCCAAAGAAAATGTTGATTTACAGACCTTGAGAATACTATTTTGACAAATTTATCACTGGTGTGACTGACTTGGTTATCGAGCCAATTATTCAAGTTGTAAATTTTCAGAAATGCTCGTCTCTTGGTCTGAAAATAGCCATTTCTCAAGACTACTAGAGAAGCCATTTTGGCAGGCATGAGTGTTAAAAGGTTAATGAGCATCTCTATGCTACCTCAGTGAGGAACTTGTTTCTATTTTCCTTGACATCTATGCATTTCAGATGAACTGTGAATAGATTTTAAAATAACGTCAATGGATCTTTCATTTGATCACTTTTGTTAGCAGCTATATGATATGTAGATGCCTAATTTCCCTTTTCCTATTGTTGATGTCGTGAAATGGGTCTAGTACAGTCTGTCGCACGCTCACACGGTGTGAGTCATTATTTCATGGTGTTGAACATTGTGTTTGGTTGAAAAAGAGCAGACGATGCCGTTTTCTGCTACAACACACGCACGCAAGCACGCAAGCACGCAAGCACGCACACAGATGTAAAAAAAATCATTCTCAGATTCAAATCCCTGTAAAATATTACTCCCAAAATGGGATTGCATGTGGTGCTAGGTGAATGATTTTAAGCGTGGATTGACACCAAACCATTATGTGGGAATTGTGTTCCGGTTCACCACTTCAATAATTAGGCCGCAGCAGGCAGCAGCAGCAGCAGCAGCAGCAGCAGCAGCAGCAGCAGCAGCAGCAGCAGAAGCAGCAGCTATAATGCGTCAACAAACGCGAGTTTACCTGGTGGTATTGATGCTTTATTCAATCATGTCATTTGACAAAATACACAGAATTTACCTTTCTAGAGTACCCACCCATCATATGACGTCATAATGAACTGCGTGGTGTGTACAGTGACATCATAATGAATGACGTCATGAATGACGTCGATAAGTACGTCACGAACGCATATTTGATGACGGTCTATGGGCTGTTGTACAAATTGTTTGCCTTTACTATTTAATAAATAGTCTGTTGAATATTTTGAAACTAGTTTGACTGGGCGCTGTTGCTGCCTATGGCAGCAACAGAACCCAGTCTAATTAGGTACAAAATATTCAACAGCTTCCCTGTATAATTTTCAGGAAATTGATAGTTAGGGCATTCGGGGATCGATCAATCCAAACACGGCGAGGTGTGGGTGGAGCTTAGCTAGTGATGGGCGGGGCATAGCTAAAAATGGAAAGGTCCATTGGTGATGAAGCACGGTAGGGGACCTGTTTACCATTGTCTGACAAGTTGTCCTTAATCTCCATGCTATAGACTACCAGGGGCAATGGTTCGACACTACCTGCCACCTAAATGACGAGGCTATTTTATTAAAAAGGTCACGAGACGGTTATAATAAGTTCTAACGTTGTAGTATTTACATCGCAATGAGCGATGCGGCATAATTATGAGCTGGTACTAAACAATATCATGTAGCGATATATTAGAGCGAGACGTATAATTTAAGCTGCGTCCCTTTTAAACGGCCGATGAGCTAGCAAGCTATGAAGACATTGAGAGGCGCAATGACGTCAACGTAGACATAGATCATTGGCACAAGCCATTAAGGCTTTCAACCCTGATGGTTAGAACATCAATCGCAAGACAACCGTACGGGTACGCTACTGAATTCCGTGAGAATAATGCGAATGAAAACAGTCACTGGCATAGGCAGCAACAACTCCCAGTCGAAGTAGATTCAAAATAGTATACCCATTAGAATATTTATTAAGTACAATATAATATTGTGTACTGTAGCTCTGAGTGCGTTGAACGCAACGTTGTAAGATGAATACGCACCATTACACTTCTTCAAAGGAGTTAAAGGAGCCAGCCAGCAATTGTCGCCTAACACAAGCAAAATGATACGATACTCGGCAACGAGGCAATTTAACAGGTCATCGAATGAGCTGTGATTATAGACTCATGATGAATAAAGGTATCCGCACATGAATGATCAAAGCCAGTCGGAGTCCTTGTAACAACTAACCTATCGTGTGATCGAGTGAGGGTGTAATATATTGATAATTGCAATACATTAAGGTGAATGTAAGACGCTATGGTAGCGGCTAGTTGGGCTAAAATGTAATTCAATATAAATCTTCTTATTTAACAGGCTGGCTGATGCAAGCCGCCAGACTATAATTTCAATGGACAATAACCCTGAACATGCTGCATTTTTTTTTAAAATAATGTGACTGAAAGTTGTTGGTGGTATAGCCACCAACAACTTTCAGTCAAATTGTTTTCGGAATATTCATGGACCATATGCAAAATATAGTCTAGAGCTAGGTATTCGTATAAGAATCTGTATTCGAATATTCATATAATTATACGAATGAATATTCGAACTATTAGAATATTTCAAACTACTTGCAATAGAAACTAAACATCATCGCTAAGGGTATTAACAGACAAGGATTTTTTGTTGGAGAAAACTGATTTGTGCTGTGGCAGACAACGATTTCATATTCATGGTAACATGTTACATATTTACACAAGAGCTGAATCATGAGAACGGGCAGAATACAAAGCCTTAAAAGATGTCACGGGATATCTGTGTTCAAATGTCAAAACCTCAAATGTTCTGGTTCAGAAGCCGATTGTGGTTTCACGGTGCTGCGCTTAGATGTTACAATTACCCCTTCTTTGTAAAGGCACGCTCTAATGATACACTGGTGGCTGGTATTGCGAGGTATGTTTTTGACAGTTGGGCTACTTGTGGATGCTTTTTCTCGTGTTCCTTCCAAAACACAAGAGGATTCGCATTCAATCCATTCAGATACGCGTCCAGCACCTTTTTTGGCCGTTACTTCTTGTGTCTTGGCATATTTAGACGTAGTACTATAACAATCAAATGAAGATGAGCTGAAAAGGGTTTCAAGGCGTTTTACATTTTTATCATTCGTTTGTTTTGCGCATGGAATGAGACAATAGCCAAATCAATCACAATACTTGTGTTCTGAGGTCTCACACTGTTAGCATTGGGAGACGCATTGCTTGCTTGTACTGGTGGTAGCGGTCGCAGTAACGGTGGCCGTTCTACCATCCGAGTGGGTAATGCGTGCACCAATTAGCCACTGTGACGGACTTAAATACAGCACGTATCTGTGACGTAGATGCTCAATAAATTAATTTGCCAACGTTCCACAAATGAGAAGGAAAATTGACTGATGAATCATTTAAGAAAAACGGCTGGTCGCTTGATAACATATAACTCTCTCCAGCTCAAATGGGACAGGATTTTCCGTTTATTTTTTAAGCGTCGTGATCTGGAGTTTTGCCATTCTCTTCAATGTATGACATTGTAAATTATTCCGCATTCTGATGCCTCAATGTAGGAACTATTCCCTCAAATAGATACAATTAAACCAACATTAGAAGATCCATGTGCTTGTCTATATGCTGATTGTTGGCCGAACATTAGACGCTCCCATACTCAAACGTGCGTTCGCTTGAGGGTACGCTCCTAGACATGCCGACTCAGGGTCTCAAGTGCAAAAGCAGGACCTAATGCTGTATATAATGCATAAGTGAATATTGAAGACGTCTAGTGAATATTTCATGTAAAGAGAAAGGTAACAGGCATTGTAATACTTGTCACTATCATGTTTTATCAGGCAGAGCAGTGCCTCGGTAAAGGGAATTCACCTTTCCAGAGTAACCATCTATCAGTCTGACGTCATATGACGTCATAATCAGCTAAGCAGCGTATAGGACAATGTTATAATCATTACGTCATAAATAATTATATTTGGCCTTCAATAAGGAAAGATTAGTTACCTCTCCGGGATGTAGAAATTGTTTGAGTGTAGCAACGTCACTCTGGTCAGATCTTGTGGAGTCACGTGACAGCATGGACGGGTAGTCTGCTGGTATACGGTATACATCCCGGAGAGGTAACTAATCTTTCCTTATTATGAATCATCCTGGGATGGGGACAAACTTTTTCGGAAATATATTTGCCCCGTCTGTAACTCTTAATAGTCCGACAAGTTGTACGAATTGTATATCTCTACTATTTAATAACATGCTGTTGAATATTTTGTATCTAATTTGACAAATTAGTTCCAAAATATCCAATAGCTTAACTGCATAGTTTTCTGGAAATGAATAGTCAGAGAGTTCAAAGATTGATCGATTCCAACACGAGCGAGGTGTGGGTGGAGCTTAGCTAGAGATGGGCGGGGTATAGCTAAAAATGTAAAGGTCAATTCCCAAACCTAGCTGGGAACAAAACTTTTTTGGCTAGCTTTGCTTGCCAGTACGTATGGTAACAAGCATCGAATGGGTCTTCGTCATCCAGAACGTAGGGTTACATGGCTGAAAGCTCCTTGGATATATAGATTGGGCAAGCCGTGTTATGTGATGGAGCAGTTGATTGGACCAATTCTGCATGCATAGCGAGGCAGATACATGAAGCGGAGGCGGGTACGCGAAGTTTGCTACGTGATATGAATTCAAATGTAGCAATCGCGACCAGAGCATAGAATATTCTTTTGGTAAATGCACGATACAGATGTCATTTATCTCATTATTCAGTACACGATTATATCTATAGATACATACTACTCGACCTAGTAACCAGATGACAAAGCATGGATATTAGTTCATAAATGTGATTGCCTCATGAACCATTGGTATTTTGGAAACGTAATTACGAAGTTCACAGGAATAATACTTATCTTAAATTTGCAGTTGTGATTTGGTGTGATTGATGGAAATATCTACACGCACCCTGCAAAATTATACATGCACTCACGTACGCACGCATGCGTGCACGCACGCACGCAGATACGTAAGCGCGCACATACACACGCACACCCATCCATCCCAAACACACACACTGCACCTTAGTGCTTCACGCCTGGCATGTGTTATTCTACGAAAGAAACACAGTAAAATGATACAGCGTCTGTATTTTTGCCATTGTTTCTGATTAAATTTGCTGTTTGCTTCATTCACAGATCGATTTCCCTTTCCTTGTAACAATAGGCAAATCCCACAGCATTGTCATTGAAGGCAAAAGAACTGGATATTCGCTAACTGGTCATCACTGGCCATTCGCTAACTGGTCAACTTTCGCTAGCTCAAAGTCCTTGACGGCTTAAAACATTTAACACTAATATCAGCCAAAAATGGCCTCTGCAGTGGTCTTGAGAAATGTCCATTTGCAGACCAAGAGAAGACTCTTTTTGAAAATGTACAACTGGAATGACTGGCGCGATAACCGAGCCAGTCATTCCAGTGATAAATTTTCAAAAATGTCTTATCTTGGTCTGCAAATGAAAGAATTTAGAGCTTAAAGAATTAAAGAACCGCGATATTAAAGATCGTGGATTGGATCAAGAGAGCACCAGCTTAGCGATCACTTGTATGTGCCACCTGGCGTGGTCCTGTAAGATGCGTTTGTATTGTATTAACTGACGTGGTCCTGTAAGATGCGTTTATATTGTATTAACTGACGTGGTCCTGTAAGATGCGTTGTATTGTATTAACTGACGTGGTCCTGTAAGATGCGTTTGAATTGTATTAACTGACGTGGTCCTGTAAGCTGCCTTTGTATTGTATTAACTGACGTGGTCCTGTAAGATGTGTTTGTATTGTATTAACTAACGTGGTCCTGTAAGATGCCTTTGTACTGTATTAACTGACGTGGTCCTGTAAGATGCCTTTGTTTTGTATTAACTGACGTGGTCGTGTAAGATGCCTTTGTATTGTATTAACTGACGTGGTCCTGTAAGATGCCTTTGTATTGTATTAACTGGCGTGGTCCTGTAAAATGCGTTTGTATTGTATTAACTGGCGTGGTCCTGTAAGATGCGTTTGTATTGTATTAACTGACGTGGTCCTGTAAGATGTGTTTGTATTGTATTAACTGACGTGGTCCTGTAAGATGCGTTTATATTGTATTAACTGACTTGGTCCTGTAAGATGCGTTTCTATTGTATTAACTGGCGTGGTCCTGTAAGATGCGTTTCTATTGTATTAACTGGCGTGGCCCTGTAAGATGCGTTTCTATTGTATTAACCGGCGTGGCCCTGTAAGATGCGTTTCTATTGTATTAACTGGCGTGGTCCTGTAAGATGCGTTTCTATTGTATTAACTGGCGTGGCCCTGTAAGATGCGTTTGTATTGTATTAACTTGTAACCAGCAGCATTTGTTTTAACTAGAACTTACCTTTGTAGAAGAATCCGTCGACATTCTCCATATACGATTGGTATATAAATGTGGCAGCTAGGACAGCGAACCACCTGGAATTGTCCTTCATCTTGTCAAACATTTAGTTTAATAAAATAAATAAATCACAAGTCAATTCGTCAAATTTCAAACTCGATCCACAAGAGACAAGAACTTTTTGTATCTAACAAATATAGACGCGTTTTAGACTTGTGATCCGCACTAGACGTTGTACTTTATCCGCAGGTCTGTGGACGATTTAAATGCATGAACCGGATCTAATAACCGAGGAAGAGCCATAAAGAAGACAATGTATGTACGTAAGCATTACGTTAATTGTAGACCCCATGCTGTGACAACCGCCGATTCCACAAGTCCGACCATCCTATTCTACCGGTTCCGGTAGACGCGCCTGCCGACCCGATATGCACCAGATGCGCTCTCTCAAGAGGCTTCGGCCATATATACATGTGTCCTGTTTTCTTAATCTCGTTCAAGAAAAAGTGTAGTAGTAGTCGTAGTAGTAGTATGCCTACACGTGTGTCGAGTGGCACAGATTGCTCAGTCATTCAGTCATTCACACCGCATCTCTACGTTAACCCGGTATTGGTTTTGGGTAATTATGCCCCCTCGGGCTCGCTGCCGTTAAGTAAATACGATCGGGACACCAGTTGTTGACACTGCTATTCACGCCAGAAGATCACCGCGCGCTCAAAGGTATTTAATTCCGCTACTTGTAGCAGGTAAACACAAAATCACTCCAGACTTGTAAATACTGCCTGCCTACTAAGCGTGCGATTACCACGATTCAGAATTTATTATCGACGTGACAAGCACAGAAACTCGGTGGAGAGCACTTGAAGAATGATTTTATGCAAGAGACACCCGGATGCTGGCAGTGACCTGCGGGAGCTAGCACCGAGTGAAATGCTGACTTTATAAATATTCCTGCTACAGATGACGGTTTCTATTAATCCAGGCTGCGGGGGTTATGCCATGAGATTGCGCAGCGTCAATCATCAACGGATGGTTGCCAATTGGCGCATGAGCGTACAAATGAGTTGTTGTTCCATGTTAGGCATTGCGGGGGGCCTAAAATTTCTTCCGACAACCTCCCGAATCGATTAAAATATATTAACATCCGTAGTATAGTAGCTGCTGTTAGTATCCTCATAGACCCACTGCATAGGTAATCCTAATAGTAATTATCTAACTGCCAATCATGGCTTCACCGCGGGTAACTTCAATAACATCTTGTGCCGGAAAGGCTCCAGTCAAACGTATCCAACTTGGACGAATTTTCATACAATGTCCCTTTTCTCCGGAAACGAATCAGATTTTGACCTGTCACGATATTGTGTTGATGCTGAACAATATGGCATCGTCTCGGGCACGCGTGTACTATTCTTCCTCCTGTAACAGCACACATACTCAGACTCAGAATATAGATATATTAGCAAACTTGACAAGCAGCCATATTTCTTACACGTATTCCACGTTAAACACGCCATTACTCGCTGAGTTATATTCATACATTAATTAATGTGTTTTTCACAAGACAACAATTTGTTGTTGCGTTCTTTTTTGCGGTACAATATGCACATGTTGGTATGCAGGTTTGTAGGTGAACTTTCAGGAGTCAAAATAATATGTTACTACGTGCGTGCGTGCGTGCGTGCGTGCGTGCGTGCGTGCGTGCGTGCGTGCGTGCGTGCGTGCGTGCGTGCGTGCGTGCGTGCGTGTGATAGCGGAATGTGAATGTGATTTGGCGTGTGTATGTATCTTATTTCAATAGTATTGTAGCGTGCTTAGAGATAGCAACGTACAGGGCTGAGTTTGGACACATGATCTCACTACCCCTAGCTCACTGTCGTTGTTCAAACCTAGTGTAGGCTGTAAATCGCCTGGGTAGCGCATGCATTTTGATCAACGCTATAGGTGACAACGCGGGAAGGGACTCATTGGGACATTGGTATCTTCAGCGAAGACCTATAGTAAATTGATTTAACAGTATCAAAAAGATATTTGTTGACCTAGGGAGAGTCGTTGTCCCCACGCAAAATCGCAACGAGTACGTAAATTTTTTTTAAGGTTTGGCGGTAGTATTACTAACATAGTTCCTTCATCTACATTTTAAACCATGCAAGAGGCTGCTGATACATGCTAAAACTGATGCAGTTGCATTTTATAATACCCCCGTGCATAAAGACCCCTTTGGTCACAAGCATTCCTGCCCCCCCCCCCCCCCCGTAATGGTATCTTAGTTTAATTACTTTAATTAACAACCCTGTGGTAAGGCAGGTGAGAGCTTACCATTGCACTGACCGCTGTACAAGCGTTGCGGTCCACTATTAAAACCAAAATATCCAAGCCCTGGCGAATCCCTTTACCGCGAATATTGAAGACGTCTAGACACTAATGTTATGTCACCCCCACCCCCACCCCACCCCACCCCACCCCCACCCCCCACCCCCGCGCTCTCTCTCTCTCTCTCTCTCTCTCTCTCTTTCTCTCTCTCTCCCACGCTACCTCCCTCAACCTACTTCTCACATTCCCCTACCATCCTTCCCTCCGCGCACCCATCCATCCCCTCATCTTCAGTTCCATTACCCTCACACACACACCCCCCCCCCCACCTCCCCTCCCTCCCTCCCACCCGCTCTCCGTCCCTCTCTTCTTCCCACTCTCCCTCACCACCTCACGTTCTCCCTCCCTCACTCTCCTATCCTCTCTCTCCCTCCCTTCCCCTCCTCCCTCCCCTCCCTTTTCCCCGCTCCCTCCCCTCTCTCTCTCTCTCTCTCTCTCTCTCTCGCTCTCTCTCTCTCTCTCTCTCTCTCTCTCTCTCTCTCTCTCTCTCTCTCTCTCTCTCTCCAACTCGCATATTTTTAATAATTATGTAAAACTAAGTGCTTATTTAGCATCTTAAATAAATCTGAGCGCTTGGGACACACTGATCGGAAATAATCTTTGGTCTGCGACATGGGGGATCATCCTCCACGCACGCGACTGACGCCAGACAGACACACTGGATGAGAGCTAATTATCTTACTCTGGTTCGAAAATAGGCAAGCACCGATTTCCATTCCTACCACGGTTCACTCAGCCTCATAACCATTTGTTTAGAAATCCACCATTGCTCTCAACGGTCCATCACATATTATTAATTGGAGCCAGCTAATGGCACCTGGATGTAAAACCGAATAAAATACACGTGAGAGAATTCCTCCATCACTGGCTCCCACGTATATTGAAGACGGATACCGGTTCCAGCAGCCCACGCGTGATACACAGACGTCTATGAGACATTCACGTCGCCGCTCAAAGACATTCAACATTCAAAATCATTTATTGCTTTAATGCGAACAATAGGATATGACAAGTACGAATACAAAACATGGCACGACATAAGAACAATAGCAAAATTAATAACAATAACATTAATAACAATAATATATACAAATATAGATAGAGTGTCTTTGAAGAAACCAGGCGAAAAATCAAGCGAATGTAATTAAACCATTGGATATATGTCTACGCTCGCGAAAAAAATAGTAATTCGTAAGTACATCAGAAATACCAGTTTTCAGGCCGGGTATGAAACCCGATGGGCATTATATTAAAGGTGAATTGCTACCGGGTAGAATACAGATAATAGAGGAGAACTGATAATGGCTGCTCAAATAAAGAATAGAATACCGTTAATAGGGGAGAACGGATAATGGCTGCTCAGATAGAGGATAGAACACAGTTAAAAGAAGAGGACTGATAATGGCTGCTCAGATACCAGATAGAATACAGTTAAAAGAAGAGGACTGATAATGGCTGCTCAGATAGAGGATAAAATACAGTTAATAGAGGAGAACTGATAATGGCTGATCAGATACCAGATAGAATACAGTTAAAAGAAGAGGACTGATAATGGCTGCTCAGATAGAGGATAAAATACAGTTAATAGAGGAGAACTGATAATGGCTGATCAGATACCAGATAGAATAACGATAATAGAGGAGGACTGATAATGGCTGATCAGATACAGGATAGAGTACAGTTAATAGAGAAGAACTGATAATGGCTGCTCAGATAGAGGATAGAATACAGTTAATAGAGAAGAACTGATAATGGCTGCTCAGATACAGGATAGAGTACAGTTAATAGAGAAGAACTGATAATGGCTGCTCAGATAGAGGATAAAATACAGTTAATAAAGGAGAACTGATAATGGCTGCTCAGATAGAGGATAGAATACAGTTAATAAAGGAGGACTGATAATGGCAGCTCAGATAGAGGATAGAATACAGTTAATAGAGGAGAACAGATAATGGCTGCTCAGATACCGGATAGAATGCAGTTAATAGAGGAGAACTGATAATGGCTGCTCAGATACAGGATAGAGTACAGTTAAAAGAGGAGGACTGATAATGGCTGATCAGATACTGGATAGAATAACGATAATAGAGAAGAGCTGATAATGGCTGCTCAGATACCTGATAGAATACAGTTAATAGAGGAGGACTGATAATGGCTGCACAGATAGAGGATAGTATACAGTTAATAGAGAAGAACTGATAATGGCTGCTCAGATAGAGGATAGAATACAGTTAATAGAGGAGGACTGATAATAGCTGATCAGATAGAGGATAGAATACAGTTAATAGAGAAGAACTGATAATAGCTGCTCAGATAGAGGATAGAATACAGTTAATAGAGGAGAACTGATAATGGCTGCTCAGATAGAGGATAGAATACAGTTACTAAAGGAGGACTGATAATGGCTGCTCAGTTAGAGGATAAAATACAGTTAATAGACGAGAACTGATAATCGCTGCTTAGCTACCGCATAGAATACATTTAATAGAGGAGAACTGATAATGGCAGCTCAGATACCAGATAGGATACAGTTAATAGATGAGAACTGGTAATGGCTGCTCAGATACAGGATAGAGTACAGTTAAAAGAGGAGGACTGATAATAACTGATCAGATAGAGGATAGAATACAGTTAATAATGGAGAACTGATAATGGCTGCTCAGATACAGGATAGAGTACAGTTAAAAGAGGAGGACTGATAATAACTGATCAGATAGAGGATAGAATACAGTTAATAATGGAGAACTGATAATGGCTACTCAGATACTGGATAGAATACAGTTAAAAGAGGAGGACTGATAATGGCTGATCAGATACTGGATAGAATACAGATAATAGAGGAGGACTGATAATAGCTGACCAGATACTGATATAATACAGTTAATATAGGAGGACTGATAATGGCTGCACAGATAGAGGATAATATACAGGTAATAGAGAAGAACTGATAATGGCTGCTCAGATAGAGGATAGAATACAGTTAATAGAGAAGAACTGATAATGGCTGCTCAGATAGAGGATAGAATACAGTTAATAGAAGAGAACTGTTAATGGCTGCTTAGCTACCGCATAGAATACAGTTAATAGAGGAGAACTGATAATGGCTGCTCAGATACCAGATAGAATACAGTTAATAGAGAAGAACTGAAAATGGCTGCTCAGATAGAGGATTGAATACAGTTAATAGAGAAGAACTGATAATGGCTGCTCAGATAGAGGATAGAATACAGTTAGTAGAGAAGAACTGATAATGTCTGCTCAGATAGAGGATAGAATACAGTCAATAGAGGAGAACGGATAATGGCTGTTCACTTAACGGATAGAATACAGTTAATAGAGGAGAACTGATAATGGCTGCTCAGGTAGAGGATAGAATACAGTTAATAGACGAGAACTGATAATGGCTGCTCAGATAGAGGATAGAATACAGTTAATAGAGAAGAACCGATAATGGCTGCTCATATAGAGGATAGAATACAGTTAATAGATGAGAACTGATAATGGCTGCTCAGATAGAGGATAGAATACAGTTAATAGATGAGAACTGGTAATGGCTGCTTAGCTACCGCATAGAATACAGTTAATAGAAGAGAACTGATAATGGCTGCTCAGATACCAGATAGAATACAATTAATAGAGCGGAACTGATAATAGCTGCTCAGATACAGGATAGAGTACAGTTAAAAGAGGAGGACTGATAATAGCTGATCAGATAGAGGATAGAATACAGTTAATAGAGAAGAACTGATAATAGCTGCTCAGATAGAGAATAGAATACAGTTACTAAAGGAGGACTGATAATGGCTGCTCAGTTAGAGGATAAAATACAGTTAATAGAGGAGAGCTGATAATGGCTGCTCAGATAGAGGATAGAATACAGCTAATAGAGGAGGACTGGTAATGGCTGCTCAGATACTGGATAGAATACAGTTAATAGAGGAGAACTGATCATGGCTGCTCAGATGCAGGATAGAGTACAGTTAAAAGAGGAGGACTGATAATGGCTGATCAGAGACTGGATAGAATACAGATAATAGAGGAGGACTGATAATGGCTGACCAGATACCTGATAGAATACAGATAATAGAGGAGGACTGATAATGGCTGACCAGATATCTGATAGAATACAGTTAATAGAGGAGGACTGATAATGGCTGCACAGATAGAGGATAGTATACAGTTACTAGAGAAGAACTGATAATGGCTGCTCAGATAGAGGATAGAATACAGTTAATAGAGGAGGACTGATAATGGCTGCACAGATAGAGGATAGTATACAGTTAATAGAGAAGAACTGATAATGGCTGCGCAGATAGAGGATAGAGTACAGTTAATAGACGAGAACTGATAATCGCTGCTTAGCTACCGCATAGAATACAGTTAATAGAGGAGGACTGATAATGGCTGCTCAGATAGAGGATAGAATACAGTTAATAGAGGAGAGCTGATAATGGCTGCTCAGATAGAGGATAAAATACAGTTAATAAAGGAGAACTGATAATGGCTGCTCAGATAGAGGATAGAATACAGTTAATAAAGGAGGACTGATAATGGCTGCTCAGTTAGAGGATAGAATACAGTTAATAGAGGAGGACTGGTAATGGCTGCTCAGATACCGGATAGAATGCAGTTAATAGAGGAGAACTGAGCATGGCTGCTCAGATACAGGATAGAGTACAGTTAAAAGAGGAGGACTGATAATGGCTGATCAGATACTGGATAGAATAACGATAATAGAGGAGGACTGATAATGGCTGACCAGATACCTGATAGAATACAGTTAATAGAGAAGAACTGATAATGGCTGCTCAGATAGAGGATAGAATACAGTTAATAGACGAGAACTGATAATGGCTGCTCAGATAGAGGATAGAATACAGTTAATAGAGAAGAACCGATTATGGCTGCTGAGATAGAGGATAGAATACAGTTAATAGACGAGAACTGGTAATGGCTGCTTAGCTACCGCATAGAATACAGTTAATAGAAGAGAACTGATAATGGCTGCTCAGATACCAGATAGAATACAATTAATAGAGGGGAACTGATAATAGCTGCTCAGATACAGGATAGAGTACAGTTAAAAGAGGAGGACTGATAATAGCTGATCAGATAGAGGATAGAATACAGTTAATAGAGATGAACTGATAATGGCTGCTCAGATAGAGGATAGAATACTGTTACTAAAGGAGGACTGATAATGGCTGCTCAGTTAGAGGATAAAATACAGTTAACAGAGGAGAACTAATAATGGCTGCTAAGATACCGGATAGAATACAGTTAACAGAGGAGAACTAATAATGGCTGCTCAGATACCGGATAGAATACAGTTAATAGAGAAGCACAAATTATGGCTGCTCAGATAGAGGATAGAACACAGTTAATAGAGGAGAACTGATAATGGCTGCTCAGATAGAGGATAGAACACAGTTAATAGAGGAGAATTGTTAACGGCTGCTCAGATAGAGGATAGAATACAGTTAATAGAGAAGGACTGATAATGGCTGCTCAGTTAGAGGATAGAATACAGTTAATAGAGGGGAACTGATAATGGCTGCTCAGATAGAGGATAGAATAGAGTTAATAAAGAAGGACTGATAATGGCTGCTCAGATAGAGGATAGAATACAGTTACTAAAGGAGGACTGATAATGGCTGCTCTTTTAGAGGATAAAATACAGTTAACAGAGGAGAACTAATAATGGCTGCTAAGATACCGGATAGAATACAGTTAACAGAGGAGAACTAATAATGGCTGCTCAGATACCAGATAGAATACAGTTAATAGAGAAGCACAAATTATGGCTGCTCAGATAGAGGATAGAACACAGTTAATAGAGGAGAACTGATAATGGCTGCTCAGATAGAGGATAGAACACAGTTAATAGAGGAGAGCTGATAATGGCTGCTCAGATAGAGGATAGAATACAGTTAATAGAGGAGAACTGATAATCGCTGCTTAGCTACCGCATAGAATACAGGTAATAGGGGAGGACTGGTAATGGCTACTCAGATACCGGATAGAATGCAGTTAATAGAGGAGAACTGATCATGGCTGCTCAGATACAGGATAGAGTACAGTTAAAAGAGGAGGACTGATAATGGCTGATCAGATACTGGATAGAATAACGATAATAGAGGAGGACTGATAATGGCTGACCAGATACCTGATAGAATACAGTTAATAGAGAAGAACTGATAATGGCTGCTCAGATAGAGGATAGAATACAGTTAATAGACGAGAACTGATAATGGCTGCTCAGATAGAGGATAGAATACAGTTAATAGAGAAGAACCGATAATGGCTGCTGAGATAGAGGATAGAATACAGTTAATAGACGAGAACTGGTAATGGCTGCTTAGCTACCGCATAGAATACAGTTAATAGAAGAGAACTGATAATGGCTGCTCAGATACCAGATAGAATACAATTAATAGAGGGGAACTGATAATAGCTGCTCAGATACAGGATAGAATACAGTTAAAAGAGGAGGACTGATAATGGCTGCTCAGATAGAGGATAGAATACAGTTAATAGAGGAGAACTGATAATGGCTGCTCAGATAGAGGATAGAATACAGTTACTAAAGGAGGACTGATAATGGCTGCTCTTTTAGAGGATAAAATACAGTTAACAGAGGAGAACTAATAATGGCTGCTAAGATACCGGATAGAATACAGTTAACAGAGGAGAACTAATAATGGCTGCTCAGATAGAGGATAGAACACAGTTAATAGAGGAGAGCTGATATTGGCAGCTCAGATAGAGGATAAAATACAGTTAACAGAGGAGAACTAATAATGGCTGCTAAGATAGAGGATAGAATACAGTTAATAGAGAAGGACTGATAATGGCTGCTCAGTTAGAGGATAGAATACAGTTAATAGAGGAGAACTGATAATGGCTGCTCAGTTAGAGGATAGAATACAGTTAATAGAGAAGGACTGATAATGGCTGCTCAGTTAGAGGATAGAATACAGTTAATAGAGGAGAACTGATAATGGCTGCTCAGATAGAGGATAGAATAGAGTTAATAAAGAAGGACTGATAATGGCTGCTCAGATAGAGGATAGAATACAGTTAATAGAGGAGAACTGATAATGGCTGCTCAGATAGAGGATAGAATACAGTTACTAAAGGAGGACTGATAATGGCTGCTCTTTTAGAGGATAACATATAGTTAACAGAGGAGAACTAATAATGGCTGCTAAGATACCGGATAGAATACAGTTAACAGAGGAGAACTAATAATGGCTGCTCAGATACCAGATAGAATACAGTTAATAGAGAAGCACAAATTATGGCTGCTCAGATAGAGGATAGAACACAGTTAATAGAGGAGAACTGATAATGGCTGCTCAGATAGAGGATAGAACACAGTTAATAGAGGAGAGCTGATAATGGCAGCTCAGATAGAGGATAGAATACAGTTAATAGAGGAGAAC
Organism: Chaetoderma sp. LZ-2023a; assembly: GCA_034401795.1. Classification (NCBI taxonomy): domain Eukaryota; kingdom Metazoa; phylum Mollusca; class Caudofoveata; order Chaetodermatida; family Chaetodermatidae; genus Chaetoderma; species Chaetoderma sp. LZ-2023a. The sequence goes on from CM067373.1 coordinate 14,633,178, forward strand.
TGTTAACGGCTGCTCAGATAGAGGATAGAATACAGTTAATAGAGAAGGACTGATAATGGCTGCTCAGTTAGAGGATAGAATACAGTTAATAGAGGAGAACTGATAATGGCTGCTCAGATAGAGGATAGAATACAGTTAATAAAGAAGGACTGATGATGGCTGCTCAGTTAGAGGATAGAATACAGTTAATAGAGGAGAGCTGATAATGGCTGCTCAGATAGAGGATAAAATACAGTTAATAAAGGAGAACTGATAATGGCTGCTCAGATAGAGGATAGAATACAGTTAATAAAGGAGGACTGATAATGGCTGCTCAGTTAGAGGATAGAATACAGTTAATAGAGGAGAGCTGATAATGGCTGCTCAGATAGAGGATAGAATACAGTTAATAAAGGAGGACTGGTAATGGCTACTCAGATACCGGATAGAATGCAGTTAATAGAGGAGAACTGATCATGGCTGACCAGATACCTGATAGAATACAGTTAATAGAGGAGGACTGATAATGGCTGCACAGATAGAGGATAGTATACAGTTAATAGAGAAGAACTGATAATGGCTACTCAGATAGAGGATAGAATACAGTTAATAGACGAGAACTGATAATGGCTGCTCAGATAGAGGATAGAATAGAGTTAATAGACGAGAACTGGTAATGGCTGCTTAGCTACCGCATAGAATACAGTTAATAGAAGAGAACTGATAATGGCTGATCAAATAGAGGATAGAATGCAGTTAATAAAGGAGAACTGATCATGGCTGCTCAGATGCAGGATAGAGTACAGTTAAAAGAGGAGGACTGATAATGACTGATCAGAGACTGGATAGAATACAGATAATAGAGGAGGACTGATAATGGCTGACCAGATACATGATAGAATACAGATAATAGAGGAGGACTGATAATGGCTGACCAGATATCTGATAGAATACAGTTAATAGAGGAGGACTGATAATGGCTGCACAGATAGAGGATAGTATACAGTTAATAGAGAAGAACTGATAATGGCTGCTCAGATAGAGGATAGAATACAGTTAATAGACGAGAACTGATAATCGCTGCTTAGCTACCGCATAGAATACAGTTAATAGAGGAGAACTGATAATGGCTGCACAGATACCAGATAGAATACAGTTAATAGATGAGAACTGGTAATGGCTGCTCAGATACAGGATAGAGTACAGTGAAAAGAGGAGGACTGATAATAACTGATCAGATAGAGGATAGAATACAGGTAATAGGGGAGGACTGGTAATGGCTACTCAGATACTGGATAGAATACAGTTAATAGAGGAGAACTGATCTTGGCTGCTCAGATACAGGATAGAGTACAGTTAAAAGAGGAGGACTGATAATGGCTGATCAGATAATGGATAAAATACAGTTAATAGAGGAGAGCTGATAATGGCTGCTCAGATAGAGGATAGAATACAGCTAATAGAGGAGGACTGGTAATGGCTACTCAGATACCGGATAGAATACAGTTAATAGAGGAGAACTGATAATGGCTGATCAAATAGAGGATAGAATGCAGTTAATAGAGGAGAACTGATCATGGCTGCTCAGATGCAGGATAGAGTACAGTTAAAAGAGGAGGACTGATAATGGCTGATCAGAGACTGGATAGAATACAGATAATAGAGGAGGACTGATAATGGCTGACCAGATACCTGATAGAATACAGATAATAGAGGAGGACTGATAATGGCTGACCAGATATCTGATAGAATACAGTTAATAGAGGAGGACTGATAATGGCTGCACAGATAGAGGATAGTATACAGTTAATAGAGAAGAACTGATAATGGCTGCCCAGATAGAGGATAGAGTACAGTTAATAGACGAGAACTGATAATCGCTGCTTAGCTACCGCATAGAATACAGTTAATAGAGGAGGACTGATAATGGCTGCTCAGACAGAGGATCGAATACAGTTAATAGAGGAGAGCTGATAATGGCTGCTCAGATAGAGGATAAAATACAGTTAATAAAGGAGAACTGATAATGGCTGCTCAGATAGAGGATAGAATACAGTTAATAAAGGAGGACTGATAATGGCTGCTCAGATAGAGGATAGAATACAGTTAATAGAGGAGAGCTGATAATGGCTGCTCAGATAGAGGATAAAATACAGTTAATAAAGGAGAACTGATAATGGCTGCTCAGATAGAGCATAGAATACAGTTAATAAAGGAGGACTGATAATGGCTGCTCAGTTAGAGGATAGAATACAGTTAATAGAGGAGGACTGGTAATGGCTACTCAGATACCGGATAGAATGCAGTTAATAGAGGAGAACTGATCATGGCTGCTCAGATACAGGATAGAGTACAGTTAAAAGAGGAGGACTGGTAATGGCTGATCAGATAGAGGATAGAATACAGTTAATAGACGAGAACTGATAATGGCTGCTCAGATAGAGGATAGAATACAGTTAATAGAGAAGAACCGATAATGGCTGCTCAGATAGAGGATAGAATACAGTTAATAGACGAGAACTGGTAATGGCTGCTTAGCTACCGCATACAATACAGTTAATAGAAGAGAACTGATAATGACTGCTCAGATACCAGATAGAATACAATTAATAGAGGGGAACTGATAATAGCTGCTCAGATACAGGATAGAGTACAGTTAAAAGAGGAGGACTGATAATAGCTGATCAGATAGAGGATAGAATACAGTTAATAGAGAAGAACTGATAATAGCTGCTCAGATAGAGGATAGAATACAGTTAATAGAGGAGAACTGATAATGGCTGCTCAGATAGAGGATAGAATACAGTTACTAAAGGAGGACTTATAATGGCTGCTCAGTTAGAGGATAAAATACAGTTAACAGAGGAGAACTAATAATTGCTGCTAAGATACCGGATAGAATACAGTTAACAGAGGAGAACTAATAATGGCTGCTCAGATACGGGATAGAATACAGTTAATAGAGAAGCACAAATTATGGCTGCTCAGATAGAGGATAGAACACAGTTAATAGAGGAGAGCTGATAATGGCTGCTCAGATAGAGGATAGAATACAGTTAATAGAGGAGAACTGTTAACGGCTGCTCAGATAGAGGATAGAATACAGTTAATAGAGAAGGACTGATAATGGCTGCTCAGTTAGATGATAGAATACAGTTAATAGAGGAGAACTGATAATGGCTGCTCAGATAGAAGATAGAATACAGTTAATAAAGAAGTACTGATAATGGCTGCTCAGTTAGAGGATAGAATACAGTTAATAAAGAAGGACTGATAATGGCTGCTCAGTTAGAGGATAAAATACAGTTAATAGAGGAGAGCTGATAATGGCTGCTCAGATAGAGGATAAAATACAGTTAATAAAGGAGAACTGATAATGGCTGCTCAGATAGAGGATAGAATATAGTTAATAAAGGAGGACTGATAATGGCTGCTCAGTTAGAGGATAGAATACAGTTAATAGAGGAGAGCTGATAATGGCTGCTCAGATAGAGGATAGAATACAGTTAATAAAGGAGGACTGGTAATGGCTACTCAGATACCAGATAGAATGCAGTTAATAGAGGAGAACTGATCATGGCTGCTCAGATACAGGATAGAGTACAGTTAAAAGAGGAGGACTGATAATGGCTGATCAGATACTGGATAGAATAACGATAATAGAGGAGGACTGATAATGGCTGACCAGATATCTGATAGAATACAGTTAATAGAGGAGGACTGATAATGGCTGCACAGATAGAGGATAGTATACAGTTAATAGAGAAGAACTGATAATGGCTACTCAGATAGAGGATAGAATACAGTTAATAGACGAGAACTGTTAATGGCTGCTTAGCTACCGCATAGAATACAGTTAATAGAGGAGGACTGATAATGGCTGACCAGATACCTGATAGAATACAGTTAATAGAGGAGAACTGATAATAGCTGATCAGATAGAGGATAGAATACAGTTAATAGAGAAGGACTGATAATGGCTGCTCAGATAGAGGATCGAATACAGTTAATAGAGAAGAACTGATAATGGCTGCTGAGATAGAGGATAGAATACAGTTATTAGAGAAGAACCGATAAGTGTTGCTCATAGAGAGGATAGAATACAGTTAATAGACGAGAACTGGTAATGGCTGCTTAGCTACCGCATAGAATACAGTTAATAGAAGAGAACTGATAATGGCTGCTCAGATACCAGATAGAATACAATTAATAGAGGGGAACTGATAATGGCTGCTCAGATAGAGGATAGAATACAGTTAATAGAGAAGAACTGATAATGGCTGCTCAGATAGAGGATCGAATACAGTTTACTTGAGCAGAGTTTCTTATGGTAAATATAGTTTGATAAAATGCTTGAAATAGTAAAGAACATTGACGCAGAATTGGAATAGGTAAGGTGGGACCGACTCATACTGGCAGAAATCGCCCACTGCAGGTACAGAGTAAATATGAGATCTGGCTGCTAGGTTAGAAAAAGGATTAGGTTTGACACTTTCGACCCCTCTGGCCCGTTCCTTTATTTCCCTTATCTATGCAATGTCTGGATATGTTGGGACTCGCCAGCCTGAAAGCCACTCCTGCATTAGTTAAAGCAGGCGCTTCCAGTCTACCCAGTCTCAAAAGATTCAGCATTGACCAGCTCACGTATCGTGGATTAAAATTTAATGCTAGTGGTATGTGAAGCCTCTCCGCTACCCGATCCACCAGTTTTATGTATTAGACATGGGACTAACACCCTCACTCAGTTTGGTTAGGCTAAACACATTCAACCCATTAATCCTTTCAGGCTGCGTTCCATGACTATCAGCTACTAAACAATTAATAGTAATCTGTTTGATATGCTGGGCTATCTTGACCAAATTCCGTCAGCTCCAATGGTAGAAACAATTCCTAGTCAATACAGCACTAGCATTGGCAGACAAATATTATCTTGCTAGGTCCTGAGGTTTATTGGCTTTGCAGGGTTCAAAGGGTTAATCCGGCACTTTGGTATTTGCATTAATGGTGATTAGTGTGTTGTGCATGGTCAGGTGTGTCGGATAGCATGGAGGGTCTATATTGTCAGGGATATCGAAAGTGTCAAATTATAACAGATGGTTGTCTAGCCTGTCAATCTCGTGTATTGGCAAAGCCAAGCCCAATGCCTGCAGTTTATGGCTGGGTTAGTTTGTAACGTGCAGGTTGAATTCACCTGAGTTGAATTGGTGGTGGTGGTGATGGGTGGTTGTGGTGGTGGTGGTGGTGGTGGTGGTGGTGGTGGTGGTAGTAGTAGTAGTAGTAGTAGTAGTAGTAGTAGTAGTAGTAGTAGTAGTAGTAGTAGTAGTAGTAGTAGTAGTAGTACATCAGTATCCGCCAATTATGGCCTCCCTGGCAATTTTGTTAAAGGATTTTCTATTTCGGATCTGTTCTCGTATCTTTGTGCTGGTGCTGTTCCATAATTTTGTGGCTGTTATTGTAATGCGTTGTGCTCCTGTTTCTGTTCTTATGAATTGTGTATGTAGATTATGTTTATTTCTAGTATTGTGTGTGTGAATGTCAGCGTTGAATGTTAAGTTGGAGGCTATTGTGTGGTAATGCATTGTGGTGAAAGTCTCTTACAATATTATACATCTGTAATTTGCCTATGTCTTTGAATTTAAGTAATTTCGCCGTTTGGAATATATTCTGGCCCACTGCTGGTTTAGTAAAGAGCTTTAGGCATTTTTTCTGAAGGTTTTGGAGTTTTGTTAGTTTGCTCTTGTGTGCCGCGGTCCAGATATCATTGCAATACTGTGAGATGAGGGAGGACAAGTGTGCAGTATAGAGTTTTAGCAGTGTCTTGTGTCATGTATGGCTTTAGTCTTTGGATAACACCTACACCCCTGGCCACTTTTGCCGTAACTATTTCAATTTGCTTAGCCCACGTCAGATGTTTGTCCGAGTATACTCCAAGAAATTTAGCGAATGGGTCTTCTTCGATATCCTTATTGTTAATGTAGATTTTAGGAATTTCATTCTCTTTTAATTTCGTCATGTTTGTAAATAACATATAGTTTGTTTTATTGACATTTAGTGATAGTTTATTTATTGAAAACCAATTCGTAATTTCTTCCATTTCTTTATTTACTTTTGCATATAACCTATCTATGTTCTTATCGCAGCAAAAAGCATTGGTGTCCTCAGCAAATAGTATTAGTGACATGTGCTTACAAAGGTTTGGTAAGTCATTCATATATAGAAGGAACAGCAGGGGGCCAAGAATAGATTCCTGAGGAACACCACAAGTTAGTTTTCTGGTTTCAGAGCATGTTGCATTAAATTGTACGTATTGAGTTCTTTCACTTAGATAGCTCTGAAACCAGTCGAGTGCACATCATCTTATACCATAATAGGCAAGTTTATCTAATAGGATTTGATGGTTAATTGTGTCAAAAGCCTTCGAAAGGTAAAAAAAAAGTGCCTATTATACTTTGGTTTTTTTCTAACGATTTGATCATTTTTTATGTCATATCTACTATTGCAAGCATTGTTGAGTGTTTTTCACGGAATCCATATTGCGATTTATATAAAATTGATTTTTTATCCAGATAGTTTATCAGTCTATTATACATTAAGCGTTCTAGCAGTTTTCAGAAAAGTGGAAGTATGGAGACTGGTCTGTAATTTGAAAAGTTAGTAGAATCCTTGGCTTTGTATATTGGTGTAACACGTGCTATTTTTAGTTTTGCTGGGAAGATACCTTGCACTAAGGATAGATTGCAAATCTGGCTGAGTTGGATAAGCATATCTTCTGCACAGGTTTTAAATATACGCCACTTAAAGCCATCGATGCCGGCACTTTTTGTTGGGTTGAATGTGTTTATGATGTTAAGAATTTCTTCTGTGTTAGTAGGGTGGCTAAAGAAAGATGACTGATAGCTGCCTGTGAGGTAGTCGATAAATTCGCTGTTAGATGTTGACTGAATTTTATTTGAAAGTTCTGGGCCTATATTGACAAAATAATCATTAAATCCATTAGCAATTTCGATGGCTGTAATGGTCTTGTTGTTACAGAGAAATTGAGTTTGTTGCGATTTGCTTGTCTTATTTAAAAGTGATTTGATAATTTTCCATGTCTCTTTTATGTCATTTTTTGACTGCTCAAATTTACTATGGTAATATGTTTTCTTGGCCGTTTTTATTATTTGATCTAATTTATTTCGGTATTTTTTTAATACGGTTTCGTTATGCTTTGTTTGAATGTCAAGTAGAGTTGATGTTTTTTGTGGGAGGCAGCTATAAGTCCATTCGTGAGCCACGGCTTAGTAGAGTTGTGCTTATACCGTTTCTTTTCTTTCATGGGGAAGCTGTGCTCAAATAATGTTGTACAGATATTATGGAATGTTCACAAGAATGTGTGTCTATTATTGTACACCAGTCAACCTCTGACATGGACCTTTTGAAATTTGCAATATTGACCTGTGAGTAATCTCTGCATTCAAACTTTTCACGCTCAAATTGTTTTTGAAATGTTTGTTGTTTTTCTAATAACAATATTGGTAGATGATCTGATATGTCAACTACAAAAATTCCGACCTGGGTTTTGTTAATGTTCTGATTAATGTTATTGCAGAATATGTTGTCAATGACAGTGGCCATGGATTCGGTTAATCTAGTTGGTTTGGTTATTGTCGGATAGTAAAAGTAAGTATTTAACAGGTTGATGAAGTCATTTGCTTGACAACAGTTCTGTATCTTCAGATCAATATTGAAATCACCCATGTGGTAGGTCGTCTTGTTTTCGGCTTGAATTATATCTAGAATTTTGCCTAGTGATTCGATGAATTTGTTAGTCACTGCCGGTAGGCCTATAAATTGTACCAATGATTTTGTTTTTGCCTTTTTGTAGTGGAATTTCGATGAATATTGTCTCAATGTGTTCTTCGGTTATGGAGAGGTTTTCACGCTCATTGTACTGAATGTTATCCGTTATGTACATGCCTACACCCACCCACCCCCACCCACCCCACCATCCTTGTCAATCTTGTTAGTTCGGTGTTTTTCAATAAATGTATAATTATTTTTGTTAACAAGGGTAGTGGGTGAATCTATTTTTATCCATGTCTCCGTATTTCCAATAATCCAAAACTCATGTGCACCCATATCTAGAAAATTGTGTAGCTTGTCATTGTTCTTCAGTAGTGAGCGGGTGTTGGCATGAATAAGTGAGAGTGTAATGTTTTCTTTATTTTCTATTATGCCATCATTAGATTTACTTAGCAGTGTGTAGTCACAGTTTCGTGATGGTATCTTTAGATCATTTCTAGCATTTCACGGTAGTTATTAGTATTTAGTTTAAATGGGTTTAGAATGAGGTTTTAGATATGCTCTCTATAATTGTAATTTGCATGTGGGTTGGTGATTGCGAGCATATAATCAGTATCGTCTTTGATGTTGCTATATGGAAAGAATGATGTGTTGTAGTTTCGGCACCACCACGGTTGCTCACCAGTCTCAAGCCGTATATAGTCAAATGAGTTTAGTTCAGAACATCTCAGGTGAACCCACTTATTACACAAGTCACATAGTAATGCCGTCTGGTTAATTTTAACAGATTTTTTACAAGTAAAGCAGGGGAATTTAGTGGGCATTAGGCTGTGGGAAGGGATGGGATATTAGGATGGAGAGAATTAGCGGACTGGCTACTTGATGATTTTCGTGTCCTGGTAATGGCTGATGCTTGTTCTTCTGTTCCAGATAACAGAGGCAAGGCAAAATTATGAGAAATCAAAACACAAAAAAAAGAAATTTCAACTGGTATGCAGAAAAAGTAAAAAAATATATATATAAAAAATATAAAGAATAGGCAAGGTGAGCTAAATTTAGGCATTGCATGCACAAAATAAACATAGCACGCATGCGCCATAACAAAGCAGAATAAAATAGAGCAAAGCATTTAATAAAATTACAATCATAAGCGGTGATGTGCATATTCAAATGCATTAATTATAATATTGATATAACAGCAATTAGCATAACAGTATTGATTCAGATATCATGCTGATGTATCTCAGGACAATACAAGAAAGGATAATCTACTGACAATATTGGTAAACAGGTGAATCTAATATAATAGTCTATATCCCTTTCGCTACCAGATACTTAAACTGTTGGATATTTGAAGCTAATCTGACTGGAAGCTGCCTAAGGCGGAATTGGCTTCCAGAGTCAATTAACCCTCGAAGACATCCGACAGTTTTCCTACATGGTTGTGTTGAAAATGGGATATGGGCGATTCATCAGGGTTAAAAAGAACTAGACAGACTTATTTATAGGGTCATTTTGATTAATCATGCTGCTTGCTTGAAATTGAATCACTGTGGTCAACATGGTGGGCAGAATTGATTATGTGTGGGTAGCTGTGGGATTATTGATGACCTTATGAAAATGATCATGTGCTTGACCTTTGTAGCTGCGGGCTTGTTGATGAACTTATGAAGATTATCCTATTCTTGATCTTTGTTATCAATGGCCTAGCCATTCTATCTCAAACTATTATACGAATATGCATTTCTTACCTTCCAGTTCATGTGTGTAGACGCACTCACAGATACATCAAGATATTTGCATCTAGGTAGTTTTACAGTTGATGTGAATAAGCATCAGAATAGGATAATGTTCTATAAAACAAGAATGTGGGTACAAATGAAAATAAGCATCAGAATATGATAGTGTTCTATAAAACAAGGATGTGGGTATACATGAAAATGGCAATAAGCATCAGCAGAATAGAATAATGTTCTATAAAACAAGGATGTAGTTATACATGAAAATGACAATAAGCATAAGTAGAATAGGATAATGTTCTATAAAACAAGGATGTAGGTACACATGAAAATGACAATAAGCATAAGCAGAATAGGATAATGTTCTATAAAACAAGGATGTAGGTACACATGAAAATGACAATAAGTATAAGCAGAATAGGATAATGTTCTATAAAACAAGGATGTAGGTATACATGAAAATGACAATAAGCATAAGCAGAATAGGATAATGTTCTATAAAACAAGGATGTAGGTACACATGAAAATGACAATAAGCATAAGTAGAATAGGATAATGTTCTATAAAACAAGGATGTAGGTACACATGAAAATGGCAATAAGCATAAGCAGAATAGGATAATGTTCTATAAAACAAGGATGTAGGTATACATGAAAATGACAATAAGCATAAGTAGAATAGAATAATGTTCTATAAAACAAGGATGTAGGTATACATGAAAATGGCAATAAGCATCAGCAGAATAGAATAATGTTCTATAAAACAAGGATGTAGGTATACATGAAAATGACAATAAGCATAAGTAGAATAGGATAATGTTCTATAAAACAAGGATGTAGGTATACATGAAAATGACAATAAGCATAAGCAGAATATGATAATGTTCTATAAAACAAGGATGTAGGTACACATGAAAATGACAATAAGCATAAGTAGAATAGGATAATGTTCTATAAAACAAGGATGTAGGTACACATGAAAATGGCAATAAGCATCAGCAGAATAGAATAATGTTCTATAAAACAAGGATGTAGTTATACATGAAAATGACAATAAGCATAAGTAGAATAGGATAATGTTCTATAAAACAAGGATGTAGGTATACATGAAAATGACAATAAGCATAAGCAGAATAGGATAATGTTCTATAAAACAAGGATGTAGGTACACATGAAAATGACAATAAGCATAAGTAGAATAGGATAATGTTCTATAAAACAAGGATGTAGGTACACATGAAAATGACAATAAGCATAAGCAGAATATGATAATGTTCTATAAAACAAGGATGTAGGTACACATGAAAATGACAATAAGCATAAGCAGAATAGGATAATGTTCTATAAAACAAGGATGTAGGTACACATGAAAATGACAATAAGCATAAGCAGAATATGATAATGTTCTATAAAACAAGGATGTAGGTACACATGAAAATGACAATAAGCATAAGCAGAATAGGATAATGTTCTATAAAACAAGGATGTGGGTACACATGAAAATGACAATAAGCATAAGCAGAATATGATAATGTTCTATAAAACAAGGATGTAGTTATACATGAAAATGACAATAAGCATAAGCAGAATATGATAATGTTCTATAAAACAAGGATGTAGGTACACATGAAAATGACAATAAGCATAAGCAGAATATGATAATGTTCTATAAAACAAGGATGTAGGTACACATGAAAATGACAATAAGCATAAGCAGAATATGATAATGTTCTATAAAACAAGGATGTAGGTACACATGAAAATGACAATAAGCATAAGCAGAATATGATAATGTTCTATAAAACAAGGATGTAGGTACACATGAAAATGACAATAAGCATAAGCAGAATAGGATAATGTTCTATAAAACAAGGATGTAGGTATACATGAAAATGACAATAAGCATAAGCAGAATAGGATAATGTTCTATAAAACAAGGATGTAGGTACACATGAAAATGACAATAAGTATAAGCAGAATAGGATAATGTTCTATAAAACAAGGATGTAGGTATACATGAAAATGACAATAAGCATCAGCAGAATAGAATAATGTTCTATAAAACAAGGATGTAGGTACACATGAAAATGACAATAAGCATAAGCAGAATAGGATAATGTTCTATAAAACAAGGATGTAGGTATACATGAAAATGACAATAAGCATAAGCAGAATATGATAATGTTCTATAAAACAAGGATGTAGGTACACATGAAAATGACAATAAGCATAAGCAGAATAGGATAATGTTCTATAAAACAAGGATGTGGGTACACATGAAAATGACAATAAGCATAAGCAGAATATGATAATGTTCTATAAAACAAGGATATGGGTACACATGAAAATGACAATAAGCATAAGCAGAATATGATAATGTTCTATAAAACAAGGATGTAGGTACACATGAAAATGACAATAAGCATAAGCAGAATATGATAATGTTCTATAAAACAAGGATGTAGGTACACATGAAAATGTCAATAAGCATAAGCAGAATATGATAATGTTCTATAAAACAAGGATGTAGGTACACATGAAAATGACAATAAGCATAAGCAGAATATGATAATGTTCTATAAAACAAGGATGTAGGTACACATGAAAATGACAATAAGCATAAGCAGAATAGGATAATGTTCTATAAAACAAGGATGTAGGTACACATGAAAATGACAATAAGTATAAGCAGAATAGGATAATGTTCTATAAAAGCAGGATGTAGGTATACATGAAAATGACAATAAGCATAAGCAGAATAGGATAATGTTCTATAAAACAAGGATGTAGGTACACATGAAAATGACAATAAGTATAAGCAGAATAGGATAATGTTCTATAAAACAAGGATGTAGGTATACATGAAAATGACAATAAGCATAAGCAGAATAGGATAATGTTCTATAAAACAAGGATGTAGGTACACATGAAAATGACAATAAGCATAAGTAGAATAGGATAATGTTCTATAAAACAAGGATGTAGGTACACATGAAAATGGCAATAAGCATCAGCAGAATAGAATACTGTTCTATAAAACAAGGATGTAGGTACAAATGAAAATGACAATAAGCATAAGCAGAATAGGATAATGTTCTATAAAACAAGGATGTAGGTATACATGAAAATGGCAATAAGCATAAGTAGAATAGGATAATGTTCTATAAAACAAGGATGTAGGTACACATGAAAATGACAATAAGCATAAGCAGGATAGGATAATGTTCTATAAAACAAGGATGTAGTTATACATGAAAATGGCAATAAGCATAAGTAGAATAGGATAATGTTCTATAAAACAAGGATGTAGGTACACATGAAAATGACAATAAGCATAAGCAGAATATGATAATGTTCTATAAAACAAGGATGTAGGTACACATGAAAATGACAATAAGCATAAGTAGAATAGGATAATGTTCTATAAAATAAGGATGTAGTTATACATGAAAATGACAATAAGCATAAGTAGAATAGGATAATGTTCTATAAAACAAGGATGTAGGTACACATGAAAATGACAATAAGCATAAGCAGAATATGATAATGTTCTATAAAACAAGGATGTAGGTATACATGAAAATGACAATAAGCATAAGCAGAATATGATAATGTTCTATAAAACAAGGATGTAAGTACACATGGAAATGACAATAAGCATAAGTAGAATAGGATAATGTTCTATAAAACAAGGATGTAGGTACACATGAAAATGGCAATAAGCATCAGCCGAATAGAATAATGTTCTATAAAACAAGGATGTAGTTATACATGAAAATGACAATAAGCATAAGCAGAATAGGATAATGTTCTATAAAACAAGGATGTAGGTATACATGAAAATGACAATAAGCATAAGTAGAATAGGATAATGTTCTATAAAACAAGGATGTAGGTACACATGAAAATGACAATAAGCATAAGCAGAATAGGATAATGTTCTATAAAACAAGGATGTAGGTACACATGAAAATGACAATAAGCATAAGCAGAATAGGATAATGTTCTATAAAACAAGGATGTAGGTATACATGAAAATGACAATAAGCATAAGCAGAATATGATAATGTTCTATAAAACAAGGATGTGGGTACACATGAAAATGACAATAAGCATAAGCAGAATATGATAATGTTCTATAAAACAAGGATATGGGTACACATGAAAATGACAATAAGCATAAGCAGAATATGATAATGTTCTATAAAACAAGGATGTAGGTACACATGAAAATGACAATAAGCATAAGCAGAATATGATAATGTTCTATAAAACAAGGATGTAGGTACACATGAAAATGACAATAAGCATAAGCAGAATATGATAATGTTCTATAAAACAAGGATGTAGGTACACATGAAAATGACAATAAGCATAAGCAGAATATGATAATGTTCTATAAAACAAGGATGTAGGTACACATGAAAATGACAATAAGCATAAGCAGAATATGATAATGTTCTATAAAACAAGGATGTGGGTACACATGAAAATGACAATAAGCATAAGTAGAATAGGATAATGTTCTATAAAACAAGGATGTAGGTACACATGAAAATGACAATAAGCATAAGCAGAATATGATAATGTTCTATAAAACAAGGATGTAGGTACACATGAAAATGACAATGAGCATAAGCAGAATATGATAATGTTCTATAAAACAAGGATGTAGGTACACATGAAAATGACAATAAGCATAAGCAGAATATGATAATGTTCTATAAAACAAGGATGTATGTATACATGAAAATGACAATAAGCATAAGTAGAATAGGATAATGTTTTATAAAACAAGGATGTAGGTATACATGAAAATGACAATAAGCATAAGCAGAATAAGATAATGTTCTATAAAACAAGGATGTGGGTACACATGAAAATGACAATAAGCATAAGCAGAATAGGATAATGTTCTATAAAACAAGGATGTGGGTACACATGAAAATGACAATAAGCATAAGCAGAATAGGATAGTGTTCTATAAAACAAGGATGTAGGTACACATGAAAATGACAATAAGCATAAGCAGAATATGATAATGTTCTATAAAACAAGGATGTAGGTACAAATGAAAATGAAAATAAGCATCAGAATATGATAATGTTCTATAAAACAAGGATGTGGGTACACATGAAAATGACAATAAGCATAAGCAGAATATGATAATGTTCTATAAAACAAGGATGTAGGTATACATGAAAATGACAATAAGCATAAGCAGAATAGGATAATGTTCTATAAAACAAGGATGTAGGTACACATGAAAATGACAATAAGCATAAGCAGAATATGATAATGTTCTATAAAACAAGGATGTAGGTACACATGAAAATGACAATAAGCATAAGCAGAATATGATAATGTTCTATAAAACAAGGATGTGGGTACACATGAAAATGACAATAAGCATAAGCAGAATAGGATAATGTTCTATAAAACAAGGATGTGGGCACACATGAAAATGACAATAAGTATAAGCAGAATAGGATAATGTTCTATAAAACAAGGATGTAGGTACACATGAAAATGACAATAAGCATAAGCAGAATAGGATAATGTTCTATAAAACAAGGATGTAGGTACACATGAAAATGACAATAAGCATAAGCAGAATATGATAATGTTCTATAAAACAAGGATGTGGGTACAAATGAAAATGACAATAAGCATAAGCAGAATAGGATAATGTTCTATAAAACAAGGATGTAGGTACACATGAAAATGAGAATAAGCATAAGCAGAATATGATAATGTTCTATAAAACAAGGATGTAGGTACACATGAAAATGACAATAAGCATAAGTAGAATAGGATAATGTTCTATAAAACAAGGATGTGGGTACACATGAAAATGACAATAAGCATAAGTAGAATAGGATAATGTTCTATAAAACAAGGATGTGGGTACACATGAAAATGACAATAAGCATAAGCAGAATAGGATAATGTTCTATAAAACAAGGATGTGGGCACACATGAAAATGACAATAAGCATAAGCAGAATATGATAATGTTCTATAAAACAAGGATGTGGGTACACATGAAAATGACAATAAGCATAAGCAGAATATGATAATGTTCTATAAAACAAAGATGTGGGTACACATGAAAATGACAATAAGCATAAGCAGAATATGATAATGTTCTATAAAACAAGGATGTAGGTACACATGAAAATGACAATAAGCATAAGCAGAATATGATAATGTTCTATAAAACAAGGATGTGAGTACACATGAAAATGACAATAAGCATAAGCAGAATATGATAATGTTCTATAAAACAAGGATGTGGGTACACATGAAAATGACAATAAGCATAAGCAGAATAGGATAATGTTCTATAAAACAAGGATGTGGGTACACATGAAAATGACAATAAGCATAAGTAGAATAGGATAATGTTCTATAAAACAAGGATGTGGGTACACATGAAAATGACAATAAGCATAAGCAGAATATGATAATGTTCTATAAAACAAGGATGTAGGTACACATGAAAATGACAATAAGCATAAGCAGAATATGATAATGTTCTATAAAACAAGGATGTGGGTACAAATGAAAATGACAATAAGCATAAGCAGAATAGGATAATGTTCTATAAAACAAGGATGTAGGTACACATGAAAATGAGAATAAGCATAAGCAGAATATGATAATGTTCTATAAAACAAGGATGTAGGTACACATGAAAATGACAATAAGCATAAGCAGAATAGGATAATGTTCTATAAAACAAGGATGTGGGTACAAATGAAAATGACAATAAGCATAAGCAGAATAGGATAATGTTCTATAAAACAAGGATGTAGGTACACATGAAAATGACAATAAGCATAAGCAGAATATGATAATGTTCTGTAAGACAAGGATGTAGGTACAAATGAAAATGACAATAAGCATCAGCAGAATATGATAATGTTCTATAAAACAAGGATGTAGGTATACATGAAAATGACAATAAGCATAAGCAGAATATGATAATGTTCTATAAAACAAGGATGTGGGTACACATGAAAATGACAATAAGCATAAGCAGAATATGATAATGTTCTATAAAACAAGGATGTGGGTACACATGAAAATAACAATAAGCATAAGCAGAATATGATAATGTTCTATAAAACAAGGATGTAGGTACACATGAAAATGACAATAAGCATCAGAATATGATAATGTTCTATAAAACAAGGATGTGGGCACACATGAAAATGACAATAAGCATAAGCAGAATATGATAATGTTCTATAAAACAAGGATGTGGGTACACATGAAAATGACAATAAGCATAAGTAGAATAGGATAATGTTCTATAAAACAAGGATGTAGGTATACATGAAAATGACAATAAACATAAGCAGAATAGGATAATGTTCTATAAAACAAGGATGTAGGTACACATGAAAATGACAATAAGCATAAGCAGAATAGGATAATGTTCTATAAAACAAGGATGTAGGTACACATGAAAATGACAATAAGCATAAGCAGAATAGGATAATGTTCTATAAAACAAGGATGTAGGTATACATGAAAATGACAATAAGCATAAGCAGAATATGATAATGTTCTATAAAACAAGGATGTAGGTACACATGAAAATGACAATAAGCATAAGCAGAATAGGATAATGTTCTATAAAACAAGGATGTGGGTACACATGAAAATGACAATAAGCATAAGCAGAATATGATAATGTTCTATAAAACAAGGATATGGGTACACATGAAAATGACAATAAGCATAAGCAGAATATGATAATGTTCTATAAAACAAGGATGTAGGTACACATGAAAATGACAATAAGCATAAGCAGAATATGATAATGTTCTATAAAACAAGGATGTAGGTACACATGAAAATGTTAATAAGCATAAGCAGAATATGATAATGTTCTATAAAACAAGGATGTAGGTACACATGAAAATGACAATAAGCATAAGCAGAATATGATAATGTTCTATAAAACAAGGATGTAGGTACACATGAAAATGACAATAAGCATAAGCAGAATAGGATAATGTTCTATAAAACAAGGATGTAGGTACACATGAAAATGACAATAAGTATAAGCAGAATAGGATAATGTTCTATAAAACAAGGATGTAGGTATACATGAAAATGACAATAAGCATAAGCAGAATAGGATAATGTTCTATAAAACAAGGATGTAGGTACACATGAAAATGACAATAAGTATAAGCAGAATAGGATAATGTTCTATAAAACAAGGATGTAGGTATACATGAAAATGACAATAAGCATCAGCAGAATAGAATAATGTTCTATAAAACAAGGATGTAGGTACACATGAAAATGACAATAAGCATAAGCAGAATAGGATAATGTTCTATAAAACAAGGATGTAGGTATACATGAAAATGACAATAAGCATAAGCAGAATATGATAATGTTCTATAAAACAAGGATGTAGGTACACATGAAAATGACAATAAGCATAAGCAGAATAGGATAATGTTCTATAAAACAAGGATGTGGGTACACATGAAAATGACAATAAGCATAAGCAGAATATGATAATGTTCTATAAAACAAGGATATGGGTACACATGAAAATGACAATAAGCATAAGCAGAATATGATAATGTTCTATAAAACAAGGATGTAGGTACACATGAAAATGACAATAAGCATAAGCAGAATATGATAATGTTCTATAAAACAAGGATGTAGGTACACATGAAAATGTCAATAAGCATAAGCAGAATATGATAATGTTCTATAAAACAAGGATGTAGGTACACATGAAAATGACAATAAGCATAAGCAGAATATGATAATGTTCTATAAAACAAGGATGTAGGTACACCTGAAAATGACAATAAGCATAAGCAGAATAGGATAATGTTCTATAAAACAAGGATGTAGGTACACATGAAAATGACAATAAGTATAAGCAGAATAGGATAATGTTCTATAAAAGCAGGATGTAGGTATACATGAAAATGACAATAAGCATAAGCAGAATAGGATAATGTTCTATAAAACAAGGATGTAGGTACACATGAAAATGACAATAAGTATAAGCAGAATAGGATAATGTTCTATAAAACAAGGATGTAGGTATACATGAAAATGACAATAAGCATAAGCAGAATAGGATAATGTTCTATAAAACAAGGATGTAGGTACACATGAAAATGACAATAAGCATAAGTAGAATAGGATAATGTTCTATAAAACAAGGATGTAGGTACACATGAAAATGGCAATAAGCATCAGCAGAATAGAATACTGTTCTATAAAACAAGGATGTAGGTACAAATGAAAATGACAATAAGCATAAGCAGAATAGGATAATGTTCTATAAAACAAGGATGTAGGTATACATGAAAATGGCAATAAGCATAAGTAGAATAGGATAATGTTCTATAAAACAAGGATGTAGGTACACATGAAAATGACAATAAGCATAAGCAGGATAGGATAATGTTCTATAAAACAAGGATGTAGTTATACATGAAAATGGCAATAAGCATAAGTAGAATAGGATAATGTTCTATAAAACAAGGATGTAGGTACACATGAAAATGACAATAAGCATAAGCAGAATATGATAATGTTCTATAAAACAAGGATGTAGGTACACATGAAAATGACAATAAGCATAAGTAGAATAGGATAATGTTCTATAAAACAAGGATGTAGTTATACATGAAAATGACAATAAGCATAAGTAGAATAGGATAATGTTCTATAAAACAAGGATGTAGGTACACATGAAAATGACAATAAGCATAAGCAGAATATGATAATGTTCTATAAAACAAGGATGTAGGTATACATGAAAATGACAATAAGCATAAGCAGAATATGATAATGTTCTATAAAACAAGGATGTAAGTACACATGGAAATGACAATAAGCATAAGTAGAATAGGATAATGTTCTATAAAACAAGGATGTAGGTACACATGAAAATGGCAATAAGCATCAGCCGAATAGAATAATGTTCTATAAAACAAGGATGTAGTTATTCATGAAAATGACAATAAGCATAAGCAGAATAGGATAATGTTCTATAAAACAAGGATGTAGGTATACATGAAAATGACAATAAGCATAAGTAGAATAGGATAATGTTCTATAAAACAAGGATGTAGGTACACATGAAAATGACAATAAGCATAAGCAGAATAGGATAATGTTCTATAAAACAAGGATGTAGGTACACATGAAAATGACAATAAGCATAAGCAGAATAGGATAATGTTCTATAAAACAAGGATGTAGGTATACATGAAAATGACAATAAGCATAAGCAGAATATGATAATGTTCTATAAAACAAGGATGTAGGTACACATGAAAATGACAATAAGCATAAGCAGAATATGATAATGTTCTATAAAACAAGGATATGGGTACACATGAAAATGACAATAAGCATAAGCAGAATATGATAATGTTCTATAAAACAAGGATGTAGGTACACATGAAAATGACAATAAGCATAAGCAGAATATGATAATGTTCTATAAAACAAGGATGTAGGTACACATGAAAATGACAATAAGCATAAGCAGAATATGATAATGTTCTATAAAACAAGGATGTAGGTACACATGAAAATGACAATAAGCATAAGCAGAATATGATAATGTTCTATAAAACAAGGATGTAGGTACACATGAAAATGACAATAAGCATAAGCAGAATATGATAATGTTCTATAAAACAAGGATGTGGGTACACATGAAAATGACAATAAGCATAAGTAGAATAGGATAATGTTCTATAAAACAAGGATGTAGGTACACATGAAAATGACAATAAGCATAAGCAGAATATGATAATGTTCTATAAAACAAGGATGTAGGTACACATGAAAATGACAATGAGCATAAGCAGAATATGATAATGTTCTATAAAACAAGGATGTAGGTACACATGAAAATGACAATAAGCATAAGCAGAATATGATAATGTTCTATAAAACAAGGATGTAGGTATACATGAAAATGACAATAAGCATAAGTAGAATAGGATAATGTTTTATAAAACAAGGATGTAGGTATACATGAAAATGACAATAAGCATAAGCAGAATAAGATAATGTTCTATAAAACAAGGATGTGGGTACACATGAAAATGACAATAAGCATAAGCAGAATAGGATAATGTTCTATAAAACAAGGATGTGGGTACACATGAAAATGACAATAAGCATAAGCAGAATAGGATAGTGTTCTATAAAACAAGGATGTAGGTACACATGAAAATGACAATAAGCATAAGCAGAATATGATAATGTTCTATAAAACAAGGATGTAGGTACAAATGAAAATGAAAATAAGCATCAGAATATGATAATGTTCTATAAAACAAGGATGTGGGTACACATGAAAATGACAATAAGCATAAGCAGAATATGATAATGTTCTATAAAACAAGGATGTAGGTATACATGAAAATGACAATAAGCATAAGCAGAATAGGATAATGTTCTATAAAACAAGGATGTAGGTACACATGAAAATGACAATAAGCATAAGCAGAATATGATAATGTTCTATAAAACAAGGATGTAGGTACACATGAAAATGACAATAAGCATAAGCAGAATATGATAATGTTCTATAAAACAAGGATGTGGGTACACATGAAAATGACAATAAGCATAAGCAGAATAGGATAATGTTCTATAAAACAAGGATGTGGGCACACATGAAAATGACAATAAGTATAAGCAGAATAGGATAATGTTCTATAAAACAAGGATGTAGGTA
Organism: Chaetoderma sp. LZ-2023a; assembly: GCA_034401795.1. Classification (NCBI taxonomy): domain Eukaryota; kingdom Metazoa; phylum Mollusca; class Caudofoveata; order Chaetodermatida; family Chaetodermatidae; genus Chaetoderma; species Chaetoderma sp. LZ-2023a. The sequence continues at coordinate 14,654,434 of CM067373.1, forward strand.
CACATGAAAATGACAATAAGCATAAGCAGAATAGGATAATGTTCTATAAAACAAGGATGTAGGTACACATGAAAATGACAATAAGCATAAGCAGAATATGATAATGTTCTATAAAACAAGGATGTGGGTACAAATGAAAATGACAATAAGCATAAGCAGAATAGGATAATGTTCTATAAAACAAGGATGTAGGTACACATGAAAATGAGAATAAGCATAAGCAGAATATGATAATGTTCTATAAAACAAGGATGTAGGTACACATGAAAATGACAATAAGCATAAGTAGAATAGGATAATGTTCTATAAAACAAGGATGTGGGTACACATGAAAATGACAATAAGCATAAGTAGAATAGGATAATGTTCTATAAAACAAGGATGTGGGTACACATGAAAATGACAATAAGCATAAGCAGAATAGGATAATGTTCTATAAAACAAGGATGTGGGCACACATGAAAATGACAATAAGCATAAGCAGAATATGATAATGTTCTATAAAACAAGGATGTGGGTACACATGAAAATGACAATAAGCATAAGCAGAATATGATAATGTTCTATAAAACAAGGATGTGGGTACACATGAAAATGACAATAAGCATAAGCAGAATATGATAATGTTCTATAAAACAAGGATGTAGGTACACATGAAAATGACAATAAGCATAAGCAGAATATGATAATGTTCTATAAAACAAGGATGTGAGTACACATGAAAATGACAATAAGCATAAGCAGAATATGATAATGTTCTATAAAACAAGGATGTGGGTACACATGAAAATGACAATAAGCATAAGCAGAATAGGATAATGTTCTATAAAACAAGGATGTGGGTACACATGAAAATGACAATAAGCATAAGTAGAATAGGATAATGTTCTATAAAACAAGGATGTGGGTACACATGAAAATGACAATAAGCATAAGCAGAATATGATAATGTTCTATAAAACAAGGATGTAGGTACACATGAAAATGACAATAAGCATAAGCAGAATATGATAATGTTCTATAAAACAAGGATGTGGGTACAAATGAAAATGACAATAAGCATAAGCAGAATAGGATAATGTTCTATAAAACAAGGATGTAGGTACACATGAAAATGAGAATAAGCATAAGCAGAATATGATAATGTTCTATAAAACAAGGATGTAGGTACACATGAAAATGACAATAAGCATAAGCAGAATAGGATAATGTTCTATAAAACAAGGATGTGGGTACAAATGAAAATGACAATAAGCATAAGCAGAATAGGATAATGTTCTATAAAACAAGGATGTAGGTACACATGAAAATGACAATAAGCATAAGCAGAATATGATAATGTTCTATAAGACAAGGATGTAGGTACAAATGAAAATGACAATAAGCATCAGCAGAATATGATAATGTTCTATAAAACAAGGATGTAGGTATACATGAAAATGACAATAAGCATAAGCAGAATATGATAATGTTCTATAAAACAAGGATGTGGGTACACATGAAAATGACAATAAGCATAAGCAGAATATGATAATGTTCTATAAAACAAGGATGTGGGTACACATGAAAATAACAATAAGCATAAGCAGAATATGATAATGTTCTATAAAACAAGGATGTAGGTACACATGAAAATGACAATAAGCATCAGAATATGATAATGTTCTATAAAACAAGGATGTGGGCACACATGAAAATGACAATAAGCATAAGCAGAATATGATAATGTTCTATAAAACAAGGATGTGGGTACACATGAAAATGACAATAAGCATAAGCAGAATATGATAATGTTCTATAAAACAAGGATGTAGGTACACATGAAAATGACAATAAGCATAAGCAGAATATGATAATGTTCTATAAAACAAGGATGTGAGTACACATGAAAATGACAATAAGCATAAGCAGAATATGATAATGTTCTATAAAACAAGGATGTGGGTACACATGAAAATGACAATAAGCATAAGCAGAATAGGATAATGTTCTATAAAACAAGGATGTGGGTACACATGAAAATGACAATAAGCATAAGTAGAATAGGATAATGTTCTATAAAACAAGGATGTGGGTACACATGAAAATGACAATAAGCATAAGCAGAATATGATAATGTTCTATAAAACAAGGATGTAGGTATACATGAAAATGACAATAAGCATAAGCAGAATATGATAATGTTCTATAAAACAAGGATGTGGGTACACATGAAAATGACAATAAGCATAAGCAGAATATGATAATGTTCTATAAAACAAGGATGTGGGTACACATGAAAATAACAATAAGCATAAGCAGAATATGATAATGTTCTATAAAACAAGGATGTAGGTACACATGAAAATGACAATAAGCATCAGAATATGATAATGTTCTATAAAACAAGGATGTGGGCACACATGAAAATGACAATAAGCATAAGCAGAATATGATAATGTTCTATAAAACAAGGATGTGGGTACACATGAAAATGACAATAAGCATAAGCAGAATAGGATAATGTTCTATAAAACAAGGATGTGGGCACACATGAAAATGACAATAAGCATAAGCAGAATATGATAATGTTCTATAAAACAACGATGTGGGTACACATGAAAATGACAATAAGCATAAGCAGAATATGATAATGTTCTATAAAACAAGGATGTGGGTACACATGAAAATGACAATAAGCATAAGCAGAATATGATAATGTTCTATAAAACAAGGATGTAGGTACACATGAAAATGACAATAAGCATAAGCAGAATATGATAATGTTCTATAAAACAAGGATGTAGGTATACATGAAAATGACAATAAGCATAAGCAGAATAGGATAATGTTCTATAAAACAAGGATGTAGGTACACATGAAAATGACAATAAGTATAAGCAGAATAGGATAATGTTCTATAAAACAAGGATGTAGGTATACATGAAAATGACAATAAGCATAAGCAGAATAGGATAATGTTCTATAAAACAAGGATGTAGGTACACATGAAAATGACAATAAGCATAAGTAGAATAGGATAATGTTCTATAAAACAAGGATGTAGGTACACATGAAAATGGCAATAAGCATCAGCAGAATAGAATAATGTTCTATAAAACAAGGATGTAGGTACAAATTAAAATGACAATAAGCATAAGCAGAATAGGATAATGTTCTATAAAACAAGGATGTAGGTATACATGAAAATGGCAATAAGCATAAGTAGAATAGGATAATGTTCTATAAAACAAGGATGTAGGTACACATGAAAATGACAATAAGCATAAGCAGGATAGGATAATGTTCTATAAAACAAGGATGTAGTTATACATGAAAATGGCAATAAGCATAAGTAGAATAGGATAATGTTCTATAAAACAAGGATGTAGGTACACATGAAAATGACAATAAGCATAAGCAGAATATGATAATGTTCTATAAAACAAGGATGTAGGTACACATGAAAATGACAATAAGCATAAGTAGAATAGGATAATGTTCTATAAAACAAGGATGTAGTTATACATGAAAATGACAATAAGCATAAGTAGAATAGGATAATGTTCTATAAAACAAGGATGTAGGTACACATGAAAATGACAATAAGCATAAGCAGAATATGATAATGTTCTATAAAACAAGGATGTAGGTATACATGAAAATGACAATAAGCATAAGCAGAATATGATAATGTTCTATAAAACAAGGATGTAAGTACACATGGAAATGACAATAAGCATAAGTAGAATAGGATAATGTTCTATAAAACAAGGATGTAGGTACACATGAAAATGGCAATAAGCATCAGCCGAATAGAATAATGTTCTATAAAACAAGGATGTAGTTATACATGAAAATGACAATAAGCATAAGCAGAATAGGATAATGTTCTATAAAACAAGGATGTAGGTATACATGAAAATGACAATAAGCATAAGTAGAATAGGATAATGTTCTATAAAACAAGGATGTAGGTACACATGAAAATGACAATAAGCATAAGCAGAATAGGATAATGTTCTATAAAACAAGGATGTAGGTACACATGAAAATGACAATAAGCATAAGCAGAATAGGATAATGTTCTATAAAACAAGGATGTAGGTATACATGAAAATGACAATAAGCATAAGCAGAATATGATAATGTTCTATAAAACAAGGATGTGGGTACACATGAAAATGACAATAAGCATAAGCAGAATATGATAATGTTCTATAAAACAAGGATATGGGTACACATGAAAATGACAATAAGCATAAGCAGAATATGATAATGTTCTATAAAACAAGGATGTAGGTACACATGAAAATGACAATAAGCATAAGCAGAATATGATAATGTTCTATAAAACAAGGATGTAGGTACACATGAAAATGACAATAAGCATAAGCAGAATATGATAATGTTCTATAAAACAAGGATGTAGGTACACATGAAAATGACAATAAGCATAAGCAGAATATGATAATGTTCTATAAAACAAGGATGTAGGTACACATGAAAATGACAATAAGCATAAGCAGAATATGATAATGTTCTATAAAACAAGGATGTGGGTACACATGAAAATGACAATGAGCATAAGTAGAATAGGATAATGTTCTATAAAACAAGGATGTAGGTACACATGAAAATGACAATAAGCATAAGCAGAATATGATAATGTTCTATAAAACAAGGATGTAGGTACACATGAAAATGACAATGAGCATAAGCAGAATATGATAATGTTCTATAAAACAAGGATGTAGGTACACATGAAAATGACAATAAGCATAAGCAGAATATGATAATGTTCTATAAAACAAGGATGTAGGTATACATGAAAATGACAATAAGCATAAGTAGAATAGGATAATGTTTTATAAAACAAGGATGTAGGTATACATGAAAATGACAATAAGCATAAGCAGAATAGGATAATGTTCTATAAAACAAGGATGTGGGTAGGGTACACATGAAAATGACAATAAGCATAAGCAGAATAGGATAATGTTCTATAAAACAAGGATGTGGGTACACATGAAAATGACAATAAGCATAAGCAGAATAGGATAGTGTTCTATAAAACAAGGATGTAGGTACACATGAAAATGACAATAAGCATAAGCAGAATATGATAATGTTCTATAAAACAAGGATGTAGGTACAAATGAAAATGAAAATAAGCATCAGAATATGATAATGTTCTATAAAACAAGGATGTGGGTACACATGAAAATGACAATAAGCATAAGCAGAATATGATAATGTTCTATAAAACAAGGATGTAGGTATACATGAAAATGACAATAAGCATAAGCAGAATAGGATAATGTTCTATAAAACAAGGATGTAGGTACACATGAAAATGACAATAAGCATAAGCAGAATATGATAATGTTCAATAAAACAAGGATGTAGGTACACATGAAAATGACAATAAGCATAAGCAGAATATGATAATGTTCTATAAAACAAGGATGTGGGTACACATGAAAATGACAATAAGCATAAGCAGAATAGGATAATGTTCTATAAAACAAGGATGTGGGTACACATGAAAATGACAATAAGCATAAGCAGAATATGATAATGTTCTATAAAACAAGGATGTAGGTACACATGAAAATGAGAATAAGTATAAGCAGAATATGATAATGTTCTATAAAACAAGGATGTGGGTATACATGAAAATGACAATAAGCATAAGCAGAATAGGATAATGTTCTATAAAACAAGGATGTGGGTACACATGAAAATGACAATAAGCATAAGCAGAATAGGATAATGTTCTATAAAACAAGGATGTAGTTATACATGAAAATGACAATAAGCATAAGCAGAATAGGATAATGTTCTATAAAACAAGGATGTGGGTACACATGAAAATGACAACAAGCATAAGTAGAATAGGATAATGTTCTATAAAACAAGGATGTGGGTACACATGAAAATGACAATAAGCATAAGCAGAATAGGATAATGTTCTATAAAACAAGGATGTGGGCACACATGAAAATGACAATAAGCATAAGCAGAATATGATAATGTTCTATAAAACAAGGATGTGGGTACACATGAAAATGACAATAAGCATAAGCAGAATATGATAATGTTCTATAAAACAAGGATGTGGGTACACATGAAAATGACAATAAGCATAAGCAGAATATGATAATGTTCTATAAAACAAGGATGTAGGTACACATGAAAATGACAATAAGCATAAGCAGAATATGATAATGTTCTATAAAACAAGGATGTGAGTACACATGAAAATGACAATAAGCATAAGCAGAATATGATAATGTTCTATAAAACAAGGATGTGGGTACACATGAAAATGACAATAAGCATAAGCAGAATAGGATAATGTTCTATAAAACAAGGATGTGGGTACACATGAAAATGACAATAAGCATAAGTAGAATAGGATAATGTTCTATAAAACAAGGATGTGGGTACACATGAAAATGACAATAAGCATAAGCAGAATATGATAATGTTCTATAAAACAAGGATGTAGGTACACATGAAAATGACAATAAGCATAAGCAGAATAGGATAATGTTCTATAAAACAAGGATGTAGGTATACATGAAAATGACAATAAGCATAAGCAGAATAGGATAATGTTCTATAAAACAAGGATGTAGGTATACATGAAAATGACAATAAGCATAAGTAGAATAGGATAATGTTCTATAAAACAAGGATGTAGGTACACATGAAAATGACAATAAGCATAAGCAGAATAGGATAATGTTCTATAAAACAAGGATGTAGGTACACATGAAAATGACAATAAGCATAAGCAGAATAGGATAATGTTCTATAAAACAAGGATGTAGGTATACATGAAAATGACAATAAGCATAAGCAGAATATGATAATGTTCTATAAAACAAGGATGTGGGTACACATGAAAATGACAATAAGCATAAGCAGAATATGATAATGTTCTATAAAACAAGGATATGGGTACACATGAAAATGACAATAAGCATAAGCAGAATATGATAATGTTCTATAAAACAAGGATGTAGGTACACATGAAAATGACAATAAGCATAAGCAGAATATGATAATGTTCTATAAAACAAGGATGTAGGTACACATGAAAATGACAATAAGCATAAGCAGAATATGATAATGTTCTATAAAACAAGGATGTAGGTACACATGAAAATGACAATAAGCATAAGCAGAATATGATAATGTTCTATAAAACAAGGATGTAGGTACACATGAAAATGACAATAAGCATAAGCAGAATATGATAATGTTCTATAAAACAAGGATGTGGGTACACATGAAAATGACAATGAGCATAAGTAGAATAGGATAATGTTCTATAAAACAAGGATGTAGGTACACATGAAAATGACAATAAGCATAAGCAGAATATGATAATGTTCTATAAAACAAGGATGTAGGTACACATGAAAATGACAATGAGCATAAGCAGAATATGATAATGTTCTATAAAACAAGGATGTAGGTACACATGAAAATGACAATAAGCATAAGCAGAATATGATAATGTTCTATAAAACAAGGATGTAGGTATACATGAAAATGACAATAAGCATAAGTAGAATAGGATAATGTTTTATAAAACAAGGATGTAGGTATACATGAAAATGACAATAAGCATAAGCAGAATAGGATAATGTTCTATAAAACAAGGATGTGGGTAGGGTACACATGAAAATGACAATAAGCATAAGCAGAATAGGATAATGTTCTATAAAACAAGGATGTGGGTACACATGAAAATGACAATAAGCATAAGCAGAATAGGATAGTGTTCTATAAAACAAGGATGTAGGTACACATGAAAATGACAATAAGCATAAGCAGAATATGATAATGTTCTATAAAACAAGGATGTAGGTACAAATGAAAATGAAAATAAGCATCAGAATATGATAATGTTCTATAAAACAAGGATGTGGGTACACATGAAAATGACAATAAGCATAAGCAGAATATGATAATGTTCTATAAAACAAGGATGTAGGTATACATGAAAATGACAATAAGCATAAGCAGAATAGGATAATGTTCTATAAAACAAGGATGTAGGTACACATGAAAATGACAATAAGCATAAGCAGAATATGATAATGTTCTATAAAACAAGGATGTAGGTACACATGAAAATGACAATAAGCATAAGCAGAATATGATAATGTTCTATAAAACAAGGATGTGGGTACACATGAAAATGACAATAAGCATAAGCAGAATAGGATAATGTTCTATAAAACAAGGATGTGGGCACACATGAAAATGACAATAAGTATAAGCAGAATAGGATAATGTTCTATAAAACAAGGATGTAGGTACACATGAAAATGACAATAAGCATAAGCAGAATAGGATAATGTTCTATAAAACAAGGATGTAGTTATACATGAAAATGACAATAAGCATAAGCAGAATATGATAATGTTCTATAAAACAAGGATGTGGGTACACATGAAAATAACAATAAGCATAAGCAGAATAGGATAATGTTCTATAAAACAAGGATGTGGGTACACATGAAAATGACAATAAGCATAAGCAGAATATGATAATGTTCTATAAAACAAGGATGTAGGTACACATGAAAATGAGAATAAGTATAAGCAGAATATGATAATGTTCTATAAAACAAGGATGTGGGTATACATGAAAATGACAATAAGCATAAGCAGAATAGGATAATGTTCTATAAAACAAGGATGTGGGTACACATGAAAATGACAATAAGCATAAGCAGAATAGGATAATGTTCTATAAAACAAGGATGTAGTTATACATGAAAATGACAATAAGCATAAGCAGAATAGGATAATGTTCTATAAAACAAGGATGTGGGTACACATGAAAATGACAATAAGCATAAGTAGAATAGGATAATGTTCTATAAAACAAGGATGTGGGTACACATGAAAATGACAATAAGCATAAGCAGAATATGATAATGTTCTATAAAACAAGGATGTGGGCACACATGAAAATGACAATAAGCATAAGCAGAATATGATAATGTTCTATAAAACAAGGATGTGGGTACACATGAAAATGACAATAAGCATAAGCAGAATATGATAATGTTCTATAAAACAAGGATGTGGGTACACATGAAAATGACAATAAGCATAAGCAGAATATGATAATGTTCTATAAAACAAGGATGTAGGTACACATGAAAATGACAATAAGCATAAGCAGAATATGATAATGTTCTATAAAACAAGGATGTGAGTACACATGAAAATGACAATAAGCATAAGCAGAATATGATAATGTTCTATAAAACAAGGATGTGGGTACACATGAAAATGACAATAAGCATAAGCAGAATAGGATAATGTTCTATAAAACAAGGATGTGGGTACACATGAAAATGACAATAAGCATAAGTAGAATAGGATAATGTTCTATAAAACAAGGATGTGGGTACACATGAAAATGACAATAAGCATAAGCAGAATATGATAATGTTCTATAAAACAAGGATGTAGGTACACATGAAAATGACAATAAGCATAAGCAGAATATGATAATGTTCTATAAAACAAGGATGTGGGTACAAATGAAAATGACAATAAGCATAAGCAGAATAGGATAATGTTCTATAAAACAAGGATGTAGGTACACATGAAAATGAGAATAAGCATAAGCAGAATATGATAATGTTCTATAAAACAAGGATGTAGGTACACATGAAAATGACAATAAGCATAAGCAGAATAGGATAATGTTCTATAAAACAAGGATGTGGGTACAAATGAAAATGACAATAAGCATAAGCAGAATAGGATAATGTTCTATAAAACAAGGATGTAGGTACACATGAAAATGACAATAAGCATAAGCAGAATAGGATAATGTTCTATAAAACAAGGATGTAGGTACACATGAAAATGACAATAAGCATAAGCAGAATATGATAATGTTCTATAAAACAAGGATGTAGGTACAAATGAAAATGACAATAAGCATCAGCAGAATATGATAATGTTCTATAAAACAAGGATGTAGGTATACATGAAAATGACAATAAGCATAAGCAGAATATGATAATGTTCTATAAAACAAGGATGTGGGTACACATGAAAATGACAATAAGCATAAGCAGAATATGATAATGTTCTATAAAACAAGGATGTGGGTACACATGAAAATAACAATAAGCATAAGCAGAATATGATAATGTTCTATAAAACAAGGATGTAGGTACACATGAAAATGACAATAAGCATCAGAATATGATAATGTTCTATAAAACAAGGATGTGGGCACACATGAAAATGACAATAAGCATAAGCAGAATATGATAATGTTCTATAAAACAAGGATGTGGGTACACATGAAAATGACAATAAGCATAATCAGAATAGGATAATGTTCTATAAAACAAGGATGTGGGCACACATGAAAATGACAATAAGCATAAGCAGAATATGATAATGTTCTATAAAACAAGGATGTGGGTACACATGAAAATGACAATAAGCATAAGCAGAATATGATAATGTTCTATAAAACAAGGATGTGGGTACACATGAAAATGACAATAAGCATAAGCAGAATATGATAATGTTCTATAAAACAAGGATGTAGGTACACATGAAAATGACAATAAGCATAAGCAGAATATGATAATGTTCTATAAAACAAGGATGTGAGTACACATGAAAATGACAATAAGCATAAGCAGAATATGATAATGTTCTATAAAACAAGGATGTGGGTACACATGAAAATGACAATAAGCATAAGCAGAATAGGATAATGTTCTATAAAACAAGGATGTGGGTACACATGAAAATGACAATAAGCATAAGTAGAATAGGATAATGTTCTATAAAACAAGGATGTGGGTACACATGAAAATGACAATAAGCATAAGCAGAATATGATAATGTTCTATAAAACAAGGATGTAGGTACACATGAAAATGACAATAAGCATAAGCAGAATATGATAATGTTCTATAAAACAAGGATGTGGGTACAAATGAAAATGACAATAAGCATAAGCAGAATAGGATAATGTTCTATAAAACAAGGATGTAGGTACACATGAAAATGAGAATAAGCATAAGCAGAATATGATAATTTTCTATAAAACAAGGATGTAGGTACACATGAAAATGACAATAAGCATAAGCAGAATATGATAATGTTCTATAAAACAAGGATGTGGGTACAAATGAAAATGACAATAAGCATAAGCAGAATAGGATAATGTTCTATAAAACAAGGATGTAGGTACACATGAAAATGACAATAAGCATAAGCAGAATAGGATAATGTTCTATAAAACAAGGATGTAGGTACACATGAAAATGACAATAAGCATAAGCAGAATATGATAATGTTCTATAAAACAAGGATGTAGGTACAAATGAAAATGACAATAAGCATCAGCAGAATATGATAATGTTCTATAAAACAAGGATGTAGGTATACATGAAAATGACAATAAGCATAAGCAGAATATGATAATGTTCTATAAAACAAGGATGTGGGTACACATGAAAATGACAATAAGCATAAGCAGAATATGATAATGTTCTATAAAACAAGGATGTGGGTACACATGAAAATAACAATAAGCATAAGCAGAATATGATAATGTTCTATAAAACAAGGATGTAGGTACACATGAAAATGACAATAAGCATCAGAATATGATAATGTTCTATAAAACAAGGATGTGGGCACACATGAAAATGACAATAAGCATAAGCAGAATATGATAATGTTCTATAAAACAAGGATGTGGGTACACATGAAAATGACAATAAGCATAAGCAGAATATGATAATGTTCTATAAAACAAGGATGTAGGTCCACATGAAAATGACAATAAGCATAAGCAGAATATGATAATGTTCTATAAAACAAGGATGTGAGTACACATGAAAATGACAATAAGCATAAGCAGAATATGATAATGTTCTATAAAACAAGGATGTGGGTACACATGAAAATGACAATAAGCATAAGCAGAATAGGATAATGTTCTATAAAACAAGGATGTGGGTACACATGAAAATGACAATAAGCATAAGTAGAATAGGATAATGTTCTATAAAACAAGGATGTGGGTACACATGAAAATGACAATAAGCATAAGCAGAATATGATAATGTTCTATAAAACAAGGATGTAGGTACAAATGAAAATGACAATAAGCATAAGCAGAATAGGATAATGTTCTATAAAACAAGGATGTAGGTACACATGAAAATGACAATAAGTATAAGCAGAATATGATAATGTTCTATAAAACAAGGATGTAGGTACACATGAAAATGACAATAAGCATCAGAATATGATAATGTTCTATAAAACAAGGATGTAGGTACAAATGAAAATGACAATAAACATAAGCAGAATATGATAATGTTCTATAAAACAAGGATGTAGGTACAAATGAAAATGACAATAAGCATAAGCAGAATATGATAATGTTCTATAAAACAAGGATGTAGGTATACATGAAAATGACAATAAGCATAAGCAGAATAGGATAATGTTCTATAAAACAAGGATGGGGGGTTAACATTTAGTGTCTTACAGAAAATATAAATAAAATATGGAGTACAACAGAACCGTATAATGTTGCTATTGTTATACAAAATAAGCATAAATATTGACTATTAGGTCATTGTTCCATGAATCATAGCATGCAATCATCCAATGATGATGAAATCGCAGTCGAAGACAAGTTTTATATCATTTCTCCTATCACATACAATGAAATCCAACAGGGTGAATACAATTTCAGACAAATTTGATTGGAGGGATTCATCAATTGCTGAATGTTAGGTTAGCAATGTCAGTCACAAAATGTATATTGTTAGTTTTAGTAGTTTTCCAATAAAAATAAAGCATGTGTTTATAATATATAAGCTAATTATTCAATTTACCATGTGCGGGCAGTATTGACTATACATTCTTTATTTCACGATTTATTACAAAATGTGAAGTGATATAGCAGCTTGTTGACCTGTAATAGAAGTATATGTGCATGGTTATTTAGAGAGCAATCATTATTCATTATTTACACTCATGTACGTATACATACATAACAAGCCCGTGCGATTACTGCTTAGATAGAGGATAACGGAGATGATAATAGTTAGTTAGAGGGACAACCAAACAACAAAGTGATTGAGTATGACACATATATGATAAAGATAGGCTACACTGGTCTCCAGTTATGTAACTAATAACATCACATTTGTCATAACCATTGATCCTTGCGTGCGTATCAGCGAACGTCCTTATTATCAGTGCATGCCAAACAAGATCCTAAGCCTTGCGGATAATATATTGCTAAACTTATTTACTCCACGAAATTATCATTTGACTAGAAGTACACAAAGACAAACAGTGTCTTAGGGCACCGCCGTTCTTGCAACCACAGGCACTTCACAAAAACTACTGACGCGATTTGGCTCAAATTGTAATACGACAAACGAACCTGTGGCACAAGAGGATTTTCACACGTTGGCTGTGGTCCGGATGTGATAATCTGGATCCTGATCGTATTTTGTGGATACTTGGGAATGACTAGTCAGATTTGGCATACATTTAAACACATGAATGGGTGTGGCCATAGTCTAGTATTCCACAACTTTGGACGTGATCCAGAAAAATCAGAAATAAGTCTGGAAAATCTGTAAAGATCTGAAAATCCTGAAAAATCCTGAAAATCCTAAAACTGTTTACATTGTGATCCAAACGGGAGGGCGAGGCTCCCCATCTCTGATTGCTTTCGTTATAAATTGCAACTGTCTTGCAATAAGAGATGACTGGTCGGTATAAAAAGATGCATACAGCTGTCAGCGTGGTCGATAACATATCACCAGTTAGAATTTGGATATACATAATTCCAAAGTAAGCCAGGTATTTTTACACAATTTACCTACGTACTATGAGTGCACAACTTCTTTCGCTTCAACGTAATATTATTGACAAAATTCATAGCAATTTTAGCGATGTCATAATCAGCTCTGCAATATAAACTCGAATTTATTATTATCCGACAAAGTGTCAAAAGTTGTACATTGTGGTAGAATCCTGAAAAGACGTGCTCTCTCAGCCACAAAAAAGCAGAGCAGTCTAAAATATAATGCTCCCCATTTTCCACCTTGCCAGAGTCACAAAGGGCCAAATTCATAAAAGTTGACCAACTCATGTTTATCTTACATGCGTCTAATTTTTAAATGTCTACATATTATGATGCGTGCGCGTGCATATAACACCTGTGCTAATCTAATTTATTGTACAGAGATAATCAGATGGTTTGCTGTGCGCGTCTAACTTGAAAACCGACAATGTCTAACTTGGAAAACGACAGCATGATACATTTCATTAGCAGCAATTAAAGGACGACATATTTCTTTTGTCTCGATATTGTGGGCGATCTATGACAGCGTATGGCAATTAATAAAGCGAGACGAAATGATGTAGTAGTAGTAGTAGTAGTAGTAGTAGTAGTTGTGGTGGTGGTGGTGGTGGGTGGTGGTGGTGGTAGTAGTAGTAGTAGTAGTAGTAGCAGCAGCAGCAGCAGCAGCAACAGCAGCAGCAGCAGCAGCAGCAGCAGCGGTACTAGTAAGATTTTGTGTCGACTGTAATGGTCAGTTTCAATACGAAGAGAATGGGCACTTAACCTTAGCATAGACAATTCCATGCGTTTACTCAGTACTGGCTCCACCAAGACGTAATTTTCATATTTGAGCCCTTTGTATGGGACAGCCAGTGAGAGGCATACCTCCGATTCAGAGCAGCCTAGAATATGGACACCGAATTCTAACAGCAATAAAACCAACGGTATCCCAAGCATCTATCTATCCAAAATGGAAAAGAACTGACTTCAGGCATTGGCAATTCTCCCTGCTGAATTGTAAGACTCTAGATAGGGCTACATAATAGTGACAAGCCTGTGGGTAAAGGGCAGCCGTAATCGGAAATTGACCAGGATCACCTCTGACCACGGCATTTATTTTGTGCTAACACAAAGTAGGTATTTGCCAAATTTAAGAAGAACCGTTTCAGCTGGTATACGCTCACATAAGTAATAGAAGTTATTATTGTTTAGTCCACTCATGAAAAATGAACACCAAACCTCACTACACTATAGTAAAATGGGCAAGACCAGGCTAGTTAACAGCTGTTAAGCCAGGACAATGCTATCTTAAATATTTATGTTCTTAGTTTTAATATTGTAAGCTTTAGAAGCCTCCTCACAAAGCCTCTCACGGCCGCCTTTTAGGTTGCCAGAGGATGAAAACAATATACCAACTGATGACGCCTGACCAGCCTAATTGTTAAAGATAGTTCAATAACCTTAGTTTTGTCAAGATTGACTGTAAGATACAGTTTAGTACAATATATGCCTAAATTATCAAGAGCCTTCTGCAGCCCATTGTGCAACCTGGATAATAATACCACGTCATTATCAAAGGTAAATCAGTTGTGTATCGTGTAGAGTCACAGGGTCACACTCGTTAAAATTATCTGGAAGATTATTTATGAATAAATTTAATAACAATGGACTTAGAACACAACCATGTTTGACTCCCAATCGGGATTGAATATATTTACTAAAATTGTCCCCTGATTTGACGGAGTACTGAATACTCGATTACATAGCTTGGATAACAGAAATAAAGTTGCCACACATACCTAAGTTAATAAGTTTGAAAATCAAAGCTTTTCTAGACACAGAACCGAAGCGCAGCTTTGAAGTCCACAAACAGCAGTGTTCCTTGGAAAGGTTGTTTGCATATGTATCTATTATACATTTTAGAGTAAAAATATGATCAGAAGTGCGAGCATCAGATTGATAACTAATCTGATGTTTGGGGACATGTGAGTTATTATCGACGAATCGAGACAGATAGTTCAGTCAATCTATGCTCAAATAAGCATAACCTAGTGCAAATTGCAACAGAAGCCTTTTAGCTCACCTAGGTGAGCTTATACAATCGCTATTTGTCTGTCGTCTGTCGTCTGTCAACAATTGTGGCACGTTTCGCCCATTTGTTGATAAATTAAAACCAAATGTGGCAGATATGTCCCTTTTGGCAATATCTATTTGGACTATGAAGATGAAGAGGCCACGCCCACAAATAGCAGAGTTATGACCCTTGCAATATTTTCAAAGTATTGAAGCCTACGGGGAAAATATGTTGGTATTTTTTTTTTTCTTTCATAAAATTGTAAATATATTCTTCTTTTTGTACAGCATACAAACAAACAAATGCCTCATGAATAAGAATTTCCTAGGCTGATGCATAAATGAGATGTCATGAATCAATGAAATGATGACGTGATATCGTGAAATATGGGGGTGATTCCATAAAGTGAGGGTATGAAGAATGAAATGATACTATTCAATGATTGAGATGTATGATAGAGTGAGAATATGGAATGATTCAATGGATGACATGTGTGATTCCGCGGGGAGAGTGGGAGATAAACAGAAAAAATAATAAAGTTTAAATAGGGCCGCATCAGCGCTTAACCAATTAAGTTAAATAATATAAGCTAACCTAAACTAACCTAACAATAGAAACTAATGAGGCAAATGTAAATAAAAGGTAAAGTTCCTATATCATGGCCATCTATGACCCGCCCAGCTGTCAGAAAAATCCTGCGTCTAGGCTCGCTGACTAACTGGACAGGGGTGTAGACCAGGACAAACCAAGGAAATTAAAAAGTACAACAGTAATGGACGAGTTAAAATTATACAAGGAAAACGTGACTAACAGGACCGAGGAAGCTCTCGAGTCTCCAAGTATGACTCGAATCTTCCGAATAGACCGTGAAAGATTTAGGATCTTGTAGTGCAAAGCCGACCCGATCTTTCGAAATAAGGACCTAACAGCCCATCCATACACAGAGGCATAGATGGACTGTATCGAATTTGACAAATTTTTAATATATTATTAAACCAACCAAATAGATAGAAAGAGGACCAGACAGGACAGAGGTGAACTATGGGGTTTGGATTTGGGATAGTAAAATCTTGAGCGCCGGATCTGTGCGCAGCGGCGTGACGCCGGTGGCCCACGTCACAGTGCTGCGCACAAATACCGCACCCAATTACAAAAATTCTACCCTACTCTTAATATTAAAATTTTACGACCATCTGCAACCTGCCCAGCAACATGCTTGAACAGGGGACGTAGATCGGAAAATAAAGTAAGAATACAAAATCTAATAATTCTATGAGATGAGGAAGGGCAATAAGGAAAGGCCCGTAAAGCTGAAATCCATACGTTGATATTATGTTCGAAGAAATATATATATATATGTATATAGTATGTAGATACGTAGTATAGTTACATTTAGATACATTGAACAGCGAATATCCACCCATGCTTCACCTGCAGACACAGACAGCCAGGTATCCGCATCCATCCATCTATGCACTCACTCACTCACTCACTCACACTCGCCCCTCACGCATAACCTCTCGCTTATTCTGTATATCTTAAGATTATTCTTATTATATGTGTATATATATTGCACAACTTTATTTTTTGAAAAACCCCATGCACCCAAAAACCTTCACACATGCATGCATTCACTCACCAACAGACAATCATGCCCAGCAACATACTACTGCCTACTCACACACCCGCACGCACGCACACACCCTCATGCCCACACACTCCAACACACTCACGCCCACACACTCACGCCCACACACACACACACACACACACACACACACACACACACACACACACTCACGCCCACATCCACACATATACACAAAGACCCGAACGTTCCCACCTGCATACTCTTACACTCCCACATACATTAGCATAGTCCAATATTTAAAAACTTGAGTGCCGCATCTGTGCGCAGCCGCGTGACGCCGGTGGACCACGTCACAGTGCTGCTCACAATTACCGCACCCAATTACAGGAATCTAGTCTATGATAACATTAAAATTTCTCGACCATCTACAACCTGCCCAGCCACATGCTTGAGCAGGGTACGTAGATCGAAAAATAAAATAAGGATACAGAATGTAAATAATTGTAACAGATGAGGACATCCAGACATATACACAGACACCCAAACGTCCCCACATGCGTATGCTTATACTCACACATACATTACCGTAGTCTAATTTTAAAATAAAGGGAAGAAACGGGCATTATATTTCCCTAGGAACATGCCCCCTGTGGGGAGAAGTTCTGAGCATATTTGTTCCCAGGGAAATTCCCTCTGTGAACCAAGACAATAGAAATTGTGAGCATTCTAGCTCCCTGAGAATATGCCCCCTGTAAGGAATGGGCACAATGGTTCTCAGGGAGCAAGCCCCCTGTAGAATAAAGTAAACAAACAATAGAGCATATTGTTCCCAAGGAACATGCCCCCTGTCAATGGAAATTAGGATGATGATAAAATAGCAAAGTTGCAAGCTTACACGGTCCCCGGGAACATGCTCCCTAAAAGAAAGTATGAGCATGAATGTTCCCCGGGAATGTGCCCCTGCGAAAAGGACAAACAGGTAAATGTGCTGTGTGTAAACACAAGCTCCGAGGGTACGTGACCCCCATAACTAGGTAGTCTACAGCAATAATAATAATAGTAATAATAATAGTAATAACAATAATAATAATAATAGTAATAATAATGATAATAATAATAATAATGGTAGTATTTACCCCCACCATGTAAGAAAGGTAGGGGTGACACAAGCTTACCAAGATGACACCCCACCTGCATGAAAAGGGGGTTCGAGAGGAACCTCCTAGAAGGGAATAAAAATGTGGTTGGATATAGCGGTTCAAAATAAACCGCGCCCCCTGAAAGGGAAAGGAAGTGACGACAACATCTTCACAACCGAAACATTATTAAGATAGACAGAGTAGTAATCATTGGTCAAACACCAAGGTAATAATATTGCTAGAATAATAATAATAATAATAATAATAATAATAATAGTAGTAGTAGTAGTAGTAATGATGATATAATAATATTACCCCCACCATATATAAGAAAGTAGGTAAGAGGTGACACCAGCTTACCAAGGTGATACTCCACCAGACAAGAAATGGATGTCCGATAGGAGCCACCCAAATAAGAATAAATACCACCACCATAATATATGGATGGCAGGGGTGGCACCAGCTTACCAAGGTGACACCCCACCATCATATCATAATGTAGGTAGAGGTGACACCAGCTTACCAAGGTGACACCCCACCACCATATTATGAAGTAGGTAGAGGTGACACCAGCTTACCAAGGTGGCACCCCACCTGGATGAGAACATTGCACTCCGATAGGAACCGGCTAAAATAATAAATACCACCACCATAGTATGGACGGCGGGGGTGGCACCAGCTTACCGAGGTGACACCCCACCATCATATTGTAAGGTAGGTAGGGGTGACACCAGCTTACCAAGGTGACACCCCACCATGTTATAAGGAGGATATGAGTGACACCAGCTTACCCAGGTGTCACCCCACATGGGATGAACATAGAGGCTCGAGAGGAACCACCTATACGGCAAGAGCAAGAAAACATGCAAAAGAGAAGAAGCATGTTATGATGGAAGTAAGGATGACATCATCTTATTGTACTAAGTACAAAGGTTCGAGAGGAACCACCTACAAGGGAAGAACATCTGAGGTTGGACATTATGGTTCAAAGTGAACCATGCCCCCTGAAAGGAAAAAGAAAAGAAAAGTGGAAATAACATATCTAGACAACCTAACCATTATTATGATGTAAGGATTACTGGCATCTATGGTGTTATTAACCCCCACCACAGCGAAAATAGTGTCGCTATGGTCATAACGGCAGTCCCTACTCAAATGTAAATACCACTTTGTCCATATTTACTCGACAGAAGAGGTCTGTCGAGCACCAGAGTTTCAGAAACTTGGTTCGTTTCAGGCGCAGGAAGTCCGCGAGGATTCGCAAACGGAGACGTCCCAGTAGACGGACCCAGAGACTGTCTGAGGTGACAGCCTTGGCTTCAAACTTACTGTCATTCCGACAAAGCCAGATGACGAATTTGGCTTCGGAAATCAAGTAGAGAGGCACTGAAATTGGGCTGCAAGAGAAATCATGAAATACGATTGTGGCAAAGTCTCTATCCAGCTTATCCCCAGTGATTTTCTGGATCCAGTCAAAGACCAGTTGCCACATAGGCTGAATGATGGGACATTTAACTAGTAGGTGTTCTAGCGATTCTTCGCCAGGACAAAGAAAACACTTACGATTCCTAGATATATTTCTACGGACTAGGTAGGCACCAGTAGGAACAATGTCGTTTGCGGCTTTATACGCAAAGTCCCTGGCTGATGAATCCAAGATTGGGTGAAATATATTTTTCCACACTCTCTTAAAGTCAGTGCCAATGTAAGCGACATTGGACTGAACCCGAGGCGGAGTAACCTGTGGAGAGAGCATACATTTATAGAAGAACTTTGAGGTGGCTGGGACGAACCAGTCAAAGTCCTGATGCTTAGCGGAAAAATCCTTAAAAAGAGAGACAATGTTTCTATAGAATGGAGGAATAACCTCAGAATGTGGGATCAGATTTGAGGCGAATTCTGGCTTCAGCTTTCTCAGGCTGAAGCCAATCCAATAAATGGCAAAATAGCGCCATTTAGCGGAGGAGTCATTGAGTAGTTTATGCACATGAACCAGGTAAAATGAGAACAGTTTGAGCTCTATATTCATAACGGCTAATCCTCCGAAAAGATGGTCAGCCCATGTAGTCGTACGTTTCATGGGCTCATAGTTAGGGTTGGCCCACAGAAAGGTGTAGACTGCCTTTTGTAACTTACCAATGTATGTCTTTGGTATAATGTGAGTACTCCCGACATACCAAATCTTACCACAAGCGAGAGACTTGCTGATCAGTGATCGACCTACAAGAGAAGTTTGACGATCTTTCCATATATTAAATACATTGGTAAAGGATGAAAGCATTGATTTGCACATATCTTCGGTGGAAATACCTACGATCTTAATAGAGTCCACCCAGCTAATGCCAAACGGATGATCAGAACGGGATTTCCACTTACCGAGATAGAAACCCTTGGTCTTAAGAAGATTCAATTTCGACCCGGATGCGAGTGAAAATTGGTCCGACCAGTAGAGGATGCGTTCAATGTCTTTATCGGATGTACAGATGGCGGTGGTGTCATCTGCGTAAATGGATAGTTTGGCTGTGTCAGGAGTGCCCGGAAGTACGTTTAGTCATTTATCAAATGATTAAAACCAATGTTGTCAGTTCAGTTCAGTTCAGTTAGTTGGTATTTATTGGCCGCTTACACCTAGATGTATTTGGGCCATGACACACTCTTAGAGGTGCTTCCCCGAAGGGTTGCGTTGCTTCCCCGAAGTACGTTTAGTCATTTATCAAATGATTAAAACCAATGTTGTCAGACATGTTCCCTTAGGTAATATCTATTTGGGTTATAAGTATGAAGTGGTTACACCTTTAAACATGGGCCATAACTCTGGTTCATTAATGCGTTTAAGTATTGAAGCCTATGGGGAAAATATGTTTGTGGCACGTTTCGTCATTTACAGATGGATTAAAACCCAAGTAAGCAGATATGTTCCTTTACGCAATATCTATTTGTGCTATGAATATGAAGTGGTCGCTCCCACAAATAGCAGAGTTATGTCCCTTGCCATATTTTCAAAGTATTGAAGCCTATGGGGAAAATACGTTTGTTGCACGTTTGTCATCTATTGATGGATTACAACTAAATTTAGGAGACATGTTCCTTTAGGCAACATCTATTGGAGATGTGAATATGAAGTGACCACACCCTTAAACAAGGGCAATAACTCCGGTTCATGGATGTGTTTTTAAATATTGAGCGATATGAGGAAAATACATGTTTTCGCCAATTGTTGATAGATTAAAATTAGATTTAGCAGATATGTTCATATCTATTTGAACTATGGATATAAAGAGTATGCATCTTTAAACAAGGGCCATAACTCTGGTTCATTAAGACTTGAAACTATTGAACCCTTTGTTTAAAAGATATTTGTTTTGTCAATTGTTCATGGTTTAAAAACCAAATTTAGCAGATACATGTATGTTCCTTTAGATAACATCTATTCGCCCTATGAATATAAAGTAGTCACGACTTGATATAAGGGCCATAACTCTGGCTTTATAACGCATTTTGAGTATTGAACACTATGGGGAAAATATCTGTGTCCTGTTTCGTAAATTGGTAATGGACTAAAACAAGATTTGTCAAAAATGTTCCTTTAGTACACTTCAATGAAATGCATTACTGTTAGGGATGGTTGTCCCGTTGATTAATGGTAATCTTCCTGTTGGTCAATCATACCAATATTCTTGCATTTCCCCATCCAAATTTATTACTGTGACTTCACCATTGCCCCATTTGGTAAATGTCAGTGTTGTGACAATTGAACTATTGATCACTAGTGTCTGTGATGGCTGCCCCATTGGTAAACGGTACATTTCCCATTGGTAATTAATGTTAATGACACCAATATTCCTGCATTTCTTCATCCACATTTTACTGTGACCATCGTCCAGTTGGTAAATGTCATCTGCTTGGTCAATAATGTCAGGGATGGTTGTCCCATTGATCAGTCGTACCTTTCCCATTGTTCAATAATGTCAATGACACCAATATTCTTGTATTTCCTCATCCAACCTTTTTGCTGTGACCATTGTCCCATTTGTAAATATCCTCTGCTTGGTCAATAATGTCAGGGATGGCTGCACTATTGAGCAATGGTACCTTCCCCATTTGTCAATAATGTCAATGACATCAATATTCTTGCATTTCCTCATCCAACCTTTTTGCTGTGACCATTATCCCATTTGTAAATATCGTCTGCTTGGTCAATAATGTGAGGGATGGCTGCACTATTGAGCAATGGTACCTTTCCCATTTGTCAATAATGTCAATGACACCAATATTCTTGCATTTCCTCATTCCATTTTTTTTTTACTGTGACCATCGTCCAGTTGGTAAATGTCATCTGCTGGGTCAATAATGTCAAGGATGGCTGTCGCATTGGTCAATGGTACTTTTCACATTTGTCAGTAGTGTCAAGGGCACCAATAATTTGGCGGGATAGTATGTGATGGCGCTATCTGGACAGGCGGATAGAGTGGTTTCCCGATGATAACTCTGTTATCGTTTATCGGATCACTTTGAAACTTCATAGGGTGATTGGCCTAGGTCTGTGGATGAATCATTTTGAAATTGATCCAAGATGGTCGCCAGCAACCTGTATATGGTGGTTGAACTAGGTCTGGAGAAGAAACCCATCGAAAACCTACAATAATCCAAAATCCAATATGGCAGCCAGCCAAGGGTGTCCATCTTGAAAATTGGTTTCCGGAAGATAACTCCATTATCGTTTATAGGATTGTTTTGAAACTTGATAGGGTGGTTGGACTAGCACTGGAGAAAGAAACTATTGAATTCGACGATTATACTAAATCCAAGATGGTCCTAAGACACTGGTGGCCATTTTGAAAATTGATTTCTCCAATTCTGTTAAGCGGATCACTTCGAAACTTCATGGGATGACAGGGCTAGGTCTGAGGGAAAAATTTATTGAAATTTACATAGATGATCTGAACTCCAATTTGACCACCAGCCACCGGTGGCCATTTTGAAAATTGATTTCCAGACGATAACTCCATGACTGTTTAGAAGATCACGTTGAAACCGCATAGGATAACTGGTCTACGTTTGATAGATCTCGTTCATTGATTTGTCATCAGGTCGTGGTATTATGCCCCGTTTGCGGAACTCTTGTTAAGTATTGAAGCCTATTGGGAAAATATACGTTTGTGGCACGTTTCGTCATTTATTGATGGATTAGACCAATATTTGGTAGATCTGTTCATTTAGGCAACATCTATTGGAGCTATGAATATGAAGTAGCAACACACTTAAACAAGAACCATGACTCTGGTTCATTAAGGCGTTTTAAGTATTGAAACATATTGAAGATTTTGGATCTCCGGGTGGTTTCCGAACGATGGTGATTCCGCTTCGCCAATGGCAAGATTATGATGTTAGCGGTTGCTGCGACAACCTCTTACCGATGGTGAAGCAGAAGGATGACAGTCGGCTCGCCTCGTCGAGAAGACGAAGTACGACGATATTTCTTTATAGACTGTCGGCCCTATCTGACGATGAAGATTCGATGGGTCGGATTAGATGTTTCTTCTAACTCTGGAGTCCTAAGTCACTAACAACCAAACTAGTGTCTTACTCTTGTAAGAGGATAAGTTTTAATAAATACTACAATTAACTGTACAACGGATAAAGTAATTTGATAAATTTCTCATCTATAACAAGTACCTGGCTGGTACATATCAAGTATCTATTCTGCTAGCCACGAACGTAGCACCAGCGATGTGCTACGTGAACCCTGATGTTGGATTGATTAACTGTACTAACTGCAAAGTGCTTCATTTATAGCCCTCAGAATCTCTGAGGATACATACATATCTAAATATTTAGATCTATACATATTGAGATATTTAAATCTTGTTCTGATGACTCTTCTAGGTATATTATAAGCACAGCTTGATTGGCCCGGATAATCAGTCCACCAATCAACTTCTGCTTATTCCTTCCTAGAATGTTCTACTTACTAAATATTGGTCGTTCTGACCAATCACTGATCACTTCATTTCGATTTCAACTTCGAAACTTATTCGGTTTAATTCTCTGCTACAGAGTTTGATCGACGCTCATTGATCGTGACGTCATTCTGACCAATCAAACTCTGTGCTATTCTTCTATGGAGATGATGCCTCACATAGACAGAGCGGCGGTAGCTGGTTCTGATTTGATGCGATCTGTCAGCTAACTAACAACATTACGGAATGTGTTGTTGTTGCATACCATTGTATGAGTGACATATAGTTGATAAACAAGGCGTTTTGTAAGAATTGAACCCTATGGGGAAAATTATCTGTGTCACGTTTCGTAAATTGTTAATGGATTAAAACAAGATTTGGTCAGAAATGTTCATTTCGTGGACTTTAATTATTTGACAATAGTATCAGAGATGGCTGCCCCATTGATTAATAGTACTCTTTCTGTTGGTCAAACGTGTCAATAGTCTTGCATTTCCCCACATCCAAACATTTAACTGTGACCTCACGATTGCCCCTTTGGTAAAGGTCATTGTTGTGACACTTAAACTATTGATCAATAGTGTCAGTGATGGCTGCCCTATTGATCAATCGTACGTTTCCCGTTGGTGAATAATGTCAATGACACCGATATTATTGCATTTCTTCATCCAAATTTTTTACTGTGACCATTGTCCCGTTGGTAAATGTCATCTGCTGTATTAATAGTGTCATGGATGGCTGCCACATTTGTCAATGGTACTTTTCCTATTGGTCAATAGCGTCAAGGACACAACTATGTGTGTATTACCGGCATAAATATCTGCTTCTAACCATTACCCCCATTGGTAAATGGCATCTGTTTGTACATTTGAACTATTTTGATAATAGTGTCAGGGATGGCTGGTCCATTGATCAATGGTACTTTTCCTGTTGGTCAATAATGTCAAGGATGCCAATATTTTTGTATTTCCTTATCCAGATTCTTTACTGCGACGATTGTTCCATTAGTAAATGGCACCTGTTAACACACTTGAATAATTTGAAAGTAATGTCAGGGATGGCTGCCCCATTGAACAGTTGTACTTTTTCCGTTGGTCAATAATGTCAAGGATGCCAATATTTTTGTATTTCCTTATCCAGATTCTTTACTGCGACGATTGTTCCATTAGTAAATGGGACCTGTTAACACACTTGAATAATTTTAAGGTAATGTCAGGGATGGCTGCCCCATTGAACAGTTGTACTTTTTCCGTTGGTCAATAATGTCAAGAATGCCAATATTCTTGCATTTCCTCTCCAAGTCTTTGGTTGTGACCATTGCGCCATTCTTAAATGGCATTTGTTGTGCGCCCCATGAGCCAATGCAGCTTCCTCTGGTGCTCATTAGTGTCAGGCATTAATTAATGTAAACATGTTTACCAGCTAGCTAAGCACTATGGCCCATGAGCCATTTATTGGTTGTATATGGTACTACTGGTCCTCACATACAATAATATTAAAAATTCCCCAAAATTTCCACCCCGAGAATGGACCTAATTAACATAATTATAAATGGCCGCCAAATTTTACTTTCGGGTTAAATATCACAAATTCTTATTAATTTTAGACACATGCAATGTATTACAAAAAGGTAGAATATGATGCTAAAGGGTTGATATTTACTAGTAGAAAGATGTAGATGTAAGGCATCCTTCAAGAAACATGCAGAAGGGTTTTGCAACGCTTCTACGAAGCAGGACATGCAGCTGGCTGGTGAAAGGTTACTGTATGGAGGCAATGAGAATGATTCATTGGATACTCTGAGGCTTCGAGGTTTTCGGGTAACGGTGGTCAACTCTTTGCAAATTCAAAATTTCCCACCAACGTCTGATGCTGTTAAGTATCATGGTTTTCGGGTTTTCTACCTGGTCAAGTTGTGAACGGGAGAGCGTGAGAATGTAAAACCCGAAGATTTCGGATGGCAGTGTCATCAAGAGAAACTTGTTCCCAGAATTATTAATAGTCTACCAGCTCCTGATTGCATTCTGAAAATTATTCGATGTCAGTGCCGAGGAGACCGTGCGGATGTTAGATGCAGCTACAAAAAGCATCGCTTACATTTACAGATGTCTGTATTGAATGCAGGGGTGTCAACTGCAGCAACGTTCCAAATTTTAAAGCAGATTTTGCAGCATTTGATGACATTGACATTGGTTTCGCATAAATGTTCGTAGGACTTTACCCGCCATGTAAAGAAAAGTGGTGGAACTACAGTGATTGCATATCAGAAACCATGAAGAAATTTATTATACTGATTTGCCAAACGTAAAACATGGATCGAATTTGCTTGTATGGTGGAAAATTGCTCTTTGATGCCATAATGACGTCATCATGAGCCGTGATGACGCATACATTTTTATCGAGGCGTCATATATTGTTAATAATATGAAATATCAACACTGGTATGACTTTTATATGTGTACTTAATATATTGTATGGGTCTAACACCTCAGATAAGTGAGATATTCAGCTTAATACGTGGTTTTCGGCGGTCATTTTAAATTATGTTACTTAGGTCCTTTCCCTGGGTGGGAGTTCTAGGAATTTGTTATATTATTGTACCTGCGGACTGGTAAAAACGTACATGTATGTAAAAAGAAATATTCTGTTGCAATTTGTTCTAGGTCTATCTTTATATTGACTAGACTAAGACCCTTATGCAGGACACTGCATAAAAAGTGTACACATGTTGCTGCCTGTCAAAACCTCCCTGTAGTTATTGGGTCATACTTGTCACGTTTCTTGTGCAAGTGGCATTAAGATATTGCAGCGCCACGCATCAGGAAAGCAACCTTTTCTAAGTATACCATTGAATGGCTTGTGCAATAAAGGTAGGAGGTCAGTGTGGCCCGCTTTGATCATTTCGTTTAGTATCAAATCGAATGCACCTGCTTTTCCTCTTTTCAAATTTGATACAGCATTTGAAATGTCGCGTGTTGAAAAGTTCAGCTCATTAAGCACATCATTCTTATAAGCATTAATAAAGTCTTCCATGCATCAATTTTGGTCGTAGTTGAAATCAGGAATATTGTTGAGAAGATTAATCAAATGTTTCACCCACTCTGCATTACTTATTGGGTTACCAGTTCAATGGTTCTATCAATTATCCTTAGCTTATCAAATTCAAATTCAAATTCAAAGTTATTTTATTTCATGATTTGTTTTATACATATAAATAAACTACAAACAGACAATCCATCAGAGGCATATGAAGCGACGGACTCCCTGTACACATATCACAAAACAATCGTACATTAACACGTACGACACATATCACAAGACATTAACAGAATGCTAATAGCGACCATGATACAGATACTTTGATACAGGGACAGGACTACCCTTCTGGGATCATTAGCCATTAAATTAGCCATTTTTTAAATTTTTATTAGCCAAACATTAACTCTTTGTAAAGACAATACTAACCTCGCCTCAAACTTTATATTGTGCAATGAGTTATAGTATATAGATTCCATATAATTATCCCCAAGTTTTATCCCCGGGTATATTGTAATCGCCTCCGTCCGTCTGTCCGTCTGTCCGTCCGTCCGTCACGCTATCTCCTCCCAAACCATTGGGTGAAATTAAATCAAATTTGCTATGTGGGTTACCCATATGATTCCGCTTTGCAAGACGATATTTAGATTTGGCTCCGCCCCCGGGGGTTGGGGGGGGAGGGGGGGGGGGTGTTCGTGGCAGCGGTCAAACGGTCAAATCAGTTGTAACGCAACTCCTCTGAAATTGTTTGACAGAACTCAACCAAATTTGAAATCCGAATTACCCATGTGATTGCCGAGTGCACGATGCCATTTAGATTTTGCTCCGCCCCCCCCCCCCCCCAGGGAGTGGGGGAGGCGTCAAAAGGTCGGATTTTAACCTGCGGAAATTGATTGTAACGCATCTCCTCCGAAACCGTTGGACAGAATTTAATCAAATCTTGGTATGTGGGTTGTCCATATCAAGGTGGAGTACAAGAGCACATTAGCATTTGGCCCCGCCCCCAGCGATGGGTGGGGTGGCGGTAAAAATGTCAAAAAATTTATTGTAATGCAACTCCTCTGACATTGTTGGATGGAATCCAACCAAATTTAGTATGTCAGTTACCCATATCAATGTGGAGTGGATGAGCCCATTTATATGTGACCCCGCCACCAAGGAGGCGTGGGGGATGGGGTCAAAAGCTCATGAAATTGATTGTAATGCAACTCCTCTGAAGTCGTTAGACGGAACTCAACCAAATTTGATATCTGAGTTACCCATATGATTGCGGAGTGCAAACGGACGTTTACATTTGGCTCCGCCCCCAAATATATATATATATATATATATATATATATATATATATATATATATATATATATATATATATATATATATATATATATATATATATATATATATATATATATATATATATATATATATATATATATATATATATATACGTGTATATTGTACAAATATATCTATACCATAAATATATGTTGTGTGTTGTATATCTGTGTGAATATCAATGCGGGGAGATCCCCTTCCCAACCATCGACTTAATGCTTAACTCTCGGACTCTCAGACTGCTGCTAACCACTAGAGAAAACTCCAATAGGTAATGATTCTGGACCTGCTGAATGTTTTTGGGACAATTTGACTGAACTGTGTTTATGGCACAGCCACCAAGAACTTTCTGTCAAATTGCCTTCAAAATATTTGGTATATCCAGAATTAAGCTACATATCTGTGTAAATATCAATGCAGGGAGATATATTAACATATATTAATATACTTCCTAGTTACATCATTATCTTATTTTTTTCATTTGTTTGGAGTGGTCTTTTCTTATATGGGGCTTCGTGTCTGCTACTGAAGGCGGGGTGGGGGTGTATTGGCGATGGTGGGGTGGAGTGGGGTAGGAGATCATCACTGCACCATAGAGTTGAGACCGTCGGAGTTGTTAGAGATTGAGTATATATGATATCGTGTGTGGGCGTTTTAAGTCTTATAGTAACGAAAGTAAACTGTAATATTTGTTTTATCCATTGCAGGGACTGGCCTACCACTTGGTCATTCGCTAATTTTGATGGTATTTGTACCAAGTATGGCAATTGACCAGATCCTTGGTTAGCCTTTTCCTGCCTTCCGTTCCTATACCGTATTTTCAAGAGATTGATGGCCTTTAGCATGTAGATGAAGGGCGTATTCAGACTGGCTGTCTAGAAGCCACTGCAGACTTACGTGTAAGTCAAAGCCATTCCCAGACAGCCACTCTTAATAGGTTCATCACAGTTTTTCTTGTAATACAGATGTATTAGACTTGTTATATAGGCCTCATCCCCACCCCCTCTGCCACCCGACTCATCAAGATCAGAAGTGATGATTATATCAGATATAGACCGTTAGCCATTCGGTTACCTAAGACACATTCAACCCCATTATTCCTCTCAAGTCTAAGAGTACAACATATTGTTTTCAATTCAAGTACTTGTAATCCGCTGGATATGTTTGGGCTGGTTGATCAAAGCCTGCCTCTGTTGTGGTCAGAAATATCTCCCTGTCAAACAGCCCCCACCCCCACCCCCACCAAATGTTAGGTACGTTGTTAATAGCTGATTCGCTTGTTTTGGGTTGCCTTTACTCTTCTGTATTTGATTGCACAGGTTGAGAGGTCAATCCCGTTCAGGTGTGGTTCGTATTGGATATTGCGGATGTTATTATATGAATGATTATGCATTGATTATGTGTTGGTCATTGGTGGGTCGGATACCAGGTGGATTATCATATCTACTCAAGATCACCGGAAAAAGTTACGTGGAAATAAGCATGTGGAAATTTCTCTTTGAAGTGATATGTAGCAGACATGGCAAGAGCTATGCCAGTCCCTGCAATCATGATCATATTTGGAATTGTGACTTCAATTATTATGTTAAGTTGGTTTATCTATAGTGGTAGTGGTGGTGGTATGCCTCCGGGTTGTATTGTTTATCATTAATTAGCGGAGAATCTATGACCATCAAATTCAAACATATTAATATAGTATTTGTCACTCATAGATTCCCTGACAATCGTCTTAAAGGATTTCAAATTGAGTATACTATCGCTAATTTTTACATTGGTGAAGTTCCATAGTTTTGTGGCCGCTATTGTAATTCGTCGTTTTCCTATTTCTGTTCGTGTAAAATGAGCATGTAGACTCTGTTCGGTCCTAGTGTTGTGTTTGTGTGTGTCGGTGCTGAGTGTGAAGTTGGATGCTATGGATTGTGGTAATGTATTATTGTGGTGAGACTCCTTTACAATTGAATACATCTGTAGTTTGCCTATGTCAGTTAGTTTTAATAGTTTTTCTGACTTGAATATATTCTGTCCCTTTGCTGGTTTAGAAAAGAGTTTAGCGCTTTCTTCTGAATGCTTTGTAGTTTTTTTAAGTTGCTTTTGCGTGTATTCGTTCAGATAGCGTTACAGTAAGTGAGATGAGGAAGAACAAGGGTGCAGTATATAGTTTTAACTGTAGCTGGTGTCATGTAAGGTTTTAGTCTGTATATGACACCTATGTCTCTTGCCACCTTTACTGTTCCTGGTCTCGATTTGTTTGGCCCAAGCTAGATGGTTATCCAATTATACTCCCAGAAATTTGGCAAACAAAAACCAAAACTCCCAGAAATTTATCAAACGATAACCAAAATTGTTGTGGAGTGTGTTTATTTAATGCGTCCATTTGTGCAAGAATATTTTGTTTGAAAGACAACTTCATTTTGTTGAGAAAGCTCTTATAGCGGTTCCTCATGGAACGGAAGCCGGAAAGAAGCCTTAAATTGTAATGTTTTCTGCGAATTCGTCCTCCCACTTGCTTTAGGCCCCTCTTACAATCAAAATCAAACCAACCATTCTTTGTTTGGCAGCACAAATAATATATCGTTTAGTGACTCGACTGTTTGGTTGATATAGTTAGACTATTGAACTACATGCTTGACCCTTACCTAATAACAGGGCTGCACAGGGCATTCTGAAATTTAGCATCAGCATTCGCTGCCCAGATTAAATTGTTGTATCTTTGACTACTTGTTGACTCGTCTTTGGAGATAATATACAATCCGGTCGATAGTATGCATGACAGCAGACAGTGAATGGAGTGCTGGTCCGGATTATATACATGGGGCATTTCAACAAAACTTAACATATTTACAGGAACTTAAAAATAATGAATCCCGCTTGGCATACCAGATTGAAGCATGTGTGAGTCCCTAGTAAGTCACTAAACACTCGACATGTTAGATCTCAATATCTGATCAACATCATCTTCAGATTATCTCTAAATATACTTGTACTTGGGTCAAACATAGTAAGTGATTTATGCATGTAATCTGCTTATTCACACGTATGTACCATCATAGTCCGATAACGTTTAACATGAGGACGGGGGAATATATAAAATACGCACACTCATGCACGCACGTATGCACACACAGACACAGACAAAAGAGCCGCAGTAGACAGTATACCCAAGCACGCAAACACGCCTGTGGTACATTACACCAGCATATCGCGCACCATTTCAAAAACGATTAATTAAATTCCCTACACGTAATGAACCATTCCAATTTATCCATCCATCGTATAACGTCATATGACGTAATACTGAACTATGTGACGTGTAAGATGACGTCATTATCATTACACCATGAATGACTCAATTTAGTTCCTATTAAACGCTTATTTTTTATTATTTAATATAAACATTCTGTCGAATATTTTGAAACTAATTTGATTGGGCGCTGTTATTCAACAGATTTCCTGTATAGTTTTGTGGAAATTCAGGGATCGATCGATCGGTCGGTGTGGGTGGAGCTTATCTAGAGATGGGCGGGGCATAGCTAAAATTGGAACGGTCCATTAATATGACAACCATTTCGCGGTTTCTCACGAGATCATGTCACGCCATATCTTTCATCGTGCCACATTTATTGCATGTTGTATGCGTAATTATGAACTTTCGTAACACATTGAATTCGTGGCTGCAACTCGATAACCTAATTGCTCAGTAAAGTAAGATGTGTGTTGATTGTTTTTCGCTCATAACCAGGTGTCATGTTTCTCATACCTGTTATGCTTAGTGCGAAGAATATATCCCAATAAACGGACAACAAGCTGTGCACACATTTCTCTGGCAATGCCTTCTTGACCAATCTGCGCCATGGTGTGCTGATCGAGGCTTCTGGTGAGTTTAATGGTGATTCTGGTCCTCTGAGGTTACAAGCTGTTATGCGGGTACAAATAATGCGATTCCAATGTAATACAGATTGACATACTCGGCATATACATTCTCGTTGCTGTTTGGTTGATCATCTAACTAGTGCTAAAATCATCATTTTATCATTTATCTGAGCAGTTGTATCCATTTTTGCTACCCATACCGCTTAATTTGATCGGTATTGTTTTGTGGCACAACTAATAAAACATGTCCATATTTGCTAAACGTAGACGGTATCAGTATGGTACAAAACCTTTATCATCAGTGATGGTCCATGCAGCCAAAAAATTAAGCTCGAATAAAATCGCATTCCGAGTTGTGCTTACATTATTCTCGTCCAAGTGTACAATGATTTAATTGCATGTGCTTGATTTTACATCTGTGCTTTTGATCTATATTTCTACATATTAATCTCTACTTTTATTCATTTATTATTATTATTATTATTATTATTATTATTATTATTATTATTATTATTATTATTATATTTTGTAAGTTTTTGTGATCGTACTTGCTATAACCTATTGTCTAAAATAGCAATAAATAATCTTGAATATTGAATCCATCACTTGACACTAACTATATGATTCGATGACGCACCTGGTGTCTGTATGAAAGCTATGTGAACAACAATCACGTTACACTTAAAAGGTAGCAGATTTAATTCATTTTATTGTTATGGTCCTCCGAAGTATGAGAAAGCCTGTTCTCTCATCAGGGCCACTCCAATCTAAAGAACAAGCACTCGGAAATGCACACTCGTCACTTAGCAGAACTGTCTCACGGATAAGATCATCCGGGGAGGGGGTGAGATGGAGACGTTGTTCAGGCCTTAATCTCTATCGTCAGAGTTGCCACAGTGCTAAGGTTATCGTGACAAAGTGTCACCCAGCTACGTCTGTCTTGTACAAATAAATGGATTAATCAATCTGCCATTCATGTATATAACGTCATAATCAAATACGCCACATGTAGACTTACGTCACAATAATAATTGTCAGATGATACGCCGAAGCTGGATTAGTCCACGAAGTGTACGAATTGTGTGTCGTTAATGCCTTTCCTATTTGATAAACAATCTGCGGACTATTTTGCCATATGCAGCAGCAGCACCCAGTTAAATTAGTTTCAAAATAGTCAACAGCTTACATGTACAGTTAATTTGAAATTGGGATTATAGAAATTCATAGTTCAACGTATATAAATTGATCCCAATACGCGCAAAGTGTGGGAGGACGTTGGCTAGAAATGGGCCAGGCATAGATACAACTGGATCCGCCTATTCAGAGATATCGGACGTCATAAGAACTCAGTGAAGTCTCACGGACGACCTAATGCGCTATTTTGAATACAGGTAGGGCCCTCTCAAAATGCTGATGCCCCTCAGAATGCAGGTGAACAAACGAAATTGTCTAGAGTAAACGAAAAGCCGATCAGTCATTCTCCATTGTACTACTCAGGAAGTATTTCTCTGCAAATTTTAGCCATAGAATTTTCAATGGAAAACAGATGTATCTCTTCAGCACTTCAGTGAAAACGGATAAGAGGGGGAGGGCGAGGTGTAATTTCCATTGGAAATTTACATCGATATTGGATGACAGTTAAAAGAATGGCAGTGTGTATGTTTGATCAAGGGCCAGCTCCTTTTTTGGAGTGCAGTGTTGACCTCTACATGTACTCTCAATGCAATATTGCACTGCATCACTTATCTGCTCTACTTTTTTCACTTTATGTTGCCAAATCATTCTGTAATTGGTACTTGAGCGATGTCAACGTACCCTCGGCATAACTATCATAGTAAATATTGGCTTCATTTTGAACTTACCTGAAAATAATAGAACGACTTCTGTTAAGATTTACATGTAAAAGAAAGATTCTGAAACAAATCGTTGCATAAATTGGCTGCCAATTGGATATGGAATGGGACAACAGACATGATTTTTGTAAAGAAGTACGTATGGTCTTGATATGTTATTGGGAAAAGAACAGCATTCTAACGGGTACCAAACCTAAATTTTGGGAACATCAAGGGAAATAGTTCCAGAAACAGAATCATTTTTATTTTACCTTGAAGAGAGTTTCAAAATATTGAGCCATGACCAATTTTGTGTTGATTTGTTACGTTACCTCAACAGTATTAGCCAAATTGTCTACCATCATTCTGAGAGTACATGCATTTTCACGTGTCACATTCACCCTTTAAAGAAAATAACAACACACCTGTATTTTCATGTTAACCCCCATATTAAATCTAAGTTAATAAACAACCCTCAGCATAGTCCTGAGAATTCATTTCATCTATATTGTGAGCTCCATGTCATCTTACAAAAGCACCAACATTCTGCGGGGCACCTACATGCATCTACATCGCAAGCTGTTATACAGTGGGCAAAAGACACATTTGAGCATCGCGGGCGAGAACTATAAGACTATATAGCATATACCTCTGCGCCAAATACCTGATCTAGTTAAACCATGCAGCCTAATTGTGATGATAGCATTTCAAATCAAGGTTTAGATTGCCGTCTTAGACCGAATCATGACTCTTACAGGCGACATTGTGCGCAGATCAATGATGTTGCTTTGCGAGCAAATGTATATCATTTGATGGTTGAGTTTAGCAATGGGTAATAAAAAGATGCATCCGCCGCTGTGATAGGTAATAAATTCCTGGCTTCTGATACGTGATGAATTTGCTATGCAAGTGTTTTGCAGCATATACACCCGTCTATGGCACGCGTAAGCTACACATTTTCATCGCTTCGCTCTAAGGAATTTTACAAATGGCATTTCCATTACTAGAAATACTATATTTACGGTAGAGTCACCTACAATCTACCCAGGCTCATCAGCGACACTGACACTCAAATGTCATACAAAAAGTCCCTCGGGGCGCAGATAGCTAACATCGACGTTGGCTCCGATCCAAACGAAGCCCTAAACAAAATACTGAAATGTATGGAATCATCAGCTACCAGCACCATAGGAGTTCTAAGAAACAATCAAATTGCTGACCCTGAAGTAGTAAAACTATCAGCAGAGCAGAAAGCGTTATGGCTGCGCATCCATCAAAGTGGCAGAATTGGAGACCGCACCAAACTACGCAGGGAACGCCATAACACTCGGCGCCACATTAGCGAACGGTTAAAAGAATTTGCTGTTCAACAAACAGACTCCCTAGCAGACCACTACCACGGATGGCTGTCACAAAATGTTTCGGGTACCCCGATCCCTGAGAGTTACTGACTACACACCACCACTCACTGTACACAACTCTGAAGGACACTTTGTTGGGACTAACCATGGCAAAGCCGAGACAATTAGAGAATGATTCAAAAAGCAGTTCACTGACTACGATGATTAGCCGTTGCACCCATTCTCAGGAGACCCCAGGCGATTACTAACACCAATTAAAACAGCAGAACTTGAGAAGGCACTTAAAGCCCTGAAAACGGACGTGCATTCAGACATGATGGCATGAGCAATGAACTATTCAAATATGCAAATGGCATTATCTCAAAACCGATCACGCACCTAATCAATTTTGCTTTTTATACACCACCTTCATATCGATGATGTAGGCCAAGGCACTCTTATCGCACTACCCAAGCCCAGGACACCACCTGGCCCCTAGCCCCTAGCCAATCTACGGCCCATTTTCTCCTCAACAGCATACGGAAAATTGTATCCAATGTTTCTCTATTACAACGCCTTGTAATTAAGATTATTTAAATTTTTTCACTACGCAATCTCTGAATGTGATATGTCCACAATATCAAGCTGTCTATATGGCAAGTCTTATATAGTATATCCACAATGTCAAGCTGACTATATGGCAAGTGTTATGTAATCTATCTACAATGTCAAGCTGTGTACCTGCATTTGATTTTGTCCCTATCAGCGTTTCCTACTTTACTGATTACCAGTATGGTGGGGGACGGTAATATATCTGTTTATAGCATGTAGCTCAAGTCATGCTTAGCTCAACCGTGGCATCCTGTGATAATTAAACGTCCAATGCAGTTATAACATCAAGGAAATGTTGGGAGTTGTATAGAAAATGTTTAATTGTAGCATCTTGGATATGGAACCTTCTTATAATCCACGAAACAGTAATCCATGAAAAGATTGAATTAATTTTCATTGAAATGCTAATAGCAAAACACAAAAATAAATTTTTGGAACAGTCTATAGTCCACCAAACTGCATTACTTGGTAGGATCCTCGAATCAATTCAAAAGGAAAATAAAACAGTCTACCTCATGGGTGATTACAATATTGATCTGATGACACAACACGGTTTTCATACAAATATTTTTACAAACTTACTAGATGCCCACTTATAATATCCTACCATAACCAAACCAACTGGAATGGGTCAATCTTCGGCCACAATTATAGATAATATAGTTAATATCCATGGTTATGTAATAACATTAATTGAAAATTCGAAACTAAAATATGCACAAGTAATACTTATAAACAAAGCAAAGGATTCATCTGACTTCTCTATAGACCTGTCTCGATATTTCCACTTTTATCCAAGTTCTTGAAACAGATAATGCATAATCATCTTACCAATTATTTAGACAAAAAGTCAGTTCTCTGTGCATCACATTACGGCTTCCACCAAAAACGTTCAACAATGCTAGCACTAATTGAAATGACAGAAAAAATTCATCGACTCTATTGAAAGCAAAAGACACATAATAGGCATCTTCCTGGACCTTTTGAACGCTTTTGACACCATTAACCATAAAATAGTATTAGACAAACTTGCCTATTATGGAATCAGAGAAAGAGCACTCAACTGGTGCCAAAGCTATTTAAGTGACAGAACGCAGTGTGTGCAATTCAATGCAACTTGCTCTGACAACAGGAGACTAATCTGCGGTGTTCCTCAGGGATCCATTCTTGGCCCTCTGCTCTTCCTATTATATACGAACGACATACCCTCTATCTGCAAACACATGTCACCTATACTATTTGCGGATGACACCAATGCTTTCTGTTGTGACGATGAGTTAATTACATTGTACGAAAAGGCAAACAAGGAAATGGAACAAATTACAAATTGGTTTTCACTAAATAAGCTACAACTAACTGTTGATAAAAACAAACTATCTGTTATTTTCAAAGCCTGGAGAATTATAAACAAAGATATCCAAGTTATGGAACAACACGGGACACTAAACGCGTGACAAAATACGAAGAACAAACGCATTCAAGAAAACAATTAGAAAAATTGTATAACAACACATACACCTATGAATAAGCCTGTCAATCCTACATACATACATAATCACCATCACTTCTTCATATACAAAACCACTGTTGCTGTTGTTGCCGCTGCTACTGCTACTATTTCTGCTGCTGCTGCTACTACTACCACTACTACTACTACTCCAACTCCTACTACTACTACTACTACTACTACTACTACTACTACTACTACTACTACTACTACTACTACTACTACTACTACTACTACTACATGAACCCAACTGCTACTACCAATACCTACTTTAAACATTATATCAAAACTACTGGATGAGCTCCCCACCCATGTCAGTAGTCATGTCCAGGCACTGGGATTTCCACAAGATCGACATTGACATGTCACGAACCTTCGACACAAAAGGCTCAAAAACACTATATGTACTATGCCAGGTCAGTTGCAATGCAAGTGAGCTGCGACTAGTGAGACTACTGCTTGCAACCACCAAGCTGCTAGTATAAGTCAAGTCAGTGACGTATGTAGAGATAGGAGTATATAAAATAAGGCTGCTAGAACAGAAGACTGTCTGAACAGAGGATCGCCGATCGGCGGCTACAGGAGGGAGGTGGACTGTCAGAACAGAGGCGTGATAACGCTGCAGCAGCTCGTCCGAACACCCATTTAGTGGTATACCGATCACCTGTGATCAACCACACATTACATGGTCCGAATGCCCATTTAGAGACACACATTCTACATGATACCGATCACCTCTGATCAATCCCAGATTACAGGGTCTAATCCTCCAGAGACGAATCTGATCAACGTTGTGTACCATGTGTTACCCCCAAAGAACTATGGCATTACATGCATGGTGTAGGCTGTGCGGCAGGGTGGGAAAAGGTGGCAAGATAAAATAGATCACTTGAGTCCTGGAGAGCTTCTCCTGACCTAATAATCCCAACAGTTGTAGACGAGTTATATGCCTGAAATCCACCAACAATACAGTGGTTAAGAAGCTATCCACAGACAGAAATGGCATTAACGGAATTATGGAAGTATTTACATGACCTGGGCGGTCGGTCTACAGTGATGATATCGAGTTAGAACAAGATCATCTCGACGACGCTGCTCAGACAAACACGTAGCACATCGGCATTAGGGCATTACCAACATGCCCTTCCAGCTACCTTGGCAATGCTCACTTGGCAGAATGCTAAAGTGCCTACCATCTGCACCATGGCAGACTCTGGCATGTTCACAGGTGATACAGAGGATCTGGTGCTGCATCGGCTGCAGACAACCACGTCCAGACCTTTTTACACCATAGAAGTTGCAGACAGACTCAATTTCCTCACGTGGGTGAAATCGGTCGTAGATATTTTTCCGCAGATGGTCGCGGAAGAGATTATACTGAGGCTCATATCGGAAGTGGAGCCACTTGGCATCTAATATCATGGCTGTCTGTGAGGCAGCCACCACAGGTATGAGCAGTAGTATAACCAGCATCCTATACATGGAGGGTTAAACCCGACAAGGTGAACCCCTCGAGAAATAGCTGTGTCAGATCAAGCCCTGTTCCTGCCTCGATGCCGATCTTCATCCCATCTGGGGCAGGTTTTAGCTGCTTCACTTTACCACCAGCTAGAAGCCGCAGCTCTAACACAATGGGTGTTGTTTGCGGACTTGTGAGCCTGACACGCTCGAGCAGCTTCACTGAGCCCTTTGCCTTCGAGGAGTGTGACACACCCTCAACCTGTAAGACACCCTCCTGAATATTGATAGTACAATATGGGTTGTTTGTGGACTTGTGAGCCCGGCATGCTCGAGCAGCTTCACTGAACCCTTCGCCTTCGAGGAGTGTGACATATCCTCTATCCGCAGGATGATATCCTGAATAGTGATGGCTTCCTCTGGTCCATCAAAGGGGTGACGCAGCAGGAGGTTTCCTCCATTGACCCCAATCCTATGACCCACTGCAACTAGGGTTGTACCATCTCCTATATAGGTCAGGAAAGATGTCCCCCTATTATAAAGCGTCCGGACCGTGCCATCTTTCTTCGCAATAGTAGAGAGGGGCGTGACCTCCAGGTCAATAACTGCTGGAGGTCTACATAGTGGCACCAACGCTTGCCAATTACCACCAGGTCCAGCACGGTGCCACACCTCGTTCTTTTTTAAGACTACCTGCAGCTGTTTCACTAGGCTCAACACCACACCACAATGCGACATCGCTGGGGCATGCTTCACAGTCGGCTGTGACATGAAAGTTGAGATCAGCGTCCAAAGTGTTAACATCCCCAACCTTGTCCAGTGACTGCTCTATCAGGGGGTGGAGGATGAACTTCTTCTTCGGAAAACTATTTTATCCCTATCCATCTCTCAACCCAGGCATTCCTTTGAGACATCCTTTAGGTCAGTGAGCAGCTCTACACCATCTCCACCGACGGGATGGAGGGAGAATGTCTTGGAGTCTGCTCCATATTGGAAGATGAACGACTTGCCATCGCTTAAACTTAACCTTGGTGACATCAATGTCGTACATGTCGACGAGATCAGCTAGACTGGTTGAGTGAGCAAATATGGGTTCCATTATATATGTATATATATATATATATATATATATATATATATATATATATATATATATATATATATATATATATATATATATATATATATATATATATATATATATATATATATATATATATATATATATATATATATATATATATATATATATATATATATATATATATATATATATATATATATATATATATATATATATATATATATAGGGTTTCAACGGAGTGCATAGTCATGCCGAGTGTCCGATTGCTACTCCAAAATGGGGAGAATGTCATTAGACCATCTCTGGTTGGTAGATGTGCAGTTCAGTATCACATAAAATGGGTTCTCTTCAAGGTAGCTCAGCATTCCACCACGTACGTACACGCCGATGTGTTACATCCACCACTGGGAACTACCTACCACAGCTCACTGACTAAAGTAGGGTTAGACGTGATAGAATATCTGCCAGGAGCCACCAGCAAACTGTGGAAAGTGATCAGCCCCAACATGTTAACCCACGTAAATCACCTATTTGACAGCTCCACCATTAGTCTATATGCCAGCATGGATGGTCTGTCGTATGCCCAATTAGAGTTTACGCTGCTACTACTTATTGAACTATCATCATGATATCATCTCAGACCTATCAGGCATTCGCCGAGATGTTGAAAAATGAGATAGAGGAGCAGCCACACACCTTTTCTGGTATGGTAGATATAGCGGTATAGGAAATGCGTTGTCGACAAGAAGATGAGCGACTGCAGCGGATGAGCTGGTATGAACAGAACGTCAGAGAGCCAAGGAGACGAAGGGACTACAACTCTGTCCAAGAATGGGAGAGCCTCATCCGTTAGGAGGAGGGCGTTGTAAGGCCAAACTTGTATGATTACTGGGATGACGAGTGTGATGAGTCTGTAGAAGTCTTGCAGTAGGAAGAGGAGAAGTATAAATCCAAGAAATTCTACCAACGGTGGGCATACTATCAGAGTGACAAGGTGAGGTTCCAGATGTCACGGCTGCGAAAGCAACTGGCCCCAGATATTATGCTGGATGAGGGGTATTTGAGGAAAGTATGTATCCACACCAACAAGCTTGTTCGGTTCGCCAGGCTCTCCAAGACGAATTCAACAATGACTCATCAGCAGATCCTACAGGAGATGGTACGAGTTTAAGAACTAGGTATACCATGGCTAAATTGGAGAGGCGAAAGCAGCCTGAACTATATCCACCCAGATGCCTGGAAATACTTTATCCCACACACAACCTCAAGGCTTACACCAGCGGGGATCGTTCGAATCAACCAGTCCTTAGAAGCATTCTGTTATTGTCTTCTGATGGCCCGGACCAAGCTGCGCCACTCTATAGATGTGGTGAGTGGCAAAGAGGTGCAGGCTATGTTCATCAGTCTTGTCGAGGATATGATCATCATTGCAGACCCTAGCAGCCTCATTGCCAAGTTCCAGCAAGCCTCACAGAAGGCCCGCCGCCAGCTGGACTTTGCCATATCGCCACACCTGCGGCTTATTCTGAGCAACCTGATCGTGAATATCTAGGACCTGGTGGTCAGGGGTTATAACAACATGAAAGTCGAGGGAAATTCCCCCGGTGTCCACTTTGGATTTAACACTGACATCAACTCGGCCGCACATGTCGTCCAGACGCCCATGATACCTAGGTCCCCGTGGTCTCCTATGAGGGGCAGTGCTACCATCATTTCAACTGTCGTTCCGACACACAGAGTGCTGGATGACAAATGGCGACCCGTGCTGACACTCACCACCCCATCGTTCTAGCAGAACGATAGCCCTACGAGTGGTGTCAGGCCTGGATATTGCTGTGCTCATCACCAGTCTCTCCGCCGCTAGTAGATCCAGCTCTTTGAGCAATAGATCATCCTGACTCTCTTCTGGTGCGGGAGTCATGGCAAATGAGATTGCCTGAACTAGCTTGGCCTGCCCGACAGCCCCCAAACACGTCAGCATATACACCCAAGAACTGCATGGTTCGGTGGTACAACCTTTTTCCAGCTTGTAGTAGCACAGAGCCTTATTCAACTCAGCAGTTGGAGGATGTCATGGATGCCTGCAACTGCTGGAACACATCCGTCAGATACTCCCGATCCTTGTAGAATCGCTTAGTATGCATGAGCTGCTCTACAACACTGCCGCCCATAATACGGTATTCGACGAAGCAGACCTGCCCCGTACCAAATCCTAGGTAGAGCTTCACAGCTGTGACCTCCTCTGTTACCTCAGCGTTAGAGAACTGGGTGAGCTCATCTCGTGACTTTTCTTGTAGACCTTCAATTTAGTGCGGAGAAGTCATAGTACTTAGTGCATAGGTCCATGGTTAAAGCTGCTATGTATAGTGCTATGGATATTCCTGAGTACTAATCTAAGCAGCTGGCAGATGCAGACTAGTTAGAGCTGCTTATCGCTCTCGAGGTAGAATATACACGTTTAAACGCATTGTATACTCAAGGCTTAAACAATGACATCAATGGTACAGATTGTAAAGCAACTCCCAGAGAGCCAGGCGAGTCTCCAGAAGGTGGAGAAGCTGCTCAAAAGCAAGACCCAGCAGCTACTGACACAGGCTAAGCCCCTGGTCATTCATGTCACCAGTAACGTGGTGGCGACTGTGGCCGTGGTAAAGATGATGGGTAATGAGGTGTTTCCTGCTGCTGGAGCCACTGTCCTTGCTACCGTGGCGAGTATGGTTGTCGACCACTGTCTAGGAATATCAATCTGATCCCAAAGATCGTCATCGGTGGCGCCTTCTATACTGTTGCTGCCAAGATTATGGGCAAACGCGTCCCTCTAACAGAAGCCACGGTTCTACGGTTAGCAACGAGTGCTATGGCTGAGATCATCATGGCCTGAGTCTAGCTTTAAGATGGGTATATATATACTGAGGATTTCCAATTCTTAGAAATGGTGCTTAGCCCACAAGGCATGCCCCTGTGCAGAGGGTCAGTATCATGAGCACAGTTACCTATTTCCTTGGCTCACTGCCTGGTCTGCCTATGGCCATCTGTTTCCGCCGTTCCCACTGGATACGACTAGGTTTAAGCCACTATATATACCCAACTATGTCTCTATCACTTACAGACCTAGAAAGCAAGGAGATTGGGGAGTTAGCCCACTTAGGTGAGGCACGCCTCAGCTCAGCGGACACTGTTGCCCCCATCTCCTTCATGGACCTCAATGAGAAGGATAAACCACGGGAAATCCGTGGTACCATACCGGTCAGAGACCTCATCGGAAATGTACAATCCATAGGAGCCTCGGCCCTTAACAGTGCCACCGCTGCATACAAAGGCATGACACTAGAGGGCAGGCTAATTGGCAAAGGTGCCCTTGGGACGAGTGATGAAAGAGCCATCAAGCTGTTGGCTGAATCACAGGCACATGAGCTCGTTCAGAACCTGTTCAAGAGCAGAAGCTCCTTCTGACTGGATGGAAATAATCTAATAAGATTGGTAGGATTATGGTCAGTGGTGTTAGCGTCGATGGTGAAAAGAGGCTGCCTCTAAACTCCAACTCCCCGAGGTGAAAAAGTCAGGGTTCTTCGGCTTGCCGTTTAAGACCTCTTAATAGACATGACCTCACGTGGTTGCCGCATGTGGATACCCGAT
The DNA here is from genome assembly GCA_034401795.1 of Chaetoderma sp. LZ-2023a. NCBI lineage: Eukaryota > Metazoa > Mollusca > Caudofoveata > Chaetodermatida > Chaetodermatidae > Chaetoderma > Chaetoderma sp. LZ-2023a. The sequence goes on from CM067373.1 coordinate 14,698,777, forward strand.
GTTCTGGACATTGCTACTGACACAGGCCACCTGCAGTACCTTCTCAGCTGTTGTTGGGATTTCATGCTCGACACCTCCATCACATCATTTGTCTCAGCTGGCGGTAGAACGATGCTGGTCCTGCAAGGCAATAGAGCTCATACAGGAAGTGCTTCCAATTAAGCTCCCAGACGAGGCTACAGCCAAACAGGTGCTGGCTAACCTTCATGTGCACATGCAACATGTCAGTACCATACAACAGAAGACCGGCCGATGCTGGGTAGGAGGTATTGATCATCGCCCCTTCGGGACATGGAAAAAATATCTTGTTGCACACCTTGCTGGCAGAACATCTGCGTGAGCACTACATATTCCTGGTGTCTGACCCTGCCGCTGACGCTGTCGACGACAATGGCCAGTGGTATAAGGGCCCAATAACCAAAATGCAAAACCTACAGGCGTTGATGGAGAAGCTGCTAGACTGACCGACCCACTTGTTCTAGTCATCGATGACCCTGCAATGGACAAGAAGATGGTCACCCACCTCAGCGACATCACACGGCGCATCCGTCACACCAAGATCACTATCTTCATCCTCTTTCATAAGTACACCCATGAGATCTCGCCAGATATCTGCCACAATACTCTGTTACTGTACTTCCACACAAAGTGTGGGCGTGCCATGCTGGAGACCATATTTGACAGCCTGACCCTCAATGAGGCTAAATGGTACCAATTCATGTTCAGCAACAAGGAGACAGGCGAGGTGTCACACTTCAAGCCTTCTCTGGAGAAAGCAGAAAACTTCAGCTACAAGCTGAATCCCGCCAGGAAGCTAAAGCGAAAGCATTAGCCCAGGAAGCAGAGACACAACAGTAGTAGTAGCAGCGGTGGCGGGGATGCTTTTTTTCAGGGTCGAGGAACTTCGTCAGAAGCTTGAGGAACTTCGTCAGAAGCTTGAGGAACTTCTTCAGAAGCTTGAAGAACTTCTTCAGAAGCTTGGGGAAGTTCGCCAGCTTGAAACTCTGTCCACTTAGAATCGGATGCCATGACTTTCTTCTTCTGAAACTTCTCGCTGAAGACACACTTCGCCCATGCCTTCTTAGTATCTGACTTGTGAGTACGTTTGATGAGGTAGTCCTGGTAGTTTGCGTTGGGGAATATTCTAAATGCTGCCTCGTCTCTCGCCAGCCACTCATGCCATCTTTTGTTGAAGATGTGATCAACGGCCTCCTTCCGGCCCTAGGCCCGCCCCTCTTGAGTACCAGTGGCATGCCCAGCCTCGTGGCCCTCAGTCACAGCTGTACTGATCTCCGCTCAGAAGTAATCTGTGGCTCCAGCCTGTATATCATCCAATATCCAGTGTTCATCATCAGTGTGGATATCGAATACGCCAGCCTACTTTCCTACAGCTAGAAGATCTTTGGGATCAACCCTCGCCTTTTGGAGCGCTAAAATTACCGGACTCTTAGTGGGTATCCTGGCAAGATCTAGTGACCTGCCCTGAGCACTGTCAGACTTCTGGTAGAGCATCCGAGTCAATAATTTCGTCGTACTACGGGCGGGTGTGGTCTTCTCTATGGCAGTTAGTATCTTCGCATCAGACGGAACTGGGAACTTGGCTCGCTTGTGGATAATGTTGACATCACGAAGTAGTCGGCGGACCCTGTCAAGCGGCAGCTGTACTGGTTTCTGCTTGGAGGGTGATACAGATTTCTTCTGCTGACCGAAGACGAGCTCATAAAGTAGTTCTTTATCTGTATATACCTAGACGTTAAGCATGCAGCAGTATGTATGGCATCCCGATGAGGCAGTTGAACCTGCGGCCAACCACCACACTGATCCTCGAAAGAACTGTCTGGCAGTCATTCGACCTAGTATCCATGATGCGACCCCTCTATCAACAGCAGGGAAGTTCATTGGCTTTGCCCTCTCAGGGCAGATCCATAAGATTAGGAGCATGATGCTCAATTTCAAGCTCAAGAGCACAGAGGCGAAGAAGGTAGAGCTCCCGCAGGTGGTGAGCAGGTGGGAGATTATGCAGAGCAGCAACACCCTGGACACCACCTATGTGAACGAAGAGTACCAGGTCCTGGCTCCACTGACTCGTGGACCTTCCTATTACGTGAAGGGGAAGAGTACTATGCCATCGGATGTAATGATGGCGTCACAGAATTTGACTTACAACCAGATGTAGAAATACCTGTCATGGTGCCACTCTTCTCCATCCTCGAGAACACATACGTGAACCTGGCCTTGATGCAGGACAAGCTGTTCCTCCGGGTGTACACCGAATATCTTATGGATGTAACGATGCCCTCTCGACGACTTCAGGTCTGGCATGATGAGAATGACCAGGAACTAAAATGTGCGGGCTCTAGACAACAAATCCTACATGTAGAGTGAGAGCATCAGCAGGTCCAGACCATGGCTAACCAGCATCTAGAGTAGACACTGCAACGAGGTGCCTCAGACTGCGTAGCTGTAGCTGTAGCAGTTTTGGTTCAGAAGGGAGGGGTGGTACAGGTGGTAGGGGAGCTAAACGACTTCAAACTTGTGGTGAGGTGCACGATCTGGCTGATTGTTGTCTCTATCGACAGAAAACGAAGTCATATGGCCTACTCGGCTTAACCAGTGGCCATGAGGATCTCGACCATGGCAACCAGCTCAGCTTTAATGTTGGGAACCTGCTCGGAGAGCGAGGGGGCACTCGCCTGGTCGGAGTAACGGTGCTGTACTTTGGATATAGCAAGGTTCACTTCTTGCAAAATGGAGGTATTCAGCTTGAACACGCATAAAGCATAACTCCAGCGTCGGCTCGGAGAGCTTTACTGCCTCGTAGTACTCATCGAGATGATCTTCGGCCTCGTGGATGTTCTGGCTGGCTTGAGCCTTTTGTTGCCATCAGCGTGCCTCGCTTTTGTGCATATGCTCGAGTGCCTTGCTGTACTCAAACTTCTCCTTAGACAGCTTTCTCTCTACCTCTGCCGCCTTATGGTCAGTGAGCTGAGACCACAGTTCGCCAACACAAACATGCCTGCATTCAGATTGCGGATGCCATGTCTATACAGGTGATTTAAACTCACCATATAGTCAGCAGGAACTGCAAGCAATGCATGAACCGGAAGCTTCTGAGGATCCAGTTGAGGACTATGATGAAGACTATGATGAGGATGACTAAGATGAAGACGAGGACAATGATGAGGATGCCTATGATGAGGACGTCTATGATGAGGACTATGATGGTGATGATGTAGAGCCATAATCTTGCTGACTAATCCACCGAGCCAAGGGAATTTATCGTACTTATATGAAGGGCTCTCTTGACCCACTAGCGGCAGTTGGTGCTCTGATTGCTCTGTTTATGACAAAGGTTGGCGAGATGGTCAGCAAAATTGCCAACAATGCTCTCCATGGATTTGAGATCTCTGAGGCTATTCCAGCCATCGCCTCGGGGTAGGCACATTCTTTGGCGTTGCCAGTCTATGGCTCCCATATGTTGCGATAGCTCTCGCAATCATCAGGGCTGCCGAACATTTAAGTCAAGTCCCTTAACTGGCAAGCCTTTGTCGATAAGCTTCCTTTCAGTGATGGCACCAGCACTGCAGAGATAAGACAGCAGTGTTCACAGGCATTCGAAGAGGTGTTCATCGATGGTCGAATGAACAATGGTCGTCTGTTCGTCTGTCTAGAGTTTGCCCGAGCTGTACAGGAGAGGACAGGAGTCGACGTCAGTGATGAAATCTGAGGTCCTGACAGCTTCTCTTGAAGATCTTTATTACCAGTCCAGCGGCTATTATCATGAGCCTCACCAACTGCTCGAGACTGCACGTCGCAAGGACCATAGATTCACCTTGGAGGTGGTTAGCCAGTTGCTTACCAGACATGCGATGTGGCAGATCTACAGATCACGTCCACAGCACATCTGGTATGCACACTTCGGTGAACCTGTCCCGAACAGAGCTCACCAGGCTGATGTGCTGTTCCTTCCACGTGATCGGGTCTGTTCCAAAGGAACATGCAAGACCTACATGTACACCCTCACCATCGTCGATGTAGCCAGCAGGTACAAGGTGGCAGTGCCGCTCACAGATAAGTCTGCGGGTCAGGCGGCGGCCAGATTCCAGAGTATCTATAAGGACCTACAAAATCCCTCCAGTGGCCAGAGTTACTGCAAGTGGATGAGGGTAAGGAGTTTAGGGGTGAAACTGCGGCCCTCATGCAGAAACATGGTGTGGTGATTAGGCGAGGAGAGGTGGGACATCACCGTTCTCAGGCTATCGTCGAGTGGTGGAACCGGACACTGGCAGAGAGGCTGTTCCCACATCAGTATGCTCAGGATATGGCTGTCCCAATTGGCGGTCACTCCAGGGTATGGGTGAGAAAGTTGCCCATTGTGGTGGAGAGATTCAATGCTTAGGTTACTAGGCTGATAGGACAGAAGCCAGTCAAGGCCATTCATCGATCCTCTGTGGCCCAACCTCGATGCCCTGTTCAAGAGCTGTACTCGGTGGACAGACTTCCATCCGATTCCCTGGTTCGGTATTTGTATGAGCCTGGCGAGTTGGAGGGTGGACGTAGGCAGGCGACTGACCCCAACTGGTCAATAGATGTACTCAAGACTGACAGGTATGTGGAGACGGCTGGACAGCCTACGCTGTACTACCTGGCATGGTCGGAGAGCAGTCCTAGGTGGTCGTTTGTATGAGAGGAGCTCCAGCTTATCCCTACAGACACCCAGCTACCTCCACCCTGGAGAGTAGACATCCTCCACTGACTGTCGGTTGAACATGTCACATGATGCTCATACCAGCAGCGCTTCGATGAAAGCATCAATTGGAATGATGACATCCTTGTTACCATAAGCCAGCCTGTAAATACCATCGGGAGCGATCCATCGCTTTGTGTCTAAGGGCTGAGGCTTGTTTTGGTCTGGTGGACCCCATAGAGATGGTGCCCCTCACTTCTCAGCATGTTCATACCATGGTGGAAGACCTGTCGCTCAAAGAAGCATTCCTTGTACTGCTCATGGTGAATCTGTCTAACCACAGCCCTGCGCGCACCCTTTGCCTTTTTTTACTTCCTGCTCATGCGACCACTTGATGGAGTACATCATCAGGTGCAGGCCAACAAACTCCTGGATTGGCACCCCGGAACACTCATCCTTCATCTTGCCCACGACCTTCCTGTTGGCAGTACTGTGTAGCGGGTGTGTTACTGGGTAGTCGCTTGTGCTATAGAGTTTGCTCCTCACAGCCATAGCTATCCTCAGTCTGGATCTCCAACAGGAATCTATCTGTGTCAGTCGCTTCAGCTGGTTGTAGTAAAGGTCATACATGAGGTGCTTCGAGAGGTCCAGGATGGACATTCCCACATAGGCAGGGCGGTTCAGCAGCAGGCTCTTCCTGTACATGGAGATGGCCTGCATGATGAGGTGAGAATCATACCCACGCAGGTTGTGGAACACGACCGGGATGGTGGTTGTTCTAGGGTTGAGGTGCAGCTTTATATTACACACATTGTGTACTGCTCCCCGGTAGAGACCAGTGATGTGGCAGTGATCTCTGACACTGTCCCAATCTAATGGTTTGTCGCACATATGGCAACTGACCACCGTTTTATGAGCTCGCCAATCTTCTGTAGATATATCGGCCTAAGGTGGGTGAGCACGGCCGTTATCTTCTCCGCTTCCCACGCCAATCGATCCAGGAAGTGTTTAGCTGCATCTTCTCCTCGAGACAGCACTGGTGGTTCACTGACACCATCACAGCGGACCACAATGTATGAGAACCCACAGATCTCATGGTGTTGCATTTTCTGTGTGCTGCTCTGAGCTTGATTCGCCTCTGGCCCCTCAATCTTGGTTGTTAAGGCTTAAAAGTCGGCAAAGATGATGAATGGCACCTTGAGTTGCTTGTGGTGGTTGGTGAACTGTATCCTCTTCCTATCCTCTGTAGGCATTCTTATGCGCATTGGTCTGCCACTGATGCCGCAGCACTCCGGTTTGTGCTTGATGAGGTCTTCGTGAGAATAATAGTGGAGACACAACTCACAGAAGTGCCTTCTTCCTTTATAACGACTCTGATCATAGAGCAGATGATTCAGGTCCTTAATCCAGGTATAATGTTGCTGGCAGATTTGTCCTTGGAATGATGGGATCAGCCTCACACAGCTGCAGTGGGTAGATACCCTTGTCATGCCCGAATACATTAATGGCCAGGCCATTCTGCTGCTCAACACACTTAAACTGGTGGATAGGGGTTGGAGAGTCCACACTGCTGAAGTCAAGGGTGTCCCAGTGCCCTAAATACTTCGATGTCCGCTGGGGATTACTGTCTGGAGGATAAGCAGCAGCCAAGCGAGACCAGCGAAGACAGTTGTCATCATCTTTGTTCTAGACATTAATCACAGCACGTTTTCGCTTAATCTAAGCGGGGAGATCAATGTAGGACCCACCACGTAGTGGTTGATATCTGGCGATGTTGAGGTACAATGCATCAACCTGGTCGACTGCCCAGCCTGACCCCTCGTGGGTGTAGTTCTCAAGGCCTTGCAGCACCTTGGCTTTGGCCCTCTTCACAGCCTCCCTAATATCGCTTGCCTTCAGGATGGCATGCTGCTTAGACCAGAACAGGGGATCTATGGTGACCTCTGTCCCACGATTCTTCTCCTTGCTGAGGGTGATCTTGAGAGCAAGGCAGAACTTCACCACCTTTATGTCGACGACCTCTTTCACCAACTTCCTCTCGATCTTGTCCACCTTTTTATACAGGAAAGCTGTTGGATCTTTTTCCCCATGTCCAGGAAGCTCCCACCCCCGCAGATATTTCTGGATTGCATGTGGGACCTTCACAAATCCTGGTGGTATGTCCCTCATTTCCTAGATTATAACATCAAGAAACCTGTCTATCTCCTCATCTGTGAACTTGGTTGGGGTTTCTAGCTCTGGGTGAGGGGGGGGGAGGGCCTTATCAGAAAGGAGAGCTGGGGTTGGCTTCTTGGGAGTGGTTGGTAGCCTCATGCGTGGGGCTGGGTTTGGCTTCTTGGGAGTGGTTAGAATCTTCCTGCGTGGGGCTGGGGTTGACTTCTTGGGAGTGGTTTGTAGCTTCCTCGGGAAGGAGAGCTGCCAGGTTCTCGGCATAAGTGGTATGGCTAATAAGCCCCTGCTGCAACAATCTCGCCAAATTTTGAAGTATTTCATCAATGTCCATAACAGATTTCTCTAATATGGGGATTTTTTGTATCACATGTTGGGGGGGGGTGCGGCCTGGAGGTGGGACCGGCCTGGGGTGGGGGTGGCAGTCAGTCAGACAGACAGATAGACAGACAGACAGACAGACAGACAGATATACCACTGACAGACTGTTCACAAAACAAGTTATCCAGCATGCTCTACTATCTGGCAATACTGTTTACATTTACTATGGCCTATTAAATACATAGCGAGATTTGAACCAGCGATTTTTTAAAGTGTAATTCAACGAATAATGTATTAGCTATCTCAACCGTACATGCATTAACAAAAATTACCTAGATTTAGCTGATAACCTGTTATGCGTTATCTATGATATGAAATTAATATCCTGTTGTGAAAAAAGCTGTACACTGCTGTAATATCCTTGTCTAGGTCTATGTCTTTTGTAACAGTATTGTCGTTTGTAGGTGTTTTATGAGGATAGTATTAATTCGGTAAGAACTGTAGTGTGTGTAATTTATGTGATTGGGAGTAATATTTCACGAATTCGCACCGGTTCCACAGAGCAGAAGGAATATATGCCTACAGATTGCCATCAGTAACGCCAATTAGCATACTAGTCCAGTCAATCTAGGCCAAAAATATTTTAACCTGGAACAAATTGCAGCAGAATTTTTTTACCTCGCTCAGTGTATAGGGGGCCATCATGTACAACATATCAAAAGTCCTCCAAATTTCCAATAGGGGAAAGGGTAAAATTTGCATAATTATTACCAGATTTGGGCCATTTCACCTGAAAAATCAATTTTTCTTTATTTCTTTAAAACCGGTATGTAATATATGTGTGACTGGGTATTTTTGGACTTTTTTAGTAATAAATGAATACGATTGACATATTCTCCACAAATTAAATGTATTGTGTTATGCCACTTGCATGAATTTACCTAATACCATCATTGATATTGATACAATACATATTATATTTTATTATGTCACGGTATTGTGTGTTTCTAAGCTAAGCTAAGATGAAATAGTATGGCATAGGTACCTGGTTTCTACTAATTTCATCTTGCATCAATTATCCAAGTCATCTTCCTCAATGAGCGTTATTGAATTCGAGCAACTGAGACCCTTACAGTCTTCGCAGGCGGATGTGCAGCTGAGCCCATGTTTTCTACAGGTGCATCTCTTTGATTCACAGCCAGTTTTGCAGCTGCATCTAAATGAATACAGTAAATCGTCAGGTGCTGCCAGCATGTCAGTCTTAACAGGCAGCATTTGGTGGTTGAGAACTTTCCAGCCCCATTCTGTTGGATCCATATCTCCAGCATCTCCTCTCCAAACTTGAATTTGGTAGTACACGCGAAGACTGTGAAACTTTACGGATGCGGGTGTTGGTGGTAAATCTCGTGCTTCAACATACGTGGAACTTTTTGCAACCTTCTCCCTGAATCGCTTGTACCGCAAAGCAACTAGACTATCCATTGAAGTGCCATTGTATAGAATAAGCATTGCCTTCTCACCTGCTTTTATCACATCATCTTTATTCGCATTACTCATTGTAAACACTTCAGCAATTTGAGAGAGTTCTTTGCAGCACTGGATTTTGCTAAGGGATGCAGATTTTCCAATTCCATAAAGCCTAGATGTTGAGTCACAGCCAAGGATAGGATGGATAAATAACAGCTGTGAGCACAAACAGAACCCGAGTTTTTCCTTTGCCATTTTGATATTCCACAGTCGGGGTTTCTTTGCATTTTGCTTTGGCTCTGGTCTGAAAAATAGCTGACAGCCATTCATATCAGTATGGTATAGAAGTAACACCAGTAGGTCGGTATCGTCTCCAACAAGAGCAGTATTTGTTGACTTTGAAGCCAAGATAGCCGTTTGCGTAATTAAGACATCAGCATCACCGCTTGCCTTTATCGTTAAGCATCCAGCCTGTTCGAGAGATGAACTTAAGATTGATATGAACCGATGTTTGTTCTGCTTGTTACTAAGAAAATCAGGCTTACTCAGAGTTACAACTGTTTGCGGAGTCAGTACAACAGTTGCGCCTGATCCACGAGTTCACCTCTTATGTGTTACATCTTTTATGTCTGGGCCTTGGTCATAACCATCAAAAACTACTGTAGCCTTTCCATATTTGCTTATGCAATATTTTACATATCTTTGACAAACATTTGCAAATGTCTCCCCACGCTGCCATGGAACACGGTGTAATAGAGCTCCTCCATCAAGCACATAGTGGACAGAATCTGGAAGGACTGCATCTTCATTTTGAATTAATTTCCACAATGCATCAGCAAGTGCCGGCTTATTTGCTTCCCATGGAAGAGATGAATTATCAAAGAGTGCGGGCAGATGAGTGCACAACTCATACTCAAAATAAAATGCTGGATTCCCTTTTGATCCATTTGTAGCAATTAAACTGAGTCTTTGAAATAGGAGTTGTGGATCAATTTGTACACATTCATCATCAATCTTGAGAGATGTTTTGGATGCTAAGGTAATAGCTTGTCTCTTTCTCTGGAACGAAATGCCTGATACACATTGGCCACACATCGAATTAATAATTGATTCTCCAATATCTTTAGCATCGTCAACATTGACTGATTCATGTGCAGACAATCCACTAACAAGTCCTCTAAGAGAAGGGTCTGGTCCAAATGGATTCAGTTCACTAAGGATTTTGAGAATTTTGTAAGTATCATCCATATCACGCTTTATTCGAGATTGTGTGGAATCTTTGTGTTGTTCACTTGAATCACAGTTTACCCCAGAGAGCTCTTGCATTGCATTACACACATCTGCACATGCGGGCATAGACAACAACCAAACAAGACGCTGAAGTTCTGTCATTCCACGACCTCGTGTTAGACCACCACTTGAATTTACACTTCTCATAAGGACCTGCTCAATAACTAGATCAGTAGATAACCCTGCCCAATACCTATCACTTCGATGAATGACATGATGACCATTGAGGAAGCTGGTGTGTATATCTGGATGACTTTCAGGTATTTCTAACATCTTTTGTAAATATACATATGCAGACTTGGCGTACAGATTATGCCCAGCAGCTGCAAAATATGGAAGCATCTCACGAACGGTCTGAAGGTGCATGTTCCAATCACCAGTTCGTTCTGCCTTAATGAATTTGCGCAGAATGTCAACCAACTCCATATACAAAAGCCAGAGTCGTGCAGTCCTCTTATCTTTCATGACCACCTTCTCTGAGTCTAGTTTGTCCTTGACATCATGTAATGCATTTTCCGAGGACAATCTTGTAGCTACATACGGATTTTTGATAATGTCATCATAGAGCTCTCCAACTTTAACCAGACTTTTATTTAGGGAACTTTCAATCGTTTCATGTCCTGCAACATTATCATCATTGTCAAACAATTCTTTTGAATGCATTGTAGCGGAATATTCTACTGTGTCAACTTCAGCATCTGCAATTGTAGGTAGTGGTAGGTTGTATGCATTTGCAATCAAGATTGTACTGAGAGAAGCAAAATCCATGTCCATATTCTGATTGAATTGTATAGAAATTTATTCAAATTGTGAGATAAAAGTGAAAATTAAAATGCAATTTATTTTAGATAAAATTTTAAAAGCGAAAAACAAAATTAAACTTACTTTAAATATAATTTTTTTAAATTACCCCGGCCCTGTGCATACAACCATATTTAATCTGTGGTTTGGAGAATTTGTACAAGTGGTTCAAGGCAATATTGCCAATTGCTTACTGTCTTCCGTGACCATGAAATTCAGAGCTTAGACAACATTTCTACTTCGTTTATTTGCGGAATGAAGCAGGTAAGGGAAGTTTCATTATTCGGATAATGGCGGTAGCTAAATATGCGAATTTACCCACTTTCCCATCGAGGGATTTTGGAGGACTTTTGATATGTGACACCTGGCAGTCCCATGAATGCCGCAGAAAAGAAATAAATTCTGTTGCAATTTGTTCTAGGTTAATTTGTAGTTTTACTGGACTATACATGTATACATATTATAGACTGCTGTAGACTGTTGTCAATAATTTCAAAATGTAGTTATCAGTGCGTTATCAGTCCGATTGATCTGTTTGCTATTATTGCACAACAATTCATAAAAGATAAATGTCATTATTTGTGGGCTAGTTATCGGTTCCCCATTGGCTCAATTCATATTGGCGCTGAAATAAACCATGGTTCAAATCTATCAAAAGACCTCAGCTAGATGGTACCCATCGAACAAAAAAGGTACGCACTAGTGTAAGGGTACAATGACAGAAATAGGAGCAACGGGAACCACATAAAAAAAACCCGCAGGAAACGAGAGGCGAGAGAGAGAGAGAGAGAGAGAGAGAGAGAGAGAGAGAGAGAGAGAGAGAGAGAGAGAGAGAGGTTGGTCAGCCGGGTTCTCCCAGACAGTGGGGTACGGGAGCTTTTTAGTTTTTTTGTTTGCTGCAACGTTATCACGCCTCTGTTCTGACATCCCACCTCCCTCCGGTAGCCGCCGATCGGCGATCCTTTGTTCTGACAGTATTCTGTTCTGGCAGCCTTAATTTATATACTGCTGAGGTTGAGACACCAATCGGCTCCCTACAGGGAGATGGTCTATCCCCTGCGCTTTTCACCTGTTACCCTGCTGCTGCATTAAAATCCGTGCGGAAAAATTCCACAAGACACCCCCACCCCTCACCCCACACCACCCACCCCACCTCACCCCACCCCACACCTGCGCCCATCAGTGTTCATATCGGTTATGCCACTGGAGATGGAATATGTCGATGACGTGCAATTCATGGACGAGGAAAGGAAACAATTTGACGAACTTCAAATAGCTACAAGCAAACTAAAAATTGAGAATCTCTTTATGAATGCATCCAAAACAGAGTTCACCCACATATACCTATCTACAAAGCATGACATAAAGAAAATGACGATCCACTCCGTGGCTGCGAGCCATGGAGGAAAAGTAAAATCCTGTGTTCACTGTTTTGTAGTACTGCTGACATTGCTGCACACTGCGTCGTGGGGAACATAGCTTTCCAGTCCTTCTGAAAGCAATGAATTCGTAGATCAAAGATGCCCTTGACAAAAAGACTAGGTTTATACAATGCAAAATTGTGTATCATTGATGCTGTAACACCTGGGTAGCTCCAAAAGGCAGCTCTAGGTGAATGTGATGCCTGCGACCACAAACACCTACATACCATCCCTGGACACCGATAGCCAGACAGCATAATTTCCAATAATGCACTATATCAAGATGTGTAACATATCGCCGCTGTCCACAAAAGTCGGCCAGAAAAGATGGTCTATGTTTGGCCATGTGCTAAAGATGTCCCCACACACTAGCACAGACAGCCTTGGAATTTGCTCTACTGGGAGCCAACAAATACAAAGCCAGGAGAGGACGTCATTGCATAAATCTGCTCAGCGTGCTACGAAGTGACCTCAAGAAAGCAGGACTCGGTACAGACAAATCAAGAATGGATATGAGGAAGCTAAAGATTTTGGCTGAGGACAAGACACAGGGGGCAAAATCGAAGAAGGGCTGATTGCAGCTGTAGGATGTTTCTACTACTGCAGCCGCAGAATAGAGTAATCATGCATACTATGTTTACGCAACTCATACACGCCCTGTACCCCGCAGAACACGCAGATTTAACTAATATTAAACTCATCATTCGTAACATAACAACACCAATGATTGAAACGTGAAACTACTATATTAACTTCTGTATATCTTACAGATCACACTGAAGACCAGCCTAGTCAGGGTCAGCCAAGGAAACGAGAGCTTGTCTATTCCAGAATGTCGTCATTGTGTGAGCGGAAAATGATTCAGATCGTCACTTCTAGAAAATATTGAACGCTATACACTAAGTATTCTGATAAGAATTTGACCAAGCCTTTGCTGCCAGTCAGCAACGACTTTCAATCAAATTGCTGAAAAATCTGCAAGCGGTACTAAATTGAATGTCATCTTGATTATTTTGAGATCAGTTTGATTGAACGATGTTGTATCAACGATTTTCAGGCAAACCGTTATCTAACCGTTAGCTAGTGGCATTTCTATTGTCTACTGAGGATTTTGCTAACGACTTGAGGGAAAAGTGTTGCTGCAAATGCTGAAATGTGTTGCTGCCATTGCTAACAACGATTTTCCGAGCACGTTTCACATCTACCATATACACAATTTGCGTAGATATGTCATACTCTTACTATGAGCTATTGAGGTAGTGTCTCCTCGCAGTGCGGACCAACATTACAATGACTAGCATTAGTCTATCGGGTTTAAAAATGAACATTGCATAACATCAGGGGGAAATAATAAACCAAATAGTGGTCACACCAAATATCAAACAAAAATGGCGGCTATCATCACTGAATGTGTCAAACAATTTCCTTCAAGTCTTATTGGTTTACGTTTACTTTAAAAGAGGACCAATAAAAGTGTATAACACCCCCCCCCCCCCTTCATCCCGCCCCCCCCCCCACCCCCCCCCCACCCCCGGTGATAACTATACACGGGCTTCTTTTCAGCCGTTCTTGAGATCAATATTGTCGTCGATCTACCCGTGAGCATATAAATATATGGCATTGCCAGCAATGTGAACCTTTGTGCTCTGTTTACGCATGACCTATGATACATGCCGTGGTCATGCGCAGCTGTTAATAGTCATCACCCTGTTCATTACCCTCGCACTCTAAGCGGAAGTATGTGCGTGCTTGCGGAAAGGCGGGCGGGCGGGCGAGCGGGCAGGCATACGTTTGGGCAGGCATGCCGGCATGTCCGGAGCTGTATTTTAAAAACCTGCAGATTCGATTTGCCTCAAATTTTATCACAACCAATGAACTAACCTTAAAAGAGGATTTCCAGACATTGTCCATAATATGGAGGTAGATCTGATCGGTATTGTATCAAAATCTGGATCTATGAATACATCGAAAACTGTTTTCCGATTTGGCTTAAAGTATAACCCAAGAGACAGCGAGACGATACGCGAGGACTCCACAGCATTATCTATGATCCGAATAAAATCCTGAAAATCCGTGTAATATACCGCTTGTGATACAAAATGATATGATAGTGGTGCGTGCGTGCGTGCGTGTGTGTGTTGGGCGATGGTTTGCAATCTAGACTGTTCCTATTGGTTATTTATCCATTACGAATCCAAGCTCTAAAACTCATATCAACGACAGTACAGCATATCTGATGATTGGTTCGATATAGCCCATAAATATTCTGTTTTACCATGACATAGTAACGTTAATAAATTGTTTATTGCGTGATATACATGCCAGTAGATTATTGGCCCAGTGATTATGATAATGATGATAATGATGATGGTGGTGATGATGGTGATGATGAAGATGATGATGATGATGATGGTGGTGGTGGTGGTGGTGGTGGTGGTGGTGGTGGTGGTTGTGGTGGTGGTGGTGGTAGTGGTGATGATGATGATGATGATGGTGGTGGTGGTGGTTGTGTTGGTGGTGGTGGTGATGATGATGATGATGATGATGGTGGTGGTGGTGGTGGTTGTGGTTGTGGTGGTGGTGGTGGTGCTGGTGGTGGTGGTGGTGGTGGTGGTGGTGGTGATGGTGATGGTGATGATGATGATGATGATGATGATGATGATGATGATGATGATGTGACCGTGTTCTGCAGCTAATGAAGTGAAAACTTCTTTCAGCTGCAACCAGTTTTTCTTCCACCTTCTCCATTGTGTGCTGTCCCATGCGAGTGTCCTAAGCTTCTTCACGTTATTTTTTGTCCTTAGTGGTCCTACGAGATCTGATCGCAAAACACTTAGTAAGTTGACTTTATGGCGTCCCTCGCGTGCTTGACACCTCATGGCACTTGCCGCTGATAATACCTAGGACTCTCTGAGCAGGCGGATTTTCTAGCATTCGAAGAACATGTCCGAACATAGACCATCACTGTTGCGCTGCCCTCACATACAGCGTCATCCTATGGCACTGTCTCGCCTTCCCGCTCTGCTCCCGTATCGAGTACCGCGCTTGCAAGCAGGAAGTGATATCCACACTAAGTTAACAAGACGTCATAAATATATATGAATTGTGGGTCTCAGTCAATAAAATTGTTCGATGAGAAATACATGATGACCTGATTGGTTACCCTGAACCCCATAAGCTTAATGTTACTTCACATGGAAAGAGATCAAAGGTCTGCAAGTATGCCCACATACAGCGGAGTGATGTGAGTGGGCGTATGTTAGTACGATGCACATATAGTGGCACTGTGTTACGCAGTTTGACGAGGGCAACATTTGATATTAATCTGTGTGGCCAGCGATGATGGCTCGCAGATGCGTGTGCTGATATACATCGAGTTTGTTCAAGAGTGGTTTTGGAGCTGGCCAGCTGTTGCAATTGTATAGTATTATGGAAACACATGTAGCATCATAAAGTTGCTTCTTGACTTTCATGTGGATTTTAGAGCCACAAATCCAAAACTTCCAAAGGAACCGAAAGGCGCTATTCTCTGTTACACAGCAGGTTCCACTCTGTCTGGGCTTCATTCACAAAGAGGGTTCAGCTTTGAGCTGTTCTTCAGCTATTGGAAGTAGTGTATTAAGATGACATTTTTGTTCGTTAATAAAGGTCAATGTCATCTGCACACTCCATCTTTAGTAGCCTGTCATTGAGATTGGAGGGCTTGGTCATGTGGAGTGTTCTTGATCTGATGATAGAGCCTGTGGTGGGGTAGCAAGTGAAATGCACCGGTGATAACCCGTCATCTTATGGTGACCCTATTGATGTCTCAAACTGTGCAGAAAGCGTTGAAGTGACGTGAAAATTTAGTTTTGTGCTTGCCAATAAGATTCTAACCAGGCGTAGTTCGTCATCATCGCGAATTGCCCCAAGTTCAAGTTTACTTTATTCTCCCGGGCTAATCCATTAGTCCCGGGGTCTCATTGATAATCACCAACGTCATATGCTGGGAGAATTTCTATGGAAGTTTACAAATGACTCATGTCAGGTGCCTTTGATCTATACACCTGTGCAAAAGTTAAGCACCACCCTATTTTTTACGCACATGCGAGGGTATATTCATGTGCTATGAAGAAAGCAATAGCATAAACATTTATGTACCCATCCATCTTAGTGCAAGAGGTAATAATGCAACTAGAGGAATGCTGATTATGATGGTGGGGAAACACTGTATGTTTTTGTTTGAACTTGAAAACGAGGCCTGAATATGGTTACGTTGACACAACTGACAACTATTGCCCTACAGTTGACACACGTGGCTAGATTGTCATTAATGGTGTCTGAAAACGAAGTTTAACATCTGTGCACGAGTTTGAGACTGTCATTATTAATACCGGGTATATCCACCTTGTGCCTGGATGACGGCCTGGACACGACGTCTCATGCTGGTCACCAACCGACTGATACGCCATTGTGGTATTCGTTGCCATTCAAGATGGAGTGCGTCTGTTAATTCCTGTAGGTTCTGCACAGGAGGATCCCTCCTTCTCACCATGTTTCCCAGAATGTCCCAGATGTGCTCAATAGGGTTCATGTCAGGGCTCCTTGCTGGCCATGGTAGGGTTTCGATGGCATTCTGGCGGAGGTATTCATGCACAGCTCTAGCACGATGTGGTCGGGCGTTGTCATCCATGAATATAGGGTGGGTTCCAGGTGCATGATTTACAAAATGAGGGACCACAACTCTATCCAGTATGGAATCTTGATATCTTTGTCCATTTAGTGTTCCAGGTACAGTCAACAGATCCAGCTTACAATCAAATGAGATGCACCCCCATATCATAACGGAACCTCCACCAAATGGAACCTCTTCCATGATGTTACGTTGGTCGTACGCCGTGCGTCTGGACCTCCATACACGAGTTCGACCATCTGTGGCATGAAGCAGGAACCGACTTTCATCGGACCAGTGTACCCGTCTCCAGGATCTCATGTTCCAGTGTCTTCTTTCGTTGCACCACCTCAGACGCCCCTCTTTGTGGTGTGCAGTGAGGAGAGGACGTCTGACAGGTCTCCTAGCTTTCATGCCAGCAGCATACAGTCTCCTTTTGACGGTAGACATTGACACTCTATTGCGCGTTTTCCATTGCTGGCTGAGCACTCTGCTGTTGGTGAATGGAGATCTCCTAACAAGGCGTACTAGGGCTCGATCATCACGGGCAGTAGTCTTCTTCGGTCTTCCAGATCTAGGCATGTCCTTCACCTCGTTAGTTTGCCCATGTTTTGCAATCAAACGACTGATTACAGTATGGTTAATGTTCAGCTGTCTGCCAATCTCTCTGCATGACATACCAGTGGTATGCATGCCTATGATTTGCCATTTCACACGATCACTTAACCTTCGTTTTGCCATAGCGGTTCACAATCAAGAGCTAATTCTCTCTGTACAAATAAACCATGGTCATGAACACAAAATTCCTAATCTTGTCGCCTAAATCTGTATGTAATGTTCTACACCTCAAACTGGACTTTTACATAACTGAACACGTGTGCTGTTTCCCCCCACGCACGGACATCAAGCGGCGTGAAGTCATGCATGCATGTGCATTTCGTACTTGGAATTATGTCAGCTAACGCGGGGATAAAAAGTATGGCAGCCTAGTTGTACCATCATGTTTCTACGTTCTATTGTTTTTGCTGGTGCTTAACTTTTGCACAGGTGTATAGTACCGTAACCTAATTGCCAAAACAACCTAATCGCAACTGGACTTAACTGGATATACCTAGACTTCACTACAAGACAAGGACACGTATGAGTCAGACCGGAAGCGTAGTTCGTTACCTTACTTTCCGCATGTGTCACGTGATAACATATTTGCGAGATAAGAGTGCGTTTGGGAACAATAAGCAACATGGGTGTAAACCACGCTAAACAATGTAGGCGTGAGAAGAGGAATATCCAAATATTCGGCGGATATTACAAACTAGTGATTCTTTCAAACTTGTTGACACATCAAGTACCGTTGCAAGACAGAGCAGTGACTTTATGTTATTATTAAATCATGTGGTTGTCAAATAATTCTTGCAATAATAGCAATAGCAGACTGTGTGCTATGGGGAATAATAACCCATTATAGCAATCGATAGACGCGCATATAGCAGCATATGTGTATTGGCATGCTGAAGTATGCCAATTTCTTGACTTGTTCCTTTTTGCTGTTCATGCTACATGGAATGCAGCACTTCAAATGTCTTTGTTAATAATTAGCTTCAGGCAACTTAAAGGTTATTCCAACATGGCGTGGATTCTGTGTGGGTGTGTGGATGCGGGTAGGATGCAGGAGACGTACCACGATGTACTGATAGGAACGTTCGGTGTGGATTCTGTGTGGGTGTATGGAGGCTGCTAGGATGCAGGAGACGTGCTAGGAGATACTGATAGGAGCGTGCGGCGTGGATACTGTGTGGGTATATGGATACGGGTAGGATGCAGGAGACGTACTAGGATGTACTGATAGGAACGTTCGGTGTGGATTCTGTGTGGGTGTATGGAGGCCGGTAGGACGCAGGAGACGTGCTAGGAGATACTGATAGGAACGTGCGGTATGGATTCTGTATGGGTGTATGGAGGCTGGTGGGACGCAGGAGACGTACAAGGAGATACTGATAGGAGCGTGCGGCGTGGATTCTGTGTGGGTATATGGATACGGGTAGGATGCAGGAGACGTACTAGGATGTACTGATAGGAACGTTCGGTGTGGATTCTGTGTGGGTGTATAGAGGCCGGTAGGACGCAGGAGACGTGCTAGGAGATACAGATAGGAACGTGCGGTATGGATTCTGTATGGGTGTATGGAGGCGGGTGGGACGCAGGAGACGTACTAGGAGATACGGATAGGAACGTTAGGCGTGGATTCTGTGTGGGTATATGGATACGGGTAGGATGCAGTAGACGTGCTAGGAGATACTGATAGGAACGTGCGGTGTGGATTCTGTGTGGGTTTATGGAGACGGGTAGGATGCAGGAGACGTGCTAGGAGATACTGATAGGAACATGCGGTGTGGATTTTTTGTAGGTGTATGGATGCGTGTGGGATGCAGGAGACGTGCTAGAAGATACTTATAGGAGCGTGCGGTGTGGATTCTGTGTGGGTGTATGGAGGCGGGTAGGATGCAGGAGACGTGCTAGGAGATACTGATAGGAACGTGTGGTGTGGAGTCTGTGTGGGTGTAGGAAGGCGGGTGGGATGCATGAGACGTGCTAGGAGACATTGAGAGGAACGTGCGGTGTGGATTCTGTGTGGTTGTATGGAGGCGGGTAGGATGCAGGAGACGTGCTAGGAGATACTGATAGGAACGTGTGGTGTGGAGTCTGTGTGGGTGTATGGAGGCGGGTGGGATGCAGGAGACGTGCTAGAAGATACTGCTAGGAGCGTGCGGTGTGGATTCTGTGTGGGTGTATGGAGGCGGTGGGATGCACGAGACGCACTAGGAGATACTGATAGGAACGTGCGGTGTGGATTCTGCGTGGGTGTATGGAGGCAGTGGGATGCAGGAGACGCGCTAGGAGGTACTGATAGGAACGTGTGGTGTGGAGTCTGTGTGGGTGTATGGAGGCGGGTGGGATGCAGGATACGTGCTAGAAGATACTGATAGAAGCGTGCGGTGTGGATTCTGTGTGGGTGTATAGAGGCGGTGGGATGCACGAGACGCACTACGAGATACTGATAGGAGTGTGCGGTGTTGATTCTGTGTGGGTGTATGGATACGGGTAGGATGCAGGAGACGTACTAGGATGTACTGATAGGAACGTGCGGTATGGAATCTGTGTGGGTGTATGGAGGCGGGTGGGACGCAGGAGACGTGCTAGGAGATACTGATAGTAACGTGCGGTGTGGATTCTGTGTGGGTGTATGGAGGCGGGTAGGATGAAGGAGACGTGCTAGGAGATACTGATAGGAACATTCGGTGTGGATATTTTGTGGGTGTATGGATGCGTGTGGGATGCAGGAGACGTGCTAGAAGATACTGATACGAGCGTGCGGTGTGGATTCTGTGTGGGTGTACGGAAGCGGGTGGGATGCAGGAAATGCGCTAGGAGGTACTGATAGGAATGTGCGGTGTGGATTCTGTGTGGGTGTATGGAGGCGGGTGGGATGCATGAGACGTGCTAGGAGACATTGAGAGGAACGTGCGGTGTGGATTCTGTGTGGTTGTATGGAGGCGGGTAGGATGCAGGAGACGTGCTAGGAGATACGGATAGGAACGTGTGGTGTGGAGTCTGTGTGGGTGTATGGAGGCGGGTGGGATGCAGGAGACGTACAAGGAGATACTGATAGGAGCGTGCGGTGTGGATTCTGTGTGGGTGTATGGAGGCGGGTAGGATGCAGGAGACGTGCTAGGAGATACTGATAGGAACGTGTGGTGTAGAGTCTGTGTGGGTGTATGGAGGCGGGTGGGATGAATGAGACGTGCTAGGAGACATTGAGAGGAACGTGCGGTGTGGATTCTGTGTGGTTGTATGGAGGCGGGTAGGATGCAGGAGACGTGCTAGGAGATACTGATAGGAACGTGCGGTGGGGATTCTGTGTGGTTGTATGGAGGCTGTCTGGGTTTGCAGGAGACGTGCTAGGAGATACTGATAGGAGCGTGTGGTGTAGATTCTGTGTGGGTGTATGGACGCGGTGGGATGCAGGAGACGTGCTAGGAGGTAATGATAGGAACGTGCGGTGTGGATTCTGCGTGGGTGTATGGAGGCAGTGGGATGCAGGAGACGCGCTAGGAGGTACTGATAGGAACGTGTGGTGTGGAGTCTGTGTGGGTGTATGGAGGCGGGTGGGATGAATGAGACGTGCTAGGAGACATTGAGAGGAACGTGCGGTGTGGATTCTGTGTGGTTGTATGGAGGCGGGTAGGATGCAGGAGACGTGCTAGGAGATACTGATAGGAACGTGCGGTGGGGATTCTGTGTGGTTGTATGGAGGCTGTCTGGGTTTGCAGGAGACGTGCTAGGAGATACTGATAGGAGCGTGTGGTGTAGATTCTGTGTGGGTGTATGGACGCGGTGGGATGCAGGAGACGTGCTAGGAGGTAATGATAGGAACGTGCGGTGTGGATTCTGCGTGGGTGTATGGAGGCAGTGGGATGCAGGAGACGCGCTAGGAGGTACTGATAGGAACGTGTGGTGTGGAGTCTGTGTGGGTGTATGGAGGCGGGTGGGATGCATGAGACGTGCTAGAAGATACTGATAGAAGCGTGCGGTGTGGATTCTGTGTGGGTGTATGGAGGCGGTGGGATGCACGAGACGCACTAGGAGATACTGATAGGAGTGTGCGGTGTTGATTCTGTGTGGGTGTTTGGATACGGGTAGGATGCAGGAGACGTACTAGGATGTACTGATAGGAACGTGCGGTATGGATTCTGTGTGGGTGTATGGAGGCGGGTGGGACGCAGGAGACGTGCTAGGAGATACTGATAGTAACGTGCGGTGTGGATTCTGTCTGGGTGTATGGAGGCGGGTATGATGCAGGAGACGTGCTAGGAGATACTGATAGGAACATGCGGTGTGGATATTTTGTGGGTGTATGGATGCGTGTGGGATGCAGGAGACGTGCTAGAAGATACTGATAGGAGCGTGCGGTGTGGATTCTGTGTGGGTGTATGGAAGCGGGTAGGATGCAGGAAATGCGCTAGGAGATACAGATAGGAATGGGCGGTGTGGATTCTGTGTGGGTGTATGGAAGCGGGTAGGATGCAGGAAATGCGCTAGGAGGTACTGATAGGAACGTGTGTTGTGGAGTCTGTGTGGGTGTATGGAGGCGGGTGGGATGCATGAGACGTGCTAGGAGATACTGAGAGGAACGTGCGGTGTGGATTCTGTGTGGTTATATGGAGGCGGGTCGGATGCAGGAGACGTGCTAGGAGATACTGATAGGAACGTGTGTTGTGGAGTCTGTGTGGGTGTATGGAGGCAGTGGGGTGCAGCAGACGCGCTAGGAGGTACTGATAGGAACGTATGGTGTGGAGTCTCTGTGGGTGTATGGAGGCGGGTGGGATGCAGGAGACGTGCTAGAAGATACTGATAGGAGCGTACGGTGTTGATTCTGTGTGGGTGTATGGTGGCGGTGGGATGCACGAGACGCACTAGGAGATACTGATAGGAGTGTGCGGTGAGGATTCTGTGTGGGTGTATGGAAGCGGGTAGGATGCAGCAAATGCGCTACGAGGTACTGATAGGAATGTGCGGTGTGGATTCTGCGTGGGTGTATGGAGGCGGGTGGGAAACATGAGACGTGCTAGAAGATATTGAGAGGAACGTGCGGTGTTGATTATGTGTGGTTGTATGGAGGCTGGTCGGATGCTAGAGACGTGCTAGGAGATACTGATAGGAACGTGTGGTGTGGAGTCTGTATGGGTGTATGGAGGCGGGTGGGATGCTGGAGACGTGCTAGAAGATACTGATAGGAGCGTGCCGTGTGGATTCTGTGTGGGTGTATGGAGGCGGTGGGACGCAGGAGACGTACTAGGAGATACTGATAGGAACGTGCGGCGTGGATTCTGTGTGGGTATATGGATACTGGTAGGATGCAGGAGACGCACTAGGATGTACTGATAGGAACGTTCTGTGTGGATTCTGTGTGGGTGTATGGAGGCTGGTAGGATGCACGAGACGCACTAGGAGATACTGCTAGGAGCGTGTGGTGTGGATTCTGTGTGGGTGTATGGACGCGGTGGGATGCAGGAGACGTGCTATGAGGTACTGATAGGAGCGTGTGGTGTGGAGTCTGTATGGGTGTATGGAGGCGGGTGGGATGCAGGAGACGTGCTAGAAGATACTGATATGAGCGTGCGGTGTGGATTCTGTGTGGGTGTATGGAGGCGGTGGGACGCAGGAGACGTGCTATGAGGTACTGATAGGAACGTGCGGTGTGGATTCTGTGTGGGTGTATGGAAGCGGCTAGGATGCAGGAAATGCGCTAGGAGGTACTAATATGAATGTGCGGTGTGGAATCTGTGTGGGTGTATGGAGGGGGGGGGGGGGGGGGGAGGGGGGATGCATGAGACGTGCTAGAAGATACTGAGAGGAACGTGCGGTGTGAATTCTGTGTGGTTGTATGAAGGCGGGTCGGATGCAGGAGACGTGCTAGGAGATATTGATAGGAACGTGTGGTGTGGAGTCTGTGTGGTTGTATGGAGGCGGGTGTGATGCAGGAGACGTGCTAGGAGACATTGAGAGGAACGTGCGGTGTGGATTCTGTGTGGTTGTATGGAGGCTGTATGGGTTTGCAGGAGAGGTGCTAGGAGATACTGATAGGAACGTGTGGTGTGGAGTCTGTGTGGGTGTATGGAGGCGGGTGGGATGCAGGAGACGTGCTAGAGGATACTGCTAGGAGCGTGCGGTGTGGATTCTGTGTGGGTGTATGGAGGCGGTGGGATGCACGAGACGCACTAGGAGATACTTATAGGAGCGTGTGGTGTGGATTATGTGTGGGTGTATGGACGCGGTGGGATGCAGGAGACGTACTAGAAGATACTGATAGGAGCGTGCGGTGTGGATTCTGTGTGGGTGTATGGAAGCGGGTAGGATGCAGGAAATGCGCTAGGAGGTACTGAGAGGAACGTGTGGTGTGGATTCTGTGTGGTTGTATGGAGGCGGGTCGGATGCAGGAGACGTGCTAGGAGATACTGATAGGAACGTGTGGTGTGGAGTCTGTGTGGGTGTATGGAGGCGGGTGGGATGCAGGAGACGTGCTAGAAGATACTGATAGGAGCGTGCTGTGTGGATTCTGTGTTGGTGTATGGAGGCGGAGGGATGCACGAGAGGCACTAGGAGACACTGTTAGGAGCGTGTGGTGTGGATTCTGTGTGGGTGTATGGACGCGGTGGGATGCAGGAAACGTGCTATGAGGTACTGATAGGAACGTGCGGTGTGGATTCTGCGTGGGTGTATGGAGGCAGTGGTATGCAGCAGACGCGCTAGGAGGTACTGATAGGAACGTGTGGTGTGGAGTCTGTGTGGGTGTATGGAGGCGGGTGGGATGCAGGAGACGTGCTAGAAGATACTGATAGGAGCGTACGGTGTTGATTCTGTGTGGGTGTATGGTGCCGGTGGGATGCACGAGACGCACTAGGAGATACTGATAGGAGTGTGCGGTGAGGATTCTGTGTGGGTGTATGGAAGCGGGTACGATGCAGGAAACGCGCTAGGAGGTACTGATAGGAAGTACTGATAGGAATGTGCGGTGTGGATTCTGCGTGGGTGTATGGAGGCGGGTGGGAAACATGAGACGTGCTAGAAGATACTGAGAGGAACGTGCGGTGTTGATTATGTGTGGTTGTATGGAGGCTGGTCGGATGCTAGAGACGTGCTAGGAGATACTGATAGGAACGTGCGGTGTGGAGTCTGTATGGGTGTATGGAGGCGGGTGGGATGCAGGAGACGTGCTAGAATATACTGATAGGAGCGTGCGGTGTGGATTCTGTGTGGGTGTATGGAGGCGTTGGGACGCAGGAGACGTACTAGGAGATACTGATAGGAACGTGCGGCGTGGATTCTGTGTGGGTATATGGATACTGGTAGGATGCAGGAGACGCACTAGGATGTACTGATAGGAACGTTCTGTGTGGATTCTGTGTGGGTGTATGGAGGCTGGTAGGATGCACGAGACGCACTAGGAGATACTGATAGGAGCGTGTGGTGTGGATTCTGTGTGGAGGTATGGACGCGGTGGAATGCAGGAGACGTGCTATGAGGTACTGATAGGAGCGTGTGGTGTGGAGTCTGTATGGGTGTATGGAGGCGGGTGGGATGCAGGAAATGCGCTAGGGGGTACTGATAGGAATGTGCGGTGTGGATTCTGTGTGGGTGTATGGAGGCGGGGGGGGCGGGGGGGATGCATGAGACGTGTTAGAAGATACTGAAAGGAACGTGCGGTGCGAATTCTGTGTGGTTGTATGGAGGCGGGTCGGATGCAGGAGACGTGCTAGGAGATACTGATAGGAACGTGTGGTGTGGAGTCTGTGTGGTTGTATGGAGGCGGGTGTGATGCAGGAGACGTGCTAGAAGATACTGATAGGAGCGTGCGGTGTGGATTCTGTGTGGGTATATGGAGGTGGCGGGATGCACGAGACGCACTAGGAGATACTGATAGGAGCGCGTGGTGTGGATTCTGTGTGGGTGTATGGACGCGGTGGAATGCAGGAGACGTGCTATGAGGTACTGATAGGAACGTGCGATGTGGATTCTGCGTGGGTGTATGGAGGCAGTGGGATGCAGGAGACGTGCTAGAAGATACTGATAGGAGCGTGCGGTGTGGATTCTGTGAGGGTATATGGAGGCGGCGGGATGCATGAGACGTGCTAGGGGGTACTGATAGGAGCGTGCGGTGTGGATTCTGCGTGGGTGTATGGAGGCAGTGGGATGCAGGAGACGCGCTGGGAGGTACTGATAGGAACGTGCGGTGTAGATTCTGTGTGGGTGTATGGACGCGGTGGGATGCAGGAGACGCACTAGGAGATACTGATAGGAGTGTGCGGTGTTGATTCTGTGTGGGTGTATGGATACGGGTAGGATGCAGGAGACGTACTAGGATGTACTGATAGGAACGTGCGGTATGGATTCTGTGTGGGTGTATGGAGGCGGGTGGGACGCAGGAGACGTGCTAGGAGATACTGATAGTAACGTGTGGTGTGGATTCTGTGTGGGTGTATGGAGGCGGGTAGGATGCAGGAGACGTGCCAGGAGATACTGATAGGAACATGCGGTGTGGATATTTTGTGGGTGTATGGATGCATGTGGGATGCAGGAGACGTGCTAGAAGATACTGATAGGAGCGTGCGGTGTGGATTCTGGGTGGGTGTATGGAGGCGGGTAGGATGCAGGAGACGTGCTAGGAGATACAGATAGGAGTGCGCGTGTGGATTCCGTGTGGGTGTATGGAAGCGGGTAGGATGCAGGAAATGCGCTAGGAGGTACTGATAGGAATGGGCGGTGTGGATTCTGCGTGGGTGTATGGAGGCAGAGGGGTGCACGAGACGCACTAGGAGATACTGATAGGAGTGAGCGGTGTTGATTCTGTGTGGGTGTATGGAAGCGGGTAGGATGCAGGAAATGCGCTAGGAGGTACTGATAGGAACGTGTGGTGTGGAGTCTCTGTGGGTGTATGGAGGTGGGTGGGATGCATGAGACGTGCTAGGAGATACTGAGAGGAACGTGCGGTATGGATTCTGTGTGGGTGTATGGAGGCGGTGGGATGTACGAGACGCACTAGGAGACACTGATAGGAGCGTGTGGTGTGGATACTGTGTGGGTGTACGGACGCGGTTGGATGCAGGAGACGTGCTATGAGGTACTGATAGGAATGTGCGGTGTGGATTCTGCGTGGGTGTATGGAGGCAGTGGGGTGCAGCAGACGCGCTAGGAGGTACTGATAGGAACGTGTGGTGTGGAGTCTGTGTGGGTGTATGGAGGCGGGTGGGATGCAGGAGACATGCTAGAAGATACTGATAGGAGCGTACGGTGTTGATTCTGTGTGGGTGTATGGTGGCGGTGGGATGCACGAGACGCACTAGGAGATACTGATAGGAGGGTGCGGTGAGGATTCTGTGTGGGTGTATGGAAGCGGGAAGGATGCAGCAAATGCGCTAGGAGGTACTGATAGGAATGTGCGGTGTGGATTCTGCGTGGGTGTATGGAGGCGGGTGGGAAACATGAGACGTGCTAGAAGATATTGAGAGGAACGTGCGGTGTTGATTATGTGTGGTTGTATGGAGGCTGGTCGGATGCTAGAGACGTGCTAGGAGATACTGATAGGAACGTGTGGTGTGGAGTCTGTATGGGTGTATGGAGGCGGGTGGGATGCAGGAGACGTGCTAGAAGATACTGATAGGAGCGTGCGGTGTGGATTCTGTGTGGGTGTATGGAGGCGGTGGGACGCAGGAGACGTACTAGGAGATACTGATAGGAGCGTGCAGCGTGGATTCTGTGTGGGTATATGGATACTGGTAGGATGCAGGAGACGCACTAGGATGTACTGATAGGAACGTTCTGTGTGGATTCTGTGTGGGTGTATGGAGGCTGGTAGGATGCACGAGACGCACTAGGAGATACTGATAGGAGCGTGTGGTGTGGATTCTGTGTGGGTGTATGGACGCGGTGGGATGCAGGAGAGGTGCTATGAGGTACTGATAGGAGCGTGTGGTGTGGAGTCTGTATGGGTGTATGGAGGCGGGTGGGATGCAGGAGACGTGCTAGAAGATACTGATATGAGCGTGCGGTGTGGATTCTGTGTGGGTGTATGGAGGCGGTGGGACGCAGGAGACGTACTAGGAGATACTGATAGGAACGTGCGGCGTGGATTCTGTGTGGATATATGGATACTGGTAGGATGCAGGAGACGCACTAGGATGTACTGATAGGAACGTTCTGTGTGGATTCTGTGTGGGTGTATGGAGGCTGGTAGGATGCACGAGACGCACTAGGAGATACTGATAGGAGCGATGGTGTGGATTCTGTGTGCGTGTATGGACGCGGTGGGATGCATGAGACGTGCTATGAGGTACTGATAGGAACGTGCGGTGTGGATTCTGTGTGGGTGTATGGAAGCGGCTAGGATGCAGGAAATGCGCTAGGAGGTACTAATATGAATGTGCGGTGTGGATTCTGTGTGGGTGTATGGAGGCGGGGGTGGGGGGGGGGGGGGGGGAGGGGGATGCATGAGACGTGCTAGAAGATACTGAGTGGAACGTGCGGTGTGAATTCTGTGTGGTTGTATGAAGGCGGGTCGGATGCAGGAGACGTGCTAGGAGATATTGATAGGAACGTGTGGTGTGGAGTCTGTGTGGTTGTATGGAGGCGGGTGTGATGCAGGAGACGTGCTAGGAGACATTGAGAGGAACGTGCGGTGTGGATTCTGTGTGGTTGTATGGAGGCTGTATGGGTTGCAGGAGAGGTGCTAGGAGATACTGATAGGAACGTGTGGTGTGGAGTCTGTGTGGGTGTATGGAGGCGGGTGGGATGCAGGAGACGTGCTAGAAGATACTGCTAGGAGCGTGCGGTGTGGATTCTGTGTGGGTGTATGGAGGCGGTGGGATGCACGAGACGCACTAGGAGATACTGATAGGAGCGTGTGGTGTGGATTATGTGTGGGTGTATGGACGCGGTGGGATGCAGGAGAAGTGCTAGAAGATACTGATAGGAGCGTGCGGTGTGGATTCTCTGTGGGTGTATGGAGGCGGCTAGGATGCAGAAGACGTGCTAGGCGATACAGATAGGAGTGAGCGGTGTGGATTCTGTGTGGGTGTATGGAAGCGGGTAAGATGCAGGAAATGCGCTAGGAGGTACTGATAGGAATGGGCGGTGTGGATTCTGTCTGGGTGTATGGAGGTGGGTGGGATGCATGAGACGTGCTAGGAGATACTGAGAGGAACGTGCGGTGTGGATTCTGTGTGGTTGTATGGAGGCGGGTCGGATGCAGGAAACGTGCTAGGAGATACTGATAGGAACGTGTGGTGTGGAGTCTGTGTGGGTGTATGGAGGCGGGTGGGATGCAGGAGACGTGCTATAAGATACTGATAGGAGCGTGCTGTGTGGGTTCTGTGTTGGTGTATGGAGGCGGAGGGATGCACGAGACGCACTAGGAGACACTGTTAGGAGCGTGTGGAGTGGATTATGTGTGGGTGTATGGACGCGGTGGGATGCAGGAAACGTGCTATGAGGTACTGATAGGAACGTGCGGTGTGGATTCTGCGTGGGTGTATGGAGGCAGTGGGAAGCAGCAGACGCGCTAGGAGGTACTGATAGGAACGTGTGGTGTGGAGTCTGTGTGGGTGTATGGAGGCGGGTGGGATGCAGGAGACGTGCTAGAAGATACTGATAGGAGCATACGGTGTTGATTCTCTGTGGGTGTATGGTGCCGGTTGGATGCACGAGACGCACTAGGAGATACTGATAGGAGTGTGCGGTGAGGATTCTGTGTGGGTGTATGGAAGCGTGTAGGATGCAGGAAACGCGCTAGGAGGTACTGATAGGAAGTACTGATAGGAATGTGCGGTGTGGATTCTGCGTGGGTGTATGGAGGCGGGTGGGAAACATGAGACGTGCTAGAAGATACTGAGAGAAACGTGCGGTGTTGATTATGTGTGGTTGTATGGAGGCTGGTCGGATGCTAGAGACGTGCTAGGAGATACTGATATGAACGTGCGGTGTGGAGTCTGTATGGGTGTATGGAGGCGGGTGGGATGCAGGAGACGTGCTAGAAGATACTGATATGAGCGTGCGGTGTGGATTCTGTGTGGGTGTATGGAGGCGGTGGGACGCAGGAGACGTACTAGGAGATACTGATAGGAACGTGCGGCGTGGATTCTGTGTGGGTATATGGATACTGGTAGGATGCAGGAGACGCACTAGGATGTACTGATAGGAACGTTCTGTGTGGATTCTGTGTGGGTGTATGGAGGCTGGTAGGATGCACGAGACGCACTAGGAGATACTGATAGGAGCCTGTGGTGTGGATTCTGTGTGCGTGTATGGACGCGGTGGGATGCAGGAGACGTGCTATGAGGTACTGATAGGAACGTGCGGTGTGGATTCTGTGTGGGTGTATGGAAGCGGCTAGGATGCAGGAAATGCGCTAGGAGGTACTGATAGGAATGTGCGGTGTGGATTCTGTGTGGGTGTATGGAGGCGGGGGGGGGGGGGCGGGGGGGATGCATGAGACGTGCTAGAAGATACTGAGAGGAACGTGCGGTGCGAATTCTGTGTGGTTGTATGGAGGCGGGTCGGATGCAGGAGACGTGCTAGGAGATACTGATAGGAACGTGTGGTGTGGAGTCTGTGTGGTTGTATGGAGGCGGGTGTGATGCAGGAGACGTGCTAGAAGATACTGATAGGAGAGTGCGGTGTGGATTCTGTGTGGGTATATGGAGGTGGCGGGATGCACGAGACGCACTAGGAGATACTGATAGGAGCGCGTGGTGTGGATTCTGTGTGGGTGTATGGACGCGGTGGAATGCAGGAGACGTGCTATGAGGTACTGATAGGAACGTGCGATGTGGATTCTGCGTGGGTGTATGGAGGCAGTGGGATGCAGGAGACGTGCTAGAAGATACTGATAGGATCGTGCGGTGTGGATTCTGTGTGGGTATATGGAGGCGGCGGGATGCACGAGACGCACTAGGAGATACTGATAGGAGTGTGCGGTGTTGATTCTGTGTGGGTGTATGGACGCGGTGGGATGCAGGAGACGTGCCAGAAGATACTGATAGGAGCGTGCGGTGTGGATTCTGGGTGGGTGTATGGAGACGGGTAGGATGCAGGAGACGTGCTAGGAGATACAGATAGGAGTGAGCGGTGTGGATTCTGTGTGGGTGTATGGAAGCGGGTAGGATGCAGGAAATGCGCTAGGAGGTACTGATAGGAATGGGCGGTGTGGATTCTGTGTGGGTGTATGGAGGCGGTGGGATGAACGAGACGCACTAGGAGACACTGATAGGACCGTGTGGTGTGGATTCTGTGTGGGTGTATGGAGGCGGGTGGGATGCAGGAGACGTGCTAGAAGATACTGATAGGAGCGTACAGTGTTGATTCTGTGTGGGTGTATGGTGGCGGTGGGATGCACGAGACGCACTAGGAGATACTGATAGGAGTGTGCGGTGAGGATTCTGTGTGGGTGTATGGAAGCGGGTAGGATGCAGCAAATTCGCTAGGAGGTACTGATAGGAATGTGCGGTGTGGATTCTGTGTGGGTGTATGGAGGCGGGTGGGAAACATGAGACGTGCTAGAAGATACTGAGAGGAACGTGCGGTGTTGATTATGTGTGGTTGTATGGAGGCGGAGGGATGCACGAGACGCACTAGGAGACACTGTTAGGAGCGTGTGGTGTGGAGTCTGTATGGGTGTATGGAGGCGGGTGGGATGCAGGAGACGTACTAGAAGATACTGATAAGAGCGTGCGGTGTGGATTCTGTGTGGGTGTATGGAGGCAGTGGGAAGCAGCAGACGCGCTAGGAGGTACTGATAGGAACGTGTGGTGTGGAGTCTGTGTGGGTGTATGGAGGCGGGTGGGATGCAGGAGACGTGCTAGAAGATACTGATAGGAGCGTACGGTGTTGATTCTCTGTGGGTGTATGGTGCCGGTGGGATGCACGAGACGCACTAGGAGATACTGATAGGAGTGTGCGGTGAGGATTCTGTGTGGGTGTATGGAAGCGGGTAGGATGCAGGAAACGCGCTAGGAGGTACTGATAGGAAGTACTGATAGGAATGTGCGGTGTGGATTCTGCGTGGGTGTATGGAGGCGGGTGGGAAACATGATACGTGCTAGAAGATACTGAGAGAAACGTGCGGTGTTGATTATGTGTGGTTGTATGGAGGCTGGTCGGATGCTAGAGACGTGCTAGGAGATACTGATATGAACGTGCGGTGTGGGGTCTGTATGGGTGTATGGAGGCGGGTGGGATGCAGGAGACGTGCTAGAAGATACTGATAGGAGCGTGCGGTGTGGATTCTGTGTGGGTGTATAGAGGCGGTGGGACGCAGGAGACCTACTAGGAGATACTGATAGGAACGTGCGGCGTGGATTCTGTGTGGGTATATGGATACTGGTAGGATGCAGGAGACGCACTAGGATGTACTGATAGGAACGTTCTGTGTGGATTCTGTGTGGGTGTATGGAGGCTGGTAGGATGCACGAGACGCACTAGGAGATACTGATAGGAGCCTGTGGTGTGGATTCTGTGTGGAGGTATGGACGCGGTGGAATGCAGTAGACGTGCTATGAGGTACTGATAGGAGCGTGTGGTGTGGAGTCTGTATGGGTGTATGGAGGCGGGTGGGATGCAGGAAATGCGCTAGGAGGTACTGATAGGAATGTGCGGTGTGGATTCTGTGTGGGTGTATGGAGGCGGGGGGGGGGGGGGGCGGGGGGGATGCATGAGACGTGCTAGAAGATACTGAGAGGAACGTGCGGTGCGAATTCTGTGTGGTTGTATGGAGGCGGGTCGGATGCAGGAGACGTGCTAGGAGATACTGATAGGAACGTGTGGTGTGGAGTCTGTGTGGTTGTATGGAGGCGGGTGTGATGCAGGAGACGTGCTAGAAGATACTGATAGGAGAGTGCGGTGTGGATTCTGTGTGGGTATATGGAGGTGGCGGGATGCACGAGACGCACTAGGAGATACTGATAGGAGCGCGTGGTGTGGATTCTGTGTGGGTGTATGGACGCGGTGGAATGCAGGAGACGTGCTATGAGGTACTGATAGGAACGTGCGATGTGGATTCTGCGTGGGTGTATGGAGGCAGTGGGATGCAGGAGACGTGCTAGAAGATACTGATAGGATCGTGCGGTGTGGATTCTGTGTGGGTGTATGGAGGCGGTGGGATGCACGAGACGCACTAGGAGATACTGATAGGAGTGTGCGGTGTTGATTCTGTGTGGGTGTATGGATACGGGTAGGATGCAGGAGACGTACTAGGATGTACTGATAGGAACGTGCGGTATGGATTCTGTGTGGGTGTATGGACGCGGGTGGGACGCAGGAGACGTGCTAGGAGATACTGATAGTAACGTGTGGTGTGGATTCTGTGTGGGTGTATGGAGGTGGGTAGGATGCAGGAGACGTGCCAGGAGATACTGATAGGAACATGCGGTGTGGATATTTTATGGGTGTATGGATGCGTGTGGGATGCAGGAGACGTGCCAGAAGATACTGATAGGAGCGTGCGGTGTGGATTCTGGGTGGGTGTATGGAGGCGGGTAGGATGCAGGAGACGTGCTAGGAGATACAGATAGGAGTGTGCGTGTGGATTCTGTGTGGGTGTATGGAAGCGGGTAGGATGCAGGAAATGCGCTAGGAGGTACTGATAGGAATGGGCGGTGTGGATTCTGTGTGGGTGTATGGAGGCGGTGGGATGCACGAGACGCACTAGGAGACACTGATAGGACCGTGTGGTGTGGATTCTGTGTGGGTGTATGGAGGCGGGTGGGATGCAGGAGACGTGCTAGAAGATACTGATAGGAACGTGCGGTGTGGATTCTGTGTGGGTGTATGGAAGCGGGTAGGATGCAGGAAATGCGCTAGGAGGTACTGATAGGAATGTGCGGTGTGGATTCTGTGTGGGTGTATGGAGGCGGGGGGGTGGGGTGCATGAGACGTGCTAGAAGATACTGAGAGGAACGTGCGGTGTGAATTCTGTGTGGTTGTATGGAGGCGGGTCGGATGCAGGAGACGTGCTAGGAGATACTGATAGGAGCGTGTGGTGTGGATTCTGTGTGGGTGTATGGATGCAGGAGACGTGCTAGGAGGTACTGATAGGAACGTGCGGTGTGGATTCTGCGTGGGTGTATGGTGGCAGTGGGATGCAGGAGACGCGCTGGGAGGTACTGATAGGAACGTGCGGTGTAGATTCTGTGTGGGTGTATGGACGCGGGTGGGACGCAGGAGACGTGCTAGGAGATACTGATAGTAACGTGTGGTGTGGATT